>OW818031.2:73347990-73947990 GCA_942486065.2 Calliphora vomitoria
GAAATAGAAATACAGCCAGTTACTGGCTAGATTTCTGTATAGAAATACAGCCAGTTACTGGCTAGATTTCTGTATAGAAATACAGCCAGTTACTGGCTAGATTTCTGTATAGAAATACAGCCAGTTACTGGCTAGGCTAGATTTCTGTATAGAAATACAGCCAGTTACTGGCTAGGCTAGATTTCTGTATAGAAATACAGCCAGTTACTGGCTAGATTTCTGTATAGAAATACAGCCAGTTACTGGCTAGATTTCTGTATAGAAATACAGCCAGTTACTGGCTAGATTTCTGTATAGAAATACAGCCAGTTACTGGCTAGATTTCTGTATAGAAATACAGCCAGTTACTGGCTAGATTTCTGTATAGAAATACAGCCAGTTACTGGCTAGATTTCTGTATAGAAATACAAATACAGCCAGAAATAGAAATACAGCCAGTTACTGGCTAGATTTCTGTATAGAAATACAGCCAGTTACTGGCTAGATTTCTGTATAGAAATACAGCCAGTTACTGGCTAGATTTCTGTATAGAAATACAGCCAGTTACTGGCTAGATTTCTGTATAGAAATACAGCCAGTTACTGGCTAGATTTCTGTATAGAAATACAGCCAGTTACTGGCTAGATTTCTGTATAGAAATACAGCCAGTTACTGGCTAGATTTCTGTATAGAAATACAGCCAGTTACTGGCTAGATTTCTGTATAGAAATACAGCCAGTTACTGGCTAGATTTCTGTATAGAAATACAGGCAGTTACTGGCTAGATTTCTGTATAGAAATACAGCCAGTTACTGGCTAGATTTCTGTATAGAAATACAGCCAGTTACTGGCTAGATTTCTGTATAGAAATACAAATACAGCCAGAAATAGAAATACAGCCAGTTACTGGCTAGATTTCTGTATAGAAATACAAATACAGCCAGAAATAGAAATACAGCCAGTTACTGGCTAGATTTCTGTATAGAAATACAGCCAGTTACTGGCTAGATTTCTGTATAGAAATACAGCCAGTTACTGGCTAGATTTCTGTATAGAAATACAGCCAGTTACTGGCTAGATTTCTGTATAGAAATACAGCCAGTTACTGGCTAGATTTCTGTATAGAAATACAGCCAGTTACTGGCTAGATTTCTGTATAGAAATACAGCCAGTTACTGGCTAGATTTCTGTATAGAAATACAGCCTGGCACTGGCTAGATTTCTGTATAGAAATACAGCCTGGCACTGGCTAGATTTCTGTATAGAAATACAGCCTGGCACTGGCTAGATTTCTGTATAGAAATACAGCCTGGCACTGGCTAGATTTCTGTATAGAAATACAGCCTGGCACTGGCTAGATTTCTGTACTGGCTAGGCTAGATTTCTGTATAGAAATACAGCCAGTTACTGGCTAGGCTAGATTTCTGTATAGAAATACAGCCAGTTACTGGCTAGGCTAGATTTCTGTATAGAAATACAGCCAGTTACTGGCTAGGCTAGATTTCTGTATAGAAATACAGCCAGTTACTGGCTAGGCTAGATTTCTGTATAGAACTACAGCCAGTTACTGGCTAGGCTAGATTTCTGTATAGAAATACAGCCAGTTACTGGCTAGGCTAGATTTCTGTATAGAAATACAGCCAGTTACTGGCTAGGCTAGATTTCTGTATAGAAATACAGCCTGGCACTGGCTAGATTTCTGTATAGAAATACAGCCTGGCACTGGCTAGATTTCTGTATAGAAATACAGCCTGGCACTGGCTAGATTTCTGTATAGAAATACAGCCTGGCACTGGCTAGATTTCTGTATAGAAATACAGCCTGGCACTGGCTAGATTTCTGTATAGAAATACAGCCTGGCACTGGCTAGATTTCTGTATAGAAATACAGCCTGGCACTGGCTAGATTTCTGTATAGAAATACAGCCTGGCACTGGCTAGATTTCTGTATAGAAATACAGCCTGGCACTGGCTAGATTTCTGTATAGAAATACAGCCTGGCACTGGCTAGATTTCTGTATAGAAATACAGCCTGGCACTGGCTAGATTTCTGTATAGAAATACAGCCTGGCACTGGCTAGATTTCTGTATAGAAATACAGCCTGGCACTGGCTAGATTTCTGTATAGAAATACAGCCTGGCACTGGCTAGATTTTTGTATAGAAATACAGCCTGGCACTGGCTAGATTTCTGTATAGAAATACAGCCTGGCACTGGCTAGATTTCTGTATAGAAATACAGCCTGGCACTGGCTAGATTTCTGTATAGAAATACAGCCTGGCACTGGCTAGATTTCTGCATAGAAATACAGCCTGGCACTGGCTAGATTTCTGTATAGAAATACAGCCTGGCACTGGCTAGATTTCTGTATAGAAATACAGCCTGGCACTGGCTAGATTTCTGTATAGAAATACAGCCTGGCACTGGCTAGATTTCTGTATAGAAATACAGCCTGGCACTGGCTAGATTTCTGTACAGAAATACAGCCTGGCACTGGCTAGATTTCTGTATAGAAATACAGCCTGGCACTGGCTAGATTTCTGTATAGAAATACAGCCTGGCACTGGCTAGATTTCTGTATAGAAATACAGCCTGGCACTGGCTAGATTTCTGTATAGAAATACAGCCTGGCACTGGCTAGATTTCTGTATAGAAATACAGCCTGGCACTGGCAAGATTTCTGTATAGAAATACAGCCTGGCACTGGCTAGATTTCTGTATAGAAATACAGCCTGGCACTGGCTAGATTTCTGTATAGAAATACAGCCTGGCACTGGCTAGATTTCTGTATAGAAATACAGCCAGTTACTGGCTAGGCTAGATTTCTGTATAGAAATACAGCCAGTTACTGGCTAGGCTAGATTTCTGTATAGAAATACAGCCAGTTACTGGCTAGGCTAGATTTCTGTATAGAAATACAGCCAGTTACTGGCTAGGCTAGATTTCTGTATAGAAATACAGCCAGTTACTGGCTAGGCTAGATTTCTGTATAGAAATACAGCCAGTTACTGGCTAGATTTCTGTATAGAAATACCGCCAGTTACTGGCTGGATTTCTGTATAGAAATACAGCCAGTTACTGGATGGATTTCTGTATAGAAATACAGCCAGTTACTGGCTGGATTTCTGTATAGAAATACAGCCAGTTACTGGCTGGATTTCTGTATAGAAATACAGCCAGTTACTGGCTAGATTTCTGTATAGAAATACCGCCAGTTACTGGCTGGATTTCTGTATAGAAATACAGCCAGTTACTGGCTAGATTTCTGTATAGAAATACAGCCAGTTACTGGCTAGATTTCTGTATAGAAATACAGCCAGTTACTGGCTAGATTTCTGTATAGAAATACAGCCAGTTACTGGCTAGATTTCTGTATAGAAATACAGCCAGTTACTGGCTAGATTTCTGTATAGAAATACAACCAGTTACTGGCTAGATTTCTGTATAGAAATACAGCCAGTTACTGGCTAGATTTCTGTATAGAAATACAAATACAGCCAGAAATAGAAATACAGCCAGTTACTGGCTAGATTTCTGTATAGAAATACAGCCAGTTACTGGCTAGATTTCTGTATAGAAATACAGCCAGTTACTGGCTAGATTTCTGTATAGAAATACAGCCAGTTACTGGCTAGATTTCTGTATAGAAATACCGTCAGTTACTGGCTAGATTTCTGTATAGAAATACAGCCAGTTACTGGCTAGATTTCTGTATAGAAATACAGCCAGTTACTGGCTAGATTTCTGTATAGAAATACAGCCAGTTACTGGCTAGATTTCTGTATAGAAATACAGCCAGTTACTGGCTAGATTTCTGTATAGAAATACAGCCAGTTACTGGCTAGATTTCTGTATAGAAATACAGCCAGTTACTGGCTAGATTTCTGTATAGAAATACAGCCAGTTACTGGCTAGATTTCTGTATAGAAATACAGCCAGTTACTGGCTAGATTTCTGTATAGAAATACAGCCAGTTACTGGCTAGATTTCTGTATAGAAATACAGCCAGTTACTGGGTAGATTTCTGTATAGAAATACAGCCAGTTACTGGCTAGATTTCTGTATAGAAATACAGCCAGTAACTGGCTAGATTTCTGTATAGAAATACAGCCAGCTACTGGCTAGATTTCTGTATAGAAATACAGCCAGTTACTGGGTAGATTTCTGTATAGAAATACAGCCAGTTACTGGGTAGATTTCTGTATAGAAATACAGCCAGTTACTGGGTAGATTTCTGTATAGAAATACAGCCAGTTACTGGCTAGATTTCTGTATAGAAATACAGCCAGTTACTGGCTAGATTTCTGTATAGAAATACAGCCAGTAGTTACTGGCTAGATTTCTGTATAGAAATACAGCCAGTAGTTACTGGCTAGATTTCTGTATAGAAATACAGCCAGTAGTTACTGGCTAGATTTCTGTATAGAAATACAGCCAGTAGTTACTGGCTAGATTTCTGTATAGAAATACAGCCAGTAGTTACTGGCTAGATTTCTGTATTGAAATACAGCCAGTAGTTACTGGCTAGATTTCTGTATAGAAATACAGCCAGTAGTTACTGGCTAGATTTCTGTATAGAAATACAGCCAGTAGTTACTGGCTAGATTTCTGTATAGAAATACAGCCAGTAGTTACTGGCTAGATTTCTGTATAGAAATACAGCCAGTAGTTACTGGCTAGATTTCTGTATAGAAATACAGCCAGTAGTTACTGGCTAGATTTCTGTATAGAAATACAGCCAGTAGTTACTGGCTAGATTTCTGTATAGAAATACAGCCAGTAGTTACTGGCTAGATTTCTGTATAGAAATACAGCCAGTAGTTACTGGCTAGATTTCTGTATAGAAATACAGCCAGTAGTTACTGGCTAGATTTCTGTATAGAAATACAGCCAGTAGTTACTGGCTAGATTTCTGTATAGAAATACAGCCAGTAGTTACTGGCTAGATTTCTGTATAGAAATACAGCCAGTAGTTACTGGCTAGATTTCTGTATAGAAATACAGCCAGTAGTTACTGGCTAGATTTCTGTATAGAAATACAGCCAGTAGTTACTGGCTAGATTTCTGTATAGAAATACAGCCAGTAGTTACTGGCTAGATTTCTGTATAGAAATACAGCCAGTAGTTACTGGCTAGATTTCTGTATAGAAATACAGCCAGTAGTTACTGGCTAGATTTCTGTATAGAAATACAGCCAGTAGTTACTGGCTAGATTTCTGTATAGAAATACAGCCAGTAGTTACTGGCTAGATTTCTGTATAGAAATACAGCCAGTAGTTACTGGCTAGATTTCTGTATAGAAATACAGCCAGTTACTGGCTAGATTTCTGTATAGAAATACAGCCAGCTACAGATCAAATTCCTGAATCAATAAGACACGAGATCAAAACATTATTGAAAGCTCCTTTTATATTAATAAATATAGATCACAATAGTTCTACTATTGGGCGGTCTGGTCTTCTTGCCATTGTGTCGGCAATTCTGGATAACCGTTATTTACGGTCCCTGATTTATATGCTTTTGGATTCCTGATTTTAGTATGAAGAGCAGTTGAGTGGTTATGATTATGTTTGTTGTGGCATTCCTTTCATGTGAGTTTGGTTCTTCCTTATCTCCTATTCTTCCCGTTTAAAAGTGTTACTTCGTTAATGACAACATAAAAACTACAATTCCAATTTTGAATTCAACAAATATATTAGCGTTTACAACACATTTTTTTACAGTGTCTTTTATGAACAGAACTATATTAACATGTGTTTAGGCCTATCGATCGATGTATTTCATTTTAAGTCATGTGAACACTATGTTTTTTCAAAAACTATATCAAAATAAAATGTTAAGAGTGGAACCAAACCTATGTATGAATGTATGTATGTACATGTCGTCGTCGTTGTAACATTGCGTATGGAAACGATGCAGCAACTACAAGCTCCTACGTTTTTACTAAATTATTATGTTAACATGAATATAATTGAAACAAGAATTCACTTATATCAGGCAATTTATTTATTTTACTCAACCATTTTGGCATTAGCAAGCATCCAACGAAGAGCAGAGAACAAACGGCAGTGCTTCTGTTGAGCTCATACGAGACTTGTACATGCAATTGCTGGACGCTTGGCAAATGGTAGGCAGGCAGGCAAGCAGTCAGCAAGGCAGTTAGGCTGCTAAAGAGAAGTACATAACAATAGCTGGCAATTGATGGCCGAACAAATGTGTTTAGAAGTACAAGCAGATTGCTTATGTTCCTTCCTACAAATATGCACTTAGATTTTATTTACCGATAGCCAAACTACTACTACTACTACCACAGCCACATCTACAGTGTCAGCCAGACTCCAGGATGCTTGAATTTGTTGGTTTGTTTGTTTGCTGACTGGTTGTGGTACTCATATGAACATTAATCCATCCATATGTTTGGTTTGGTTTGCTTACGAGTATTTCTTTCGGCTTTTGCCGCTTTTAAACAAAGTGTCTCCATTAAATGTCAATTTATTTAAGACCAACTTGGTTTTGGCATTTGCTAAGAAACTTTTTTCTCCCCAGTTTGTTTGTTTTTTTTTCCCGAATTTTTGATATGAAAAAAACATTATGCCAGCAAACAATACTCCTGGGTACACAAATTCATATGTACTCGTATATCCATCTATACAACTGAATGTTTGAATGGGTCTTGATCGCCGTCGTAGTAGTATTAGTACTTATATTGTGTTCCTGTTTAGCGTCGCCCTATTTTGTCGAACGATTTGTTTTACTTCGTGTAATTTTTTTTTTTTGCGTTGTGTTTTATTGTTGCTGCTACACGCAACAAAACACTTTAGTTTTTATTACGTACATTTATAGGCTTTTAGCCAAATTTGGATACTTGTACAATAATAACAAATAACCAGGAACATCGACCACAACAACAATAGCAACATTTCAATGAAAATATTCAGAACAATTATTATTGTTTAATTTCTCTAGAACGAATGGCCATAATAAAAATGTATTAATATCTTGAGATAAATAATGTGCTGACGAACGGTCTATATTAAGGTATATTTTTGGGATTGAGATTTATTAAGACGAGTAAATTGGACAGAAATGATCATAATTATTTGTCAATCAGTAGTGATGGGAAATACTCTTAAATAATTATATGAAATCCGGCATTGTTTCTCAACACAATCAAGGGTAGCAATCTTAAAGCGATGCCAGGCTTAAGTGTCTTTCAAGAGGTCAAAGCTATAAAGAAATTCACGACTAAATGTTACTTATCTGTTGTCATGGAAAAGGAAGAGTATCATTTCTCTGTTACCATCCCGATCAATGTTTTTTTTTTTGGTTATTCTAAGAGCTTTATCTGGGTCAAGATGGATGGCAGTAGTGCTGAGGATCTGTATGTCTAGTTGCTCTATAAAGCAACTAATCGTTTACAGCTCTAGTCCTTCGCCAGAGGACCTGTATGTTTAGTTAGTATATCACGCATGGGAGGGGATCTAAGAGAGGTTGATTCTAACAGGAATTATAGTGGTGGTATGGGACTGAAGTTACGATGACATGTTTCCAAGATGAAATAATGGCACAAAGAGACAATTACGGATGCAACTAAGCGAGATGAATGGGCTTTTGGATCTGTCAGGTGACTCCATTGGGAAACCAGTGTCACGCAGAAGTTGGAGGAGTTAGTTCTACTATCTGACAAGATGCAAGATATCACAGAATTATGTGCTCATAGTTCGATGGTAGAACAATCTCCACCCAAGGCAGAGGACAAAGTGAACCAAGGGGTCGATACCGGATGAACAGGCTTGAGTTATTGACAAGCTTGTTCTTCCGGTACAAAAGTAATTCGGCGAGAGGCTGTGCAAGAGAAACTTTACTCATCTATCAGTTCAAGAAAGCCGAACAAAAGACACAAAATATATACGATCCCCAAGAAATTATTTTTCTATAAGAGGAATAAATGAAGATCTTTTTGGAAAAAAACGTAAAAATCTTAGAATTTGAATGCATGTAACTTTTTATAGGGACCAGAAACACTTTAGTACCGACTATGTGCAATTTAATTAAGATATATCCCATCGTTCAAGAGCTACCGAATTATTGTATTTCCTAAATAAAAAGTCTCTAAGCCACTGTGCAGCATTCTAAATCTGTTGGAATCCGTAAGCCAATGTCCTGAAAAACACCAAATTTATCCAGGAGACTTCTTAATTAATAGAGAATAGAACAATATAGAGCTATCTTGGAGGGTGTACTTCTAAAAACATAAGTCCTTTTCTCCCAAACACTCACAGAAGAATCGAACAAACAATTGCAGTATAAAAAGTGAACGATCTTAGGAATCAACTCCTTACAAAAGTTCACTTGCAGGATTAAAGGCAGAATTTCTTTAGTTCAATGACATATAGTTTGAATATCAGCCTTCTATTCAGAATTTGGATTTGTAACTCAGATTGATGTCCTGAAAAATAACATTTTGCAACTAAAACTGTTATATTAGTTTAATATTGTCAAAAATTGTGAGTATACTTATTTTTAAATAACTTCGAAAAAAGGATGTATAGAACGCTCTTGATATATTACAGAAATTTAAAAAAATTCTTTAAGCTATGTATTTAGGTAACTTAGAGACATCCATTTACCAAATTTTAGGGAATTCGAATCGTATTTTTTCAAAGTAAGATTAATAATTGCCAATAATATTGCAAAAGTTGTTAAAATAAAAATGTTTAACCCTCTGTAGCATACTGTAGACTGTAGGCAACAAACCTTTGATGTGCCTCAAAATTAATATAAATATATTTCTTTAATGTAATGACGCACTGTATCCCATGGTTAACACACTGATCTAACGAACTTGTACAAATAAAATCAATTAGGTGGCAATACTTGCTGAAAATTGACATTTGTTTTGTAACTGCCGTTATTTACGCATAGCAACGATTTGCTGCTATTTCAAAGTGTAATAATAAAGTGTTCTGTTTGTGTTTTTTGTGCCACATTTATAAATTGGAGAGGTAAGTGTTTGAACATTATATTAAAACAGTGTTTTACTAGAATTTTTATGTTTTGTTTAGCTTTTTTTGAAAAATAATGATTGTTGCCCGTAAGCTACATCAGGTGAAAAGGGGTCAACTTTTGTTTGAAAGCTGTTGTTCTGATTGTTGGTTGTTTTATATTTTTTTTGGATTGTTGCTTGTTTTTATATTATAGAATGTCTCGTAAACGGCCACTTAGTGACGAATGCATTATTGCAACTTTAAATGATCTTGAAGATAGTGAAGATGGCTTAGATTTTGCGCCTCTTCTAATGTCGTCATGAGGCTAGCTCGTATGATTCCAAGAAACCAAAACTTTAAACTTTATTTTGACAACTATTTTACATCTCTTCGGCTAATGGAATATCTGGTCAAAGAAGGCATTCTCAGTCTCGGTACTATTAGAAGAAATAGAATACCGGATTGTAAGCTGTCATCAGAGAAAATAGCTATGAAAAAAGAACGAGGCTATTCAGAAGAATACGTAGCTGACATCAACGGGATCGACGTATCAACTGTTGCATGGAAGGACAACAAAATTGTTAATCTGGCTTTCACCTTTGTTGGGCAAAAACCTGAAACTGATGTTCGAAGATGGGACAAAAAGAATTCAAGGTATGTGCAAATAAAGCGTCCTAACTTGGTCGGAGAGTACAATCGCCATATGGGTGGCGTTGATCTCCTTGACAGCATAATGGATATATATAAAATACACTTGCGAAGCAAAAGGTGGCCTATGCGAATATTTTATCATTATTTGGATATAACGATTGCAAATGCATGGATACTTCACAAAAGGGTTGCTGAATACAAAAAGCTTCCATCAAACTATTTATCATCAGCAGATTTTCGCCAGGAGGTTGCTGTGACTCTTTGCAAAATGGGTGCTAAATCTACAGTTTCTGGTCGACGATAATTGCAGACCGAAATTGATGCCAAAAAGCACAAAGGACCGGCGGAGCATGTACCTCCAAAGGCAGTCCGACAAGACCAGATAGGGCACTGGCCGCAATGGTCTGATAAGAAAATTAGATGCAAGCTGCCCAAGTGTATTGGATTTACTCATAATACATGTGAAAAGTGCGGGGTAGCTGTTTCAGATACTTTCATCTTTCGTAAAGGTCATATAAGTTTTGACCACAAACCGCAATGTTGCCTAAAAGCAACACACCCCTAATTTAAATTTTTTTCTTTAAATAATAAAAATCAAAAAATACGTGTATTTTATTTTGCTGTTTTCGTCCCTTATACGAAAAATCAAAAAAATCGGTGTTCTTGAGTGATAGAGGGTTAAGCTGTATTGAAAAAAAGGATATACATATTGTTACGTTTTTACCTTTTAAAAACGGGGTTTATTTCCTTTAAATAAACCGGATACTTTTGATTGCAAATAAAAGCAGTTTTAGTAGTTTAAAATTGTAACAACTCTTTATTTATTCAAATGTACAACAACAACAGTCTAAATATTCACTCAGTGTCTTTATACACGTTTATCAATTCGCAGAAATGCACACACACTCTATTACGTACAACCTTAAATGCACAAGACAGTTGATGTTAACTCTAACAGCGCCAACGATAAACTCAACTCACGACTGCCAGCTCTGCCACTATTTATATACGCGCCATCTATCGGGAATCTTCTACAATGCTCTTAACGGACATACTAGTACATTCGAATTCTAGAGCATTCGATGTTAATGTTAGCAGCTTAAACATTTAGTGTTGCCTTACTTATAAACAATGCTAATAACCGCATGCTATCAACATTGTTGATAAGTAGAAGCTTCTACTGATGGACGTGTTTATAAACATGATGAATGTTGCAGGCAGTCGTTACGGACCGTTAAATTCAAATCGCTATTGCACATTCGTAACAATATTTCGTAACAATATTTAAAAATTGTTTCAGCAATATATTAACAATGCTATACAACATCCATGTAACAAATTTCGGGAAATTTGCTTTATATTTGTCAAATCTAATTTTCGTGCGAACGTTTGGGTGAGTGCAAACAACACTGGTAATTCTTTTCTCCTGTGCAAGCCACCAAATGATAATCACACACAGAAGTATTGAAAATACAATTGTAGTATAAACAAATGGTCTTACTTCAGGAGAAAATTCGAATTTCCTATTCGGAAGTTGGCTCTGAGGGTAAGATTGATCTCGTTGTTGGATAGTCTAGTATCTTGTGAATCTTCGCAAAGAGAACGAGTTTTGTTTTCTTGGCAAGTCGGCATTTCCCAATCCTTTGGACTGAGAAAGTTATTATTCCAGTAGAATGTTCCTTAGAAGAACAACATTATCAGTATGGGCGACACGAAGCTTGAACGATTTAAAGACTGGATTGGTGTCAGATTCAATATAAGCGGAGATAGAACATCCCCTGTGGTATTTCTCTCATGAAAAAAGTTATAGGAAAAAACATTAAGTATTAACACCCAGACAACGTCTAAATTATCTCGTCTGAAATGATATAGTTAAAAGCTAAAATCTATTTACTAAAATAGGGGGAGATTTCGCTTAATATCATATGGTCCAGAAATTTTGTTCAATCGTTTTTGCAAATAACATTCCACAAGAATTTACAGTGTTTTCATAAGAAAAGACAGAGTCATAAGGCTAAGGTCCTTCGGACTTCCATTCTGTTTTTGGAATTGATATCTTAAGATAGCAACAGTAAATCCTCAATGAGTTTCGATATGATATGCAGTTCCGCTGTTTTAATATCAGCAGGACCGATTTCCACAAAGTAAGGACGCCATATTCACAATTTACGATTCAACATCATGCGATTGACCTTGTTGTTCGTTGAAACAAACAGTCAACATAAATATAGGGAAGGTTTATTCATCCAAATGAAACCATATAATACGAAATCAAATTTGTTTCATTAATTTAATTTGTAAAAAGATATTTGTAATTGAATCACCCTTTGCATACATTATCTGGACATAGGTCCAATATTTACAAGAACCTAATGTTTTACATTGAATTTAAACATTTTATCTATAAATTCCCAATGTTTTATTACAGAATCATTTGCTACTATGAGAAGAACATTTAGAGATGTGTATTTTATTTATAAATAAAGTAAAAAAATAAAAACAGAAATGTCACTGTGTTTATTTCATACGAATTCCTCAAATATTTTATTCGTGATCATAAAAAGGATGCCAAAAATATTTTCTACTTCTGACTTTTTTCTTATTTGGGTTTTTATTGAAAAAGCGATAATGTGAATTTAGTAAAGAAATACACGTATGAAAATAAAATAAAAGGGAAAAAATGTACTGGGTAGAGGCAGTAAATGTGTGATACATATTAACACTATATCTGTTGGCAGAACTATATAATACAGGGTGTGTTAGAAAGGACAATAAATGGCAATCTGAATAACAATTAAACTGCATAAAATTAATAAGTATGAGTTCCAAATCTTTTACTGCATGAATATTAGATATACATACTTCAAATTAAACTCAGTTAATATCAAAATAGCAACATAACTTACTGCTTTAATTCATGAAATTATCTTTGAAGATATTGTAATTTATGCAAATTTGACAAATTATCGCACTTCAGTGAAACACCCTGTATATTTTCGTTTAAAACGATCTGTTTGCTAAAAAAAAACAAACAAATATTTGCGGCTGGTTCATGATGGTTTTTAGTTGCAGATAATATTGAATTGTTTAAATTTTGTTTTAACAGAAATCGTTATAAATCTTTTTCTGATCTTAAACGTTTTTTTTTTTTTTTTTTTGTTTTTTCCATACGGCTCGTTTTTCGTTTTTGTCTGAAATAACTCGTGAAAGGTATTTCAAAGAAGGAATGCGTTTGCGTATGAAATTCAAGAATCAAGTTTTATCCAGCTGATTGCAAAGATTGCAAACTGTTGATAAGAAATCTTTTTTAAACAGATATTCCTGGAGGAACATAAAAACAGCAGCACAAAATTTGCATAAATATGATCACTAAGCTACGAAGGAAACAAAACAAAATCAAACCAAACCAAACAAAAAACACAGTAAACAAAACAAAATTCGTGGGATAAAAATTTTGCAGGTTTTATTTATATTTAATAAAATAAAAACAGACAAAAGTGAAATTAAAAAGATATTATTTTATAAGTATACTCGTATGAACGAATATTTTCGGTTATTTACGGCAAGAATGGAAGATTACAAGCATGATATAGTAGTGCTTTGAGAAAATTTGGAACGTAAATGAATTATAACAAAATATTGGTCTAAATATTGTTACGAAGTTGTATTATCAATTTGAATTTAACTGTCTGTAAATGCTGCTTAAGCTACGTACACACGATTGTCATATTCTTACAATGTTGTCAGAAAATGTTCAATAAATGGTTAACAACCATATGTTTCAACATAAGTTCTCATGGTTGTGTTAACTATTTTCTGATCATGTTTCTGACAATCTGACAACCGTGTGTACGTAGCTTTATCAACATTTCCATCGATAGAAACTTCTAATTATAAGCAATATTGATAACACGCTGTTATTAACATTGTTTATAAGTATGACAACATTAACAGTGAAACAGCTTTAAAAGCTCTGGGTGATCACTGTAGAAAAAGATAATGCTGGAATTTGCTGGAGTATGGCGCGGTGTATATAAATAGTAACAGCGAGTTGCTGAGTATTGAATATATCGTTAGCACTGCTTGACTTAACATCAAACTGTGTTACCAGTGTGTTTTTAAAGTGTGAGTATTAAAAGAGACTGACTATTTGAATTGTTGTTGTGTAACTTCAAATAAATAAGCAGTTGTTACAATTTTTAAACTAGATACTTGTCGCTTTTATTTGCAATTAAAAGAATTCGGTTTATTTAAAGGAAATAAAAACCGATTTAATAAGGTAAAAACGATCAATATGATTAATGTGGTACGGAAGTCTCGTAAGATTTTAACTACTATTGACAATATTCATAATTGAAATCCTTATGTTTAAAATCGTATAAACTCCCAAAAAAGTAAACTAAATCCCAAACTTGAAAAGAACTAGAAATCCAAGTTTTAGGTTATTTTGTCACAAACTCTATGTATGGGTTCAATTTAGTTATGAATTCCACAAAAATCTAAACTATGCGAAGTCGATGTTATAAATATATCAGATCATGGGTTTAAACCTTGCGTCCGGCAAATAGGAAGCCAAAATCCAACCTACACCTGAGTTAAGAGCATTACAATCCGGCGAAGGCTATATTTTTCTGGAAACCTTACTAAATATTTCAATACTTGTCTTCAATGAAGTGCAAAGAAATTTAAATAACACACCTAGGTCCATTGAGACATATCCACAGGAAGCTGTAAACCATATTGAAAGATCATTTCATATAGTCGTAATGTATCTTAGCTATATTTATTGATACAGAAGAAGCATTCAACAATTTTCTGACCTCGAGTTTTATTGAGTTCCTACGACAATTTGATCTGCAAGGACACAAGCGCTTGGATAGGACTCATTATGGTTAAATTTCGAGACAAATGACACACAAATATAGACAGAGTATGTAAGGAACCCTTGAAGGTGTTTTTTATCTTTGCTACTATTGATAACTATCAAGATTCTATCCGATGAATCATCTATTATGCAGATACCGTCGAGATCTTATTCAGAGGAAAGGATACCAACTTATGTGAAAGAGCAAAGGTATGTAGCCTTCATAATATCTCATAATTCGGTCAGAAATTTGCATGTTTATAAATTCTGAATTACTTCTTTTAAAACAAGAAAATGCTAATAACAAGAAATAGTAGAATTGAAGTAGTACTTAATTGGAGACAATCCTGGAAGAACCACATTGATAGTAAAGTTGAAAAAGCACATAACTAGAATATAAGCTTTCTGCATAGAGCGATAGGCTTGAAATGGGGCATAAGCCCGAAGATGATGTATTGACTATATGAGAGTGTACTACGACCAAAACTACTACGACCATAGAGAAGAATATTGATATTCAGAGAGACTGAGAAGCAGTTGCAAATAAATTGACGATAATAGGAGAATGGCTTTTAAATGATCATGTAACCAAAAACGCAAAGATAATAAATATCTTACCAAAAGGGTAATATAACCATGGGATAAAGTAACAAGAAATGATTTAAAATAGCTGACCGAGCGGGAATGAGCTTCTATGAACTAAGCCGAAATATAGTAAATACTTTCGTCTCCCAGATCATAATACTGACTTCCGGGCTGAGATCATGGCGATTATGAAATGTATTAAATGGTCGAAAATGATTGATAACAAAACCAAACTCATATTAATACGGAAAGTCAAGTGGTTGTAAAAACTCTAAATAACTATAGCGTTAAATCTCCAATTGCGAAAGTCTTGAGATAATTGGATCCCAAGTCATCCTGACATTATGAGAAACGAGAAGTCGGACAAGTTATTTATGATTTGATCATGTATAGATACCATCTCTTTGGAAAATACCAAACCTTTCCCAAAGTTTAAGGATAAACTTAAGGAATAGGCAATGAAGGAGCATGTCAGAAATGGGCAGAACTCTATAGTCAGCAGAATGAGCAATAGACTATGGGGAAACCCAAATCTTTTGTCTTTAGGTTTGGGATATTCCGAATAGCCAACACTCAGAATGTTTTCATTATATTCTCTCTTAAAGTTGCTTCATAACCCGCAATTTATGCCTTGGAACTCTTAACAATAATATTTAACAACTAAGAAGCAAAACATGCGATATTCCCTATAATTGCGACTTTGTACAACAACCATATTTAGGAACTTAGTTCTTTTTTTGAGAATTTATATCATTTTTCAACCCAATTACTCTCAAACAATACTCTCTCAAACAATCTGAACAATAAAATTAATTTATTGGCTTCATAGCAGTTATACCATCAAATCTTCGGACAACGATTTTTCGGAAGATCTTGACGTACCACCATCATTTAATAAAGAAAATTAGTGCGTATTTTGTATATACTTTTGAATTTGCGTAGCTTTTCCTGGTTTTTTTTATAATGGCGACCATTGCTTTTCTCTTCCCCATTTGAAAATATTCATATATCTCTAACATATTTATTTTTTCCGACCTTTTGCCATTCGAATCATCTTTGTGCTTCGGGTTGGGTATAGGTTTTTTATAGGAATTTCTTAATTTTCGAAAGGTCATTATCATGAAAAAACCTTCTCGCTTCTTTCACGAGATTTATCAATTCTTCTATCATTTCCAGACTACAGTTTGGTGCTGGATGATTATCGAGCTTAAGACCTTACTTTATTTTTTTTTTACAAATTTCGATTAATTTTCAATATAGAAATACCAAATTTGTTTAAAATTCATTGACAAATTGCCTTTTCACTTTTCTTTCCCACAATTGGACAAATTAATTGATGTCTTCTATTTTCACATGTCACAGGACAATTGAAAGTTATATAAAAAGGATGGACAAATTGTTATAAAAAATTAAAGGGATGATTAAGTCAGTGCAAACTTCTCAAAGTTTCAATTTATAAAATTTATAAAACATTTGTTTATGGACGGCCATCAGCTTAATACATAACTAAAGGGTGTTGCATTAATCTTTAAGTTTAAATAAATCAAAGTATGTGTAAGATATCATTGTTATTTTTTATTCGTTTGAAAGGCCTATCAATGCCATTACATATGGCATGAGCTGTGTGGCACGTTGCGCCGTCCTGTTGAAATCACATGTTGTTGGTGTCCATATCGTCCAATTCAGGCCAAAAGAAGTTGCTAATCATCGCTCGATGTTTAGGGTAACAAACAATAAAACAATTTTATCATTAGCACGTATCGTTGAATGTTATATCCGTCCATAGTGATTTGGCAAATACAAACTGAATAAATAACAGCTAATTACACAGACGCAGCTTCTACAATATGGAAGAATCACATTGATAGTATAGTTGAAAAAGCTCACAACTAGAATATAAGCTCTCTGCATAGAGCGATATGCTCGAAATTGAGCATAAGCCCCAAGATGATACATTGGCTATATGAGAGTGTACTACGACCAAAAAATATGTATCGATGGTATAGTGGACATCCATAGAGGAGAATATTGATATTCCCATGCATTGGATTCACATACTGGTTAAATAGCGTCAGTTACCTAACTGGTAACTTGACACAACTACCCTGCAGTTCATTGAACTAGTTCCGCTACGTCGAATTAGTTAGCCACTGAGAACTACCACTAGTGAATTTTCAACCCACTCGCAACGTTATTGACTGGTGAATTTAACACGGGGATGTCATTGCAGGTGGCCGATTGGCACACTCTGCATAACACTTCACTATTAAATTCAATAGTATGAATACTCCAGCATTTGAGAAAAAAATAAAAAATAAATTTTTCAGAGAGCGGGGTTGAACACATAACCTCTGGTTTTGTAGTCAAATGCGCTAATCACTAAGCCACAGAGCTCTTATTTGTACTGCTCTCAATTTGTTATTAAGAATTACATGTGAGTCTACTCTCAATTTTTGCTTTTTTTCATCATCAGAGAGAACGAAAATACCAAACGGCCACATTCAGCATTACATGTGGCCATCAAAGTGGTATATTTTAGAAGACTTTACCAAACGGCCACATTCAGCATTACATGTGGCCATCGAAGTGGTATATTTTAGAGGATTTTATTTTACTTGAATTTATTTTCAAAAACTTAAGTCGAATATCCGACTATTGTTTGTTACTGAATACGCTAGTGAAATGTAGTGCAAATTATAACCATTTAACTACTACTTTAGTAGCCACAGCGAACTAGTTTCTTGTGCAAGTAGTAATATAGCTAGTGTAAGGTTTCCAATTGGCACTTTTCAAACTGCTGGGTAGTTATTTTAACATGTTATATCCGTCCATGGTGATTTGGCAAATACAAACTAAATATATAACAGCTAATTACACAGACGCAGCTTCAACAATATGGCCGCTATCAACTGTCAAAGTTCGGAAGTCCCTATTGGAAGACCCTTTACCACAATTTTAATTCAAATGAAAAGAAATTAAATACCAAAACATTAAATATAAAAAGTGCCGCTGAAGCACAAACAAGTTTGAAGACCAAGACTTGAATATTGTTGTCAAATTCATCAAGAGCTAATTCATTGGGAGCTACTTTAGCATCAATTTCAAATGGTTTGCGAGCAGCAGGAATTGTAAGAATTGAAGCCGAGATATTTCGAAAGACGATTTTGCATGTCCGCTATAGAAGAAAATCGTTTTTGCACCGAATCAATACTTGCGATAAAAAATGGACCATTACGATAACCCGAAGCGTAACAGATCGTATGTGAAACCCGGCCAACCAGACGAATTCTCTGTATTTGGTGAGAGCAAAAGGGTCCTATTTATTATGAGCTGCTGAAATCTAACCAGATCACGTTTAATATTCTATTATCCATTATATTATAGAAATAACTGCAGATAACTGTAAATAAATTTACCTATTTTGGCAAATCACCGGAAAAAGGAAATAATTTGAAGATTACAGTCCATGTTGGCGTTTAAAACATTGACCATGTTAATACAATTATGTTTTGCAGTTTATGCTTTTGCATTTAACATGCTAAACTTGTAGTTTAATGCATCATAGATTTGTTGGAATCTTTTGGAAAAACATGCAGCAACTTAATTTCTGATTTTCTAATGAAAAAAATACACACATAATAAGTAAACAAGACAACTAACTCTCTGAATACGAGGTAAGTTTTCAAAGTATTTGTATTATTTGCATGTAAATACTACTGGTTTTGGAAACTTAAATGTCAGGCCATCAAGAGAAGGCGCCGCCATTCAGTGCCATTAAAATGAATGTTACAAGTAAATCATTTCAACACCAGCCAGCTAGGCAGGCAGGCAGGCGGTTTAAGTGAAAATTTCTATATACACCGGCGTCAGACGATTCGATCATAATTGCAATTGTTTAACATGACATGATCATGTGCGAATTTATTTACTTTTTATTTCATTTTTGTTGTTTGGTTGTTTGGTGCAACATCTTGTTTAGCCGCGATAGTGTTGCGATGCTGATGAGAAGTTAATGTCGAGAAGTGGCAGAGCAGGACAGGCATATTAAACAAATAAGCAACAAATCCCAGCTAAAATATGTTGTTTATAAAATATTGATAGTGTTGATGTATTTATGAGATAATGGTACCGACAACCACAACCAGCAACAAAGTGATTTATGTTTTTTAGTATTTTTCCAAAATAAAAAAAAAGAACAAAATCCATTGTTCTGTTTTTTTTTTTTGCATTATACTGACAACCAGAAACAACCAATTTCTGCTGGCTTCCCTAAAGAGTACGAGTAAGTAAAATACCAATTTTGAATATAATCTTCCTTGATAGCGAATGGTGTCTTTTTTTTTTTTGGCTACAAAATAATCTCTTCATGTAGTTGGACACATATTTCAGTTATAAACGCTGCTGTCACATTTATTATATTGCCGGTTTTTTTTTGTTTTTATTCATTTATTTATTTTGTTGTTTGCCCATAAAATCGATGTCCATATTTATGTATATTTACTGCACCCAGGGAGTAGCTGGGACAAAATAAAAATGACAAACTGCCGCAAATATTGTCGCATTTATGTTCTACAAACTTGTTTCAATGTTTAACAAGTCTTTTTGTGTGTGTTTTTTTTTTTGCTCGCAAAATATTCGCCACTGTGGCGATTTGTCTATTTATAAGAAATACTTAATAATAAAGTGCTATTATTTTCATAAAATTGTGTGAAGGTCGTTAATAAAAATATTATATATCATTTCATTTATTGAAAAGTGCTCCTTTTTTGTTATACATATGTTAACAGGTACTCAAATTGAATCATGCAAATGGATTTCTTGATCCCTTTGTATTTGTCAGGAGTTTTAGTTGATGTTTTTACCTAATACGTATTAGGAACCCAAACGCATTAAAATATTGATGATATTTTACTTGGATTCAAATATAATTATATGTCATGTTACGTTTACAATGATGGGGTACTAAACTCTGCAGCAAATTATACAATATTTCTTTTTCTTTTGTATTTATTTGATTTAAATTTTTTCTATCTCTTTTTATTCCATCCCAGAATCGAACAATTTCTACAACAGAATGTAGTTAACATTCAAATGACAAATTTTGTCAATAAAATTTAAAATCATAGATGACAACTAGATAGGTAACTGAGAGCCGAAAACCTAAGTCTGTTGTCAAAAACCTAATTCATGAGAATGTATTGCATGTATTTTGTTATTGTATCACCCATATGTGTGAAAAGAGATTAATTTTTTCCATTGATATTACTCTCTCCTTCCGTTCTATGCGTTTATTCTATGTTCAAAATACTTAGAAAAAATACAATTTATTTTAGTTACAAAATAATATCAAACACTTGCTTAATGTTTTTTGTGGAAATAATGATGATTTATTTCAGCAAATCTCTGCAAAGATGAAGTGACAAAGGGTTTGTATTGCGGATAGCTTGTATAGGATAGTTTGTTTATTTGAACTACGGATAGATTTCATTCATTAGTTTTTTGGGGGAAACATTTTGGATTCCTATAATATGTACAAAAAGGAGTATGTATTTCAGGCATGCTGGACTGTCAAATTATTTGCATTGATTGTGGCCCAGAAATCATTATTTCCTTGTACAATTATCACGAAAATCCAATAGTATACTTTGCCTCCCCAGTGGGTTAAACAAAAGAAAATTCCCTAAATTATCTCCTGTGCGATATACAAACGCTGAAAAATGTTTCATTATTTCCACAAAAACATAATCAAATTTTATGTAACTAAACAATATTTGTATTTCTTTCACAAAGTTTTTAATTTATTGACAACATCTGACTTTTAATAATTAACATTTGTCATGTTAATGATAACATTCTAATGTTAACTCCAGAGTTAAAATAATTTACACTCTGGGGTAGAAATTGTCCGACTCTGTAGTGGAATAAAAAGATATAAGGAGTGCGCACGAAAAAAACTAGGCATAATTAAAGGCTTATAACTTTTACAATAATTGAAAAAAATTAATACCGTTACATTGGTTTTGTTGCTCATTTGTTTCATTAGCCACGTGTTAAATGTCATAACTATAACGAAATTATTTTTTTTTGAAAATGGACGCCAAACAAGATAATCGTAAGAAAATAATTGAAATTTTCAATAAAAAACCGCATTGTTCGCAAAAAACAATAGCTAGGCTCGTAGGTGTTAACCGAAATACAGTTTCCAAAGTGATAAAGCAATACAAAGAGCTTTTTAGCATTAAAAGAAAACGTGGAAGTAGAAGAAAGAAAGGATTTTCTGACCAAAAGAAAGCAAACAAAATAATACGGATTTTTTCAGTAAACCCTAATATTTCAGGAAGGAAAGTGGCACAAAAAGTTGGGTGCTCTGAAATGTTTGTCAGAAAGATTAGAAAGAAAGCTGGCCTTAAGACATTTAAAGTTAAAAAGTGCCTAACAGGAATGCAAAGAAAAATTTGGAGACTAAAAAAGGAGCAAAAACTTTACAAAATTTTTTGATAATCGTGAGTGCTGTGTAATGGATGATGAAACATATGTATTGGCTGATTTTTCGCAGCTTCCTGGTCAAGAATTCTATATTGCCAATACAAGAGGAAACGTTGAAGAAAAATTTCGCGTACAAAAAAAATCGAACTTCGCAATAAAATGTTTGGTATGACAAGCAATTTGCACATGTGGTGAAAGAAGCACCTCCTTCATTACTAACGGCTCGATTAACTCCGATATTTACATTACCGAGTGTCTCCAGAAACGTTTGCTACTATTTTTAAGTAAACATAGGGTAACCACATTTTTCTGGCCAGATCTAGCAACTTGTCACTATAGCAAAAAAGCTATTGAGTGGTACAATACCAATAATGTTATTTATGTACCCAAATAAGCTAATCCACCAAATTGCACGGAACTCCGCCCTATTGGGAGGTATTGGGCATTAGTCAAAAAACATTTAAAGGACACAAAAGGCCTAGTTAAAAATGATAAAGAATTTTAAAAAAAGGGGACAATTGCCTGCAAAATGGTAACAAACGACACAATAAAAGCCCTAATGAAAGGAATTAAAGAAAAAATTAATTTTTTTTTTTAAACCCACTGATATTTTGGATATTAAAGAATTTGAATACTATTTGCTTACATCTAAATATAAAATAAAAAAATTCATCACTTCGTTTCATTTCTTTAAAGAAAATAAGTTGCATATTTTTTTTTGTGCGCACTCTTTAGTTGATATCAAATAAATACAAAAGATAAAGAAATATAATTAGCTGTTTTTAAACTTTAAATCACATTTGATTTTAATTAATATTGCCTGGAGAATGCTCTTGATATAAGGTAAATTCCAACAATATTACACGTCAACAAATAAAGAAACAAATGTTGGTGCAGAGATACCGTTAGTAGTTTTGTATTAGGTGTCCATTGGTAATACCAATAATGTTTTTAAATTTTTACTACCTGTAGCTTTGGATTTACCTTCATTTTTCAATATTGTTTGTCATAAGTACATTCGTGTGCTTATTTGATGGCTCACAAATGAAAGACAACGATTACATAAATTCAATAAATGACTGTGGAATGATGTTGTGAAACATTTCTTAGGAAATCAGAGGGCTGACCTTTTAATTAGCATTAAAAATCTAATACATATGTAATATGAGCATAAAAGTACATTATCTGCACAGTTATTTAGACAAGTTTCCTGAAAATCTTGGATAGTATAGCGAAGAACAAGGAGAATTTTTTCATTGAGATTTAAAAGTAATTACTGTTTTAGTATCACTCTATATGAACAGCAATCTCTATATATTTTTCCAATATTTGTCAAGTTTAAACCATATAACAAAATTTTCAAGTGCTTGAATATTTGGGGCTTTGGTATTTATTGGGATAGGACTCATGTTTTCATATAAGGTCAATTCACAAGGTCTCTTATCAGTCATATTGTCATAATGTCCTAATATATCACGACTCGGCGGCTTAACCGACTCTTAGGCAATCGGCGTTTGTCTCTGCTGGTTCGTTACAATAACACAATAAACATAGCATAGAAAGTAGTATTATTTTAAAACATTTTTTGCTTGAACAACAATATAAACCATTGTGAAATATTAGGACTTTATTACAATATGACATGATAAGAGACCTTGTGAATTGATCAATTGTGAGAATTCATTCTTTGTAGAATTTGAATCATTCAAGTTAACTTTAATTGAAATGTATTGCAAAAAAGCTTAAAAATGTTTATTGAATGCTTAAATTTGTCTTCAATTGTAAATTGAATGAAGAAAATTTGGATAAGATTTGATTTGAATTTTATTATGAATTGGAATTAATTAAGGTTGGCCACCGATTTCAAACGGTATTGCAAATTTTGATTATTCGGTAACGGTGTTTTAGCGTTTGATCGAAAATTTATAAAACATAAACGTTTATTAATATTTAAGTCGAACTGAACGGTTATTTTTGGGTAGCCAACTTTGAATAATTTTGTTAGCAACATTTTAGCGGTAACGGTAGACAACCTGCAGACTTTTTTTAATTCCTAATTAAGATGTTGGTGAATTAAGCTTAAATTGAATTAATTAGTTATTTCGTAGCTTTATTACGAATCCAAAAAAGATTAAGATTGTTACAAGACTGGAATAAATTTGTTTCTCTTTACTTATTGACTATGGACAAAAATCACTGTGCTAGGCTCTCTATTAAAGGGCATTTTTTTCACGACTTTCAATATTCTATAACTATTGAGCAAATAGTTGATGTCATTCAAATTAGGTTGAAAGCGTATGTAGTGTGAATTTAGACGAAATTAAATTACTCTAAAACATGTCACTTTGGGTTTAAAGTTTTAATTCTGGATAATGAATTAATTAACTATAGTCTAAAGACAACTAACTATAATGTAACTTGTTAAAATTCGCTTGACTATTGTACTACAGATGGTTATACATTACAAGTTTCAGACTAATTAAATAACTAACAAGCAAGAGTGTTATATACAAACCGGCACCGATTTTTATGCATTTTGTATAAAAAATAATCTGGTTCTCCCGATTTGTTTAATTTTTTAATTTCTATTACTAGAAAATATCTGTGGTAAATTTCACCTTGCTAGATTCATGCATTTTAATGTTATGGGGAAAAAAATAAAGGCATAAGTCCAAGAAAAATGTTTTATTATTTTGATCCAAAACATTTTACCGGTTCAACCAATTTGGAAAATATTTAGGCACATATTAGCAATAACTATTTCTAGGTCTCCTCGTTTAGGATGATATTTTGTTCATTTGGATGCTCCGATTTCGCAAAACATTTCTATTTCTGTTCAATAAACTTAATTTCCTTTACAACCTATCGTACCTTCAATACTCAGAATTGTTTTTCATGAAGCGCTTCTCATTTTTTATTTTAAATAACACAATGTGTGTGTCATCAAAATTTTTTTATTCGTCTGAAAGACCTATTGATGTCATTATGTATGGAAAACACTGTTGTCAGATTTGCCGATTTACCGGCATTTTGGCGATTTTTGATTGTAAAAATGGCAAAGTGCGTTTTGCCGATTTTAGTCCTCAAAATTACGATTTTATAAAAGTCTATATTTACATCAAGGTTTTCACATAATTATTTAATTTACAAATATAATGAATACAAACTGAACCGTAATTGTTTTTGTAAGATAGAAAATTATATATAAAAATATATGCCGAATTTAAGGAACTTAAATTACTTGATTATAATAATTTAATAAATCAAAATGATAAATGTTTGTTAAGACTTTGAAAAAATCTTCAAGATTTTCAATAGCAACCGAACAAGAACCATACATGATATACATATTGTTGTACCATTCATGTTTGCAAGTTATTTATGGTGTTCGGAAAGTTTATTTCAATAGACAGACGAACATCGATATATTTATAAGGATACAGAATAATTTATGGGGTCGAAATTGAAAATGTGGAAAAATTAATAATAGAAACGAAATTATAAACTTATATATAACCTTACCACTCATGGTGAAGAGAACATAAATATTTAAGTTTTGTATACAAATATAAAATAATTCTTCTTATACAACACTTATTTTACAACACTATTTCTTTTAATATGTGAATTAATTATTGGATTGTTAGTTTTTTTCTAAAAAACCAACAAATTTCACAAAAAACTAGGTATTCAGGTATGTTCTGCAAATCACATTTTATAAAAGTGGTTTGAAATCACATAAAAGGTGTTCTGTGCACATAATTTTGTGATTTTAAAACGTTCAGCAAAGTCACTAATGTTTTCAAATCACTTGGCTATTTCTGTGGCTATTATATGGAAAATACTAGATTGACCCGGTGCGCTTCGCTACCCCTGTCGATAATTGTAATTATTGTTTAAAAACTAAAGGTACCAATTTTACCCGTTTTCCCCCTTTTTATCCCTTTCTGGTCCAAGTATTGAAAAAATTTATAGCCTATTGACGCTTCCAAGTAAGGATCTATCTACGTTCCAAATTTCAATAAAATCGGTTCAGCCGTTTAGGCGTGATGCTCAAACAAACAAACAAACAAACAAACAAACAAACAAACAAACAAACAAACAAACAAACAAACAAACAAACAAACAAACAAACAAATAAACAAACAAACTTACAAAGACATTTATATATTTATATAGATTAAAATAAATTACTTAAACAAATTAAACAATATGTCCTTCATTGATTTTCTTAAAGAATTACTTGTTTTATTAAAAAAAAACACTTAAAATTTAATAAAAATCTAGAGACTCCTTTTCTGCTGTAAAAAGTTTATTTGCTTTTGTGATTTCAGGTTTGTTTTCGGTTGTCAGCTGTTTATGATTTTCGAAAATACATGGAAGCTTGCCAGACTAAAATTTTTTAATGTTGTCTAAAATATGTTCAATATCTTTAAATTAATTATAGAATTCAGCATAAAATTTATAATATTTGTTATATTATATTATAAGTTATCAATAGGTGTTAAGTTTTTGGTGCTAATTGGAAAAAAAAACTGCAACAAAGTTGAAGCAAGTGGTAACCAAGAGCTATTGTGTACTGTGACAGCTTTGCTGTTTTGTTTTCTTTTTTACATAGTGGTTGAGCTTGCGCCATAGTTTTTGGAAAACAACGCTTTTTAATACGTTCACCTCTTAACTGCCTTCTTTTTAATTCCATTAAGGATATAACAGAAGCTCCAGGCATTTTTTTATTTTCACTTTAATATTTCTATACAATTATTTGAAAAACAAAACATTTAAAATAAATATAAATAAAAATAAAATCAGCTGTTTTCTTGTGCTTTCGAAAAATTAAAATCACACCGAAAAATACAATAATGGTGTGATTTACAGAACAGGCACAAATCACACGTGTGGTTTTAAAACGGTATGTGATTTGAAATCACGTGGATTGCAGAACAGGCCTGATTTTTATTCTTTCCGATTTATGACGATTTCAAAAATATTTTGCCGATGGAAAATAACATCGTGCAAATGTCCGTCGCTGGGTGGCTTATTCGCATAGACCTGAAAACCCCACAAAAAAGTCTACCGCGGTCAAATTGCACGATCTGGGTGACGAGTTCACATCAATTCCACCTGAGATGACCATGCCCTCAAATCGCGTGTGCAGAATGTCAAATGTGTCATTAGCTGTGTGAAACGTAGCGCCATCCTGTTGAAACCACATGTCGTTGGTGTAAATATCATCATAATTTGGTAATCATCAATCTATAGCGCTCGCTATTGACGGTAATGGCACAAAGTATACAGAGGTGTCAAATTTGACGTTTCAAAAACTCAAAATCAGATGAAAGGGCAGTTCTCTTAAAAAAGGATAGCAAATATTTTGTCCTACAATATCAGTGATGTGTTAAAGCAAAACGCTATATACAACGCGAATATGGTAGACAAAGTAATGTAATCAAAACAAACAAATAACCAAAACAAAACAATGAAAAGGCAGTTTATAAAGAAAGAGACGAATAGAAAACGAGATTATTTTCTGTCTCGTGACACCTCTGTATACTCTGTGGTAATGGCCTGGCCAACGTCGTTCTCAAAGATTAATGGACCGATGACGTCGCCAGGCCGAAATCCACACCAAACTGATTGGTGTCGTCCCAAATTCGACAATTTGTTCATCCTGAAATGGATCTCATCGCTGAAGATGATTTTTTGATGAAAAACGAAATGAACATAACAATTTTGATAAAACAATTTTATCATTTGCACGTTTTTTTAAACGCTACATTCGTCCATGGTGATTTGGCATAACAAACTGAAGAAATGACAGCCAATTCGACAGATGAAGCTCGAATAATATTACTGTTGTCAACTGACAAAGTACGAATACCCTATTGGAAGACTTTTTATATATATTTTTCTGTGGATCTGTGACCGATATTTCGATGTGTTACAAATGAAATGACAAAATATTTTTTGTGGACAAAAGATTTATACAAGGTGGCGCAAAAGTAATCCTCCTATCAGAAAATGCTATAAATTTTGCGATTGGCCCCTAATGTCAGTTCTGTTTTGACATTTGTGTAGTAAACACATGCGAAATACACGTTAATAAACAATGTTACGCTACACTGCTCCAGAACGCAGAATATTGCTGACTATTTATTTGACCAATAATCGGCAAAATTTATAGCATTTTCTGATAGGAGGATTACTTTTGCGCCACCTTGTATTGTATGATCATTTGTCTAATGTACATAATTCTTTAATTCAAAAGCATAAAAAGCAATTTATAGAGAAATAAATATAATAACATTAATACAAAAAAACCAATTTAATACTTACATACTGTTTAAGTTTTCCAAAAATGTTTTAACGCCATTATTGCCACCATTTACCAATAAAAATAACAGCGGCATGTGTTTGGTTGCATGAAAAGAAATTAATAAAAAAAGAAAACAAATGAAATAAAAAATTAATATGAAAAATACCAAAAATAACTATTAAATTTAAAATTTAATCTACTCCTGTTAAAATACAAGATAAACCACAATTTGTCTGCAATAACGTCTTAGCGGCGGAACACAATTGAAAATGCAAAAAAATTTGGCAAATTCCTTAAGAGTTTTTAACAAGATCCTTGTTGTTAAAGAACGACTAAAATTATGACTTTAAATGAAAAACTGTTTTTTTAAACAAAGTGAAATTGTAAATATTTTATTGCTAAAACGGCAAAGTTTTTCTGTTTCACAATGCGAAATCAAAAACCTGTATTAAACTTAATAAAGTGTAGGGTGCAAAAACAGCAACAGAAACTAAACTGCAGGTGAGTGCTTAATGTACCAAATACATGTAATTATAAGAAGCAGCAACTCTTAAGTACTTGTTATCTTTTATTATTGGAATTCTGCAATTGCGATCACTTTGTAATTAGCTGCTAATGCAACATCTAGTTAATGCAACAGCGTAAACATGCGGCCGGACAGGGCGTTGGCTGTTAATAAACAGCAACTGCTAGCTGGCTGGCTATAACAGCAGCAGTAGCAGCACAAGCAGCTGTTGTTCTTCTTGCAAATTGTAACTGGCAGTTGAGGAACTTGTGTTCGTTTGGATGCACGTACGTCACCATAAATGTCCTTGCCTTATTAATTTAAAAAAAAAAAACAAAACAAAACATGTAGTAGTTAAGAGAGCAGAGAAGTAGGAAGAGTAAATAAATTGCATTTAGAGTGCTAAATATGATAATTAGGGTTATGTGATATCTTTACTCTTATTTTTCACTGGCTTTGTCTCAAAGCTTCGTCGTGTTGGGAAACTATTGTATAACAACGTGAAGTGAAGAACACTTTTTTTCAATTTAAACATTTCTTTATCGCCAGTAAATGCAGAAAAAAAAACGAAGTTTAAATGTAATGCAAGACAATCATTCAGTTGTTGGCCAGCTATAATCACTCAGTCATACAGCGTTTTTAGCTTCTTATTTTTTTTGTAATAATAAAAAGCCAGTTTTTCTTAGGAGGCGTTTTTGGTTTTTGTTTCTGTTTTTGATCGAAATTCGATATTTTCCCGATAGCAAACACGCATTGCTGGTGTACTTTTGCTCTCTCTATTTGTTGTTGTTTTTGCATACTATGTAGCTAGCGGACTGATGGATACATTTTTGCTGATGTTTGCAGTAGTTGGCCATGCAGATGCTTGTCTTTCTTTGATCAGCTGAATGTTTTGTTGTCTGGTGTAGATTGTTTTGCCACCTTTATGCGAAAGTGTTGCACAAGTGTTGCAAGCATGTTATTTTCTCAACTGTTGTTTGATCGATGTGCTGAACATGTTACATTTCATGTAAAACAATAATTTTTGTTTTCCATTCAATGAATTTATAATGGATTTTAAATGTTTCATTATTTAATCCATTCATTCCAACATTAATTTTTCTCTTATTAGCTGGTAACATTGGCTTTTTAGCACCAATTAACAAACCACTCTACTCTAGATGTGTAAAATAGAGTAGATCTTTAATTGTTTTAGTTAAAGACACATGGAGAATAAAGAAATTGATGCATACAATTAAAAATTCAAAATTTTTATTACAATAATAGGTGTGAGACGTTTTGGGAAGTTAATTTCCCTTTTAAATGTGAATATTGAATAAGATCAGAGACTAGTTTTAAATAACACAGAGCATAAAAACACAGAGATATAAAATATGTCTACCATGTCAATTAAATGGACTCAAATAGAGTGGTCTTGTAATAAATTTTTTATCAAGCATGTCAAATATTATGTTTAATGTCAATTATGTTAATTTGTTGTTAATCTGATTAAAATGAGTGACCAGAAAAAAGTGCGTACTAAAATTATTAAATATTTTTAACAAAACCCAACTTGGTCCTACAAAACAGTTGGCCAAACAATCAAAGATCTGCTATCAAACTGTTTCCAATGTCATTAAACAGTACCGGGAGAACTTGTCCGTTGATATAAAACCTGATTCAGGTAGAAGGAATGGTCCACATGATGTTTCTAAAGCCAAAAAAATAGAAAACATTTTCAAAAGAGTTCCCAACACATCCTGTAGAAAAGCAGCCCGGTTAGCTCAGTACTTGGACTATTTGGTACGAAAAGTTAAAGCCAATGCAGATTTAAAAGCATCAAGGCTAAAAAAGTTCCTAACAAGAACTCTGCTAAAAATATAGAGGCCAAAGACAGAGCACGGAAATTGAAGTCAAATTTTATACAAAAAATATACCTGCTGCATAATGGATGACGAAATGTACGTTTGGAAAATTTTTCGCAGCTTCTGGGTAAATTTTTTTATGTTGCAGATGCTCGAGGGAAAGTTGAAGAAAAGTTTAGGACCCAAAAGCAGACAAAATTTCCCAAAAAGTTCTTGGTATGGCAAGCAATATGCAGTTGTGGCAAAAAAGCCAAACATTTGTTACAAAGGGCTCTATAAATACCGAAATTTACATTAAGGAATGTTTACAAAAACAGATGTTTTCGTTCATACGACTTCTTAATGTGTCCACTTATTTTTTCCCTGATTTGGCATCTGTCACTATGCTAAGAAAGGTGGTACAAGAACAATAATGTGGTATTTGTACCAAGAGAGGCAATTCCTTCAAACTGCCTGGAGCTGTGTCCTGTGGAGAGATATTGGGGTCTTGTTAAAAGAGAATTGAAGAGCACAAAAAAGGTGTCCAAAAGTGTGGTAGATTTTAAACGGAGATGAAAAACCTGTTCGAACAAAGTGACATAAAGCACTATAAAATCCATAATGGAAGGGTTTTCGAAAATGGTTCAAAATTTCATCATAAGTGATTAGAACTATAAAAATAATTTTTTTTTATAAATTGTAACAATAGTTTCAATCAAATAAAAAAAGATTCAAAACTGTAAGTTAAGTGGTTTCATTTTTATTAACATATATGTATGTTAAAAATTTTTCGATCTCAGTCCTTATATTGAGTATGAATCAAAGATCGAAGTAGATCATTTACAAAACTACATGCTTTTAATGAAATGTTTCAAAAAATATGTTGTTTCGTTTTTTAAAGAAATTTGTCACCAGTTGTGCACCAAAGTTTTGGTTACTAAAACAAAACAGTTTGACAGTTTAGGGTTTATACAAATGGAGAACAATGCGTTTTCCATTGAAGAACAATATCTCAAACGTAATGAAAGCTTGGCGGCCGCAGTTCTAACAAAATCATTCTAAGCGACGAAACTCATACTCATGCTAATCATCAAAATTGCCGCATTTGGGGTTCAGATGTAATTGTGGAAAAAGTAATGCTTTCACAACATTCACTGTTTGATTTGGATTTAGGGCTGGAGGCATCATTGGGCCATACTTCATCTAAAATAAGCAATGCCAGCTAATGGTGCTCGATATAGCGACTTAATAACAAGACTGTGCCATAAGACATATAGCCCGTGGTACAATTCAATTACAACATAAGGCATTTCCTGGTCGTGCTAGATCTTGTGTTTTAACACCATTACAATTCGTCTGTTTTTTAAAGTTAAAGACCCATGACAATAAGCAATCAACGATCTGTTTATTAAAGGAGGTATGCCAAAAAGGTCATGAAAAGTTTTATAAAAAAATGATTCTGTGCCAGCGATGTGGTATTCCATATATAACCCATCTTGTGTATATTATGATTCAATAAAAAAATAACAATCTAATTAAAAAAGACTGAGTTTCCTACTTAATTTACAACATCGGAATTAGAATAGGCGTCTATTATTTGCGACTTCTTGCCCTTCATGTTTAAGGCGATTTTCTGCATTACAAAATTTACACATTTAATGGTATAAATATTTATTCAAGTGAACTCAATTGTGTTCCGAAATTTATTCTTCGGTTTTCGAATTTTTCTTTTATAATTAATTTCAGCAGAAAAATTCAACTTTTAGAATTGATAAATATGCTTTTAGAAAGTAATTTCAAAAAATATCAATTTGGATGGAAAAATCACGATTTTAGATCCACCAAATCCTTCTAATTGTACCGTGAAATTCAATTAACTGTGAAAAACAAAAAATAGTCATAATTAAATTTTTCTAAAATCAAATCGAAGCAAATATTTTATTGAATTTGTAATAATTATTTAACATGACGCAATATACAGCCATTCGTATGAGAGACAAGGAAACAACTCTCTAACTCATATTTAAAAACCTTATATTAAAGAATATTACCAATTCGTTTACATATTTAAAATTAAACTTAAAATTTAGTTATTACTGCCACTAAGTTCATCCTTTATAAGTTTTTAGCATATGAGTTTTTTTTTAGCATTTTTGTATATTTATTAAAAGTTTCATGTTTCTATAATATCATAAGTTCCTATAATATCATAATATTAAATATTAAGCCCAAAACCGAAACCGATCGATTTACAATTTTTTAAAACCTAAATCTCGATTTTTTAATTTTGTCAATTTTTTGGAATCTCTAGATAGCAATGTTTGCCTTTACCAGATTGTAAGTCGAGCTTGCAAGGAAAAGTCCTGTAGTAGATGTTTTTTTTATTTTCCATCCCTTCTAGTTACGGTTAGGTTTGGTGAAGCAAGCTGCTCTTTAGTTAGTGACACATTTTGGGTCCGTCATAATCGACCCTGTTGTGATACCAACCGAAGGAACGTTAAAAAGGAAGCCTCCTAATTAATGTCCATCCCTGACAGGTCCGTCAGATCCAATGAATAATCTTATTTTGTATGTAGCAATATAAGATTGTTTGGACTTCCCGTTTAGTCTCAGCATTTCGCACGAAATTTTTAACAGAATACTAAGCTATAGTTGGTAAAATCATAATGACCAAAAAATATAATTTGAAATAAATATTCAGCGTTTTAAGTGTTTGGAGGTAATGCAAAACGCGGTCATAAACATTACTGCGTAGGAGGTAGTTGATTGGACTTGTTGCACATGTAAGCAAGTCGGAAATTACCGCAAAAATTCGCTTAGGTATTGAGCGATAATGTGATCTTACATAATTTATGGTTACTGATCATAATTATTCCGTCTTTTAAGGACTTCTATATTTGAAATTGCTTACCACATTCATATATAGTATCAATCAAAATATATTGGACAATATTCGCGTTATAAATAAAAAATATTAAGGACTGAGATCGAAAAATTCTTAACATACATATATGTTAATACAAATGAAACCACTAAACTTACAGTTTTGATTTTTTTTTATTTGATTAAAATTTTTATTACACTTTACAAATAAAAAAAAAAAATAATACTTTTATAGTTCTAATCACTAATGATGAAATTTTGAACCATTTTCGGAAACCCTTCCATTATGGTTTTTATAGCGATTTCTGTCACTTTGTTCAAATATGTTGTCCATCTCCGTTTAAAATCTACCACACTTTGCACACCAGTTTGGAGAATTTGCCTCTCGTGGCTTGTTTACCATAGTGACAAGATGCCAAGTCAGGCAAAAAATAGGTGGACACATTATGAAGTCTTATGAATGGAAGCAGCCTTTTTTGTAAACATACCTTGATGTAAATTTCGGTATTTATAGAGCCCGTTGTAACAAATGATTGGCTTCTTTTGCCGCAACTGCATATTGCTTGGGGTCATAAACTTTTCTTCAACATGCGAAAAATCTGCCAGAACATACGTTTCGTCATCCATTATGCAGCAAGAATATTTTTTTATAAAACTTAACTTCAATTTCCGTGCTCTGTTTTTGGCCTCCAAATTCTTAGCAGCGTTCCTGTCAGGAACTTTTTGAGCCTTGTGTGTTTTTAAACCTGCATTGGCTTTAACTTTTCATACCAAATAGTCCGAGTACTGAGCTAACCGGACTGCTTTCCTACCGGATGTGTTTGGAGATCTTATGAAAATGCTTTTTATTTATGGGCTTTAGAAATATCATGTGGACCATTCCTTCTACATGAACCTGGTTTTCTATCAAGGGACAAGTTCTCCCGATACTGTTTAATAACATTGGAATCAGTTTGACAGCAGACCTTTGATTGTTTGGCCAACTTTTTGTAGGACCAAGTTGGGTTTTGTTGAAAATATTTAATAATTTTAGCACGCACTTTTTACTCGTCACCCGTTTTAATCAGATTAACAACAAATGAACATAATTGTCATTAAACATAATAACTGAAAGCTTTACAGAGGTAACTTGATAAAAAAAAAAAATCAAAAAATACTTGGGTTAAAAGTTTTAATGAAAAATGTGTGTTAAGAATTTTTCGATCTCAGTCCTTAGCAAATTTGATAAATTTTCGTTATATTTATTTTAACGCTAGGATTATCGTTATAAATGTTAGTGAATCGCACTTTAACTGTAAAGTATTCTCGAGCTTTACGATTTTCTACGATATTAATGATTTCTTCGCAGCTCTATAGCTTTTGAGCCCAGCTGAAACTGCTCTTCTTTTGTAGAATTTATTACTCTAGAAGTTGTCGTGTATGGATATTTTTTTAACTCTCTCACAATCCGTGCATCTTCATTGGTATTATTGGTTCATTCCTCCTTGATACTATTTTTATACCCTACACCACCATAGCCGGGAGCATATTATGCGTTTCTGTTGATGTTTGTAACGATCGACTCAGAATCACATTCTACAAACTACTGATCTACTGTATTATTAGACATTTAGGACTTTAAGTTTGTCATTAAGATACGTTTTTTTAATTTCTGAAGAACCGAGAATGAACATGACTTCCAAACTGTTAACTAATTCCATTTTTTTAGAAGTTGTTGTAATTTTAATAGAACCTTTTAAGTTTTTCTATACTTATCAATGTCATTTAAGTAATATACAACTAATTTTCAGTCCTATAGATTTTAAAATTCATTCCTTATCGGAAATTTTACTTTGACATCTCGCCATCATAAAACAGTTAATCAAAATAATACAGTATTTTACAAACATTTAATATATAAAAAAACAGTTTCCTCTACCTGAATTGTAAAAAAACCATTCATCATTTTGTATTTCCTTTAGTCGGAATTGAAAAGTAATTTATAGACGACAATTATAAGATCATATTAGAGCATTTAAGCATTGGGATACCAATTTCAAAACTTAATAAAACAAATTAAACTATGTCATCACAATTTTTCCGCCCAGTGTATTGCGTTGGTCATTTATCATTTAGTATTTGTTTTGGCCAGGGACTTTGGAAAAAATTTAAACTAATCACCTTTTAATCTTAACTTCAATGTTGCATTCACGCAAATTATCTGCGTAATTTTAAAACGATCTTTTCCTTTTTTTTTTATTCTTCAAAAACAAACACGTTTCCGTACGCAGCGCAGCGCAAAGCGTACGCGTACATTTCCAAACCAGCCACAAAAGACTTGCAATCCATTAATCATTGTATGGCAGCTGATCCTTAAAGTGTCGTCGTTTCGACCACAATATTCAGTCATATGTGCAATGGATATGCATGGGATATATACATTTTTGATGGGTATAGAATAAATATACACCGGTGAATTACGGAATACAAACTACAAGAGTCACGGAGTGAGTGCAACATTCATTAATGAATAAATGAATGAATGCATCTTTAAATGTTTATTTATATTATGTTGAAATTGAAATTGTGGCTCGTTAAGAAGTGTAAAGTGTAAAAGTAAAATGTGTTTTTAACTGTCAACAGTTTTACGCCCATTGTATTTAATAATTTCCCATTTTATTTTAATTTCATTTTAAATATTTTTGTTTGTTTGTTTTGTTAAACTGAAACAAATGATAAATTGTTGGTTTTGAATTGTTTGTTGTCTTGTCTTGTATGTTTTACGAGTATGAATGAGTATTTTGCTAACGATTCGCACCACTGCTATAAACACAAACATTTGGATTTTCCCAAACTCACTGAGTGACTGACTGATGGACACGCCTAAACATTCTATATTGTGGCCTGGTTCCTTAAGTTTTAGATCTCTGTTGTACAATTATATTTACGAGTATAATTGTGGGGTTTAAAATCCCATTTAAATGGAGAGAAAAAAAAAAAAAAAAAAACTGGAAGCATATTTAATTATAGACATTTTGAAAAACCAACAATACTAATGAGTTCTTAATTAGTGACGATTTATAACTTAAATAATATGATAAATATGTATTTGAGAGGGGTTTATAACTAGATGTGGTATTTGGAATATTAAGGGGAAGTACTTCGAAATGGAGTCGAAATATCTGCGGTTTTTCCAAGATTCTGGTGACTGAAGGTTGAGAATGTTTTGTGGTTCATATCTCCTAAGCCCTGATGCACGAACGTCTTTATGATGCTGATAGACTCCGGGAATGCATTGCAAAAAGTGATTTATTCAGAGATAAAAAAGATATCAAAAAACCCCAGAGAGAGGGAGAGATTCTAGGAATTTTTGGACTGGCAGTGATTATCTGAAACTAATTTCCTAGTTATCATAGAAGGATGTTAGAGTGGCTTAAAATTCCATTTAAAATGAGAGACAAAAGAAAGCATAATCTCCCATATAATGATATACGAACGACTCTATGATGTTCATAGTGTTCCGGGATGTTTGACAGAAATGTTATTCCTAAAGGGAATAAAATGTTACGGCCTTGAATATGTAATCTTTCTGTAAAACCACCTTTGCATCCTTGGAATCTTTATTTATGAGAACAAAAAAACAAGCATTGACTGCTGCTTATAAGATTACAGAGCGTAGAGTTTCCATAAAAGGTATGGGATTTCCCAAACTATTTATTTTTTCTCACTGTATCAGCGAAAATATCACATTTGCAAATCTGGGTGTTCTACTGAACAGTTTAACATAAGGATCATTCTTGGCCTAGAACATGAGGTCTTACAAAGATGTATATACCTCTGCACTCTTACAAGCTTAGAATCGGAGTTGGACTAAAGAGTTTGACTATAAAAAAGAGGTAACCAGGAGTGGTTTCAGGATAACCACACAATTGTAAAAAGTTTCCATGGTTTGTGCGGTTCAGAAGTGGTGATTTTGAAACGGAAGACAAAGGTCGCCCAGGCCAGCCAAACAAGTTCGAACACCAAGTAATCCTCCTATCAGAAAATGCTATAAATTTGCGATTGGCCGCTAATGTCAGTTCTGTTTTGACATTTGTGTAGTAAACACATGCGAAATACAGGTTAATAAACAATGTTACGCTACACTGCTCCAGAACGCGGAATATTGCTGACTATTTATTTGACCAGTAATCGGTCGGTGACTTTGGCACAACGTGAATTTCGCCGTTTAACGCCTACTGGTGAAACACTGCGACGTTTAGCCGCTCGCCTCGAAGAGACTGGCACAACAGACCCCGGAGTAGCCGTTCTGCAGAGAATATTGCTGCTGTAGCCGAGGATGTCATGGAAGCGCCGTCGACATCGACCAGACGACGTGCCAAGCAAATGGGTATCAGTTGACGGTCTTTACAGCGAATTTTGGTACAAGATTTGAAGATGTTTTCGTACATAGTCCAGACGATGCATCAGCTGTTAGCTGCTGACCGCCAATCGCGTCTAACATACGCTCAAGCCGTCCTTAATCACCATCAAGAGGAAGATGATTTTTCATCAAAAATAATCATGAGTGATGAGGCCCATTTCCATCTTAGCGGGTACGTAAATAAGCAAAATTTACGCTTCTGGGGCACTGAAAATCCGCGTGTAACCCACGAAGAGCCATTACATCCGCTCAAAGTCACTGTATGGTGTGCTGTTTTAGCTGGAGGAGTCATCGGAACTTTTTTCTTCGAAGACGTCGCGGGTCAAACGGTTACTGTGAATGGTGAGCGCTACAGAGCAATGATCAACGAGTTGTTTTTGCCGCAACTTGATGAATTGGGATTGGAAAACATGTGGTTCCAACAGGACGGTGCAACGGCACACACTGCACGTGCCACAACCGATATGCTGAAGGATGCATTTCCCGGGCGCCTAATCTCCCGTTTTGGCGATTTGCACTGGCCAGCAAGATCGCCTGATTTGACCGCTCCAGACTTCTTTTAGTGGGGCTTTTTGAAGTCGCGGATTTATGTCAACAAGCCTCAGACTCTTGCAGCTCTTAAAGAGGCAATATTCGTCAAGCATGTGAGGACCTATCGCCGGAAGTTTTGGCCAAAGTGATGGAAAATGCCATAAAAAGGGCTCAAATGACAATCAACTGTGGCGGCGGCCATTTACATGACATCATATTCTCGACTTGATGTTTAAAAAATTTAAAGACCAAATAAAAATAATCCACAAGAAGAATCAAAGTTTTTCATTTTTTTTTTTTATTACAGCCAAAAAACATCGGAAGTTTAGTTTTGCGCCATCTTGTACATTAAGATTGTTGTAAAACTCAATTAGAACTTGCAAGATCATTGGGAGCTATTCAAACAGCAATTTTAAAACTTTTGTCGAGCAGCAGGATTCATCCAAAAGCAGGGAATTTGGGTACCATACGAATTGAAGTCGAGAAACCGAAATGATGCTTGAACGCAATAAAAGGAAATCAATTTTGCACCGAATAATTACTTGTGATGAAAAATGAATCCATTACGATAACCCGAAGCATAAGACAAAGTATTTGAAGCCTGGCCAACCAACCGAATCAAAAGCAAAGCCAAATATCCATTGCACTAAGTTAGTTCTCCGTATTTGGTGGGAGCAAAAGGGTATTATCTATTATGAGCTGCTGAAATCTGGCCATACCATCACAGGGAACCTGTACCGAACGCAACAGATTCGTTTGAAGCGAGCATTGGCCGAAAAACGCTCATAATATATGGCCAGACATGAAACGGTAATATTCCATCATGACAACGCTTGGCCATATGTTGCAATACCTGTTAAAAAGTATTTAGAATGAAATGGTTGAGATGTTTTGCCTCAACCGCTTTATAGTCCAGACCTTGCCCCGTTTGTCTCTGGGATACGTTTCAATTCAGAACAGAGTAACCGATATTGGGTTGATAGTTCTTTTGGTTTGGAATCCATATGTTGCCAAAACGATAGGAATAGGTCATAACTAACAATGGCCAATACTTTAAATAAATTTATATTGTACAAATGTTTCAAAAAAAAAGTTTACAATTTGAAAAACTCCCGCATATTTAAGACATACACCCAATAACTCAATGTGTATCCCTGCTAGTATCAGTAATATAATAATAACTGGACACTCGGGGTTGTCATAGAATCCAATCATTGTCGGAATCGGTTTTGAAAACGACAAAAAAGGTACATTTTGACTTATGAAATCCAATGTAATTTTTTGTTTAATCGATAAAGAATTTAATTCTAGATCGAATATAAAACCGATAACTTTTGATTTCAGGAGACCAATGTAGTTTTTCTGTCATTTTCAAAACCGATTCAGACAGACATTGATTGGATTCTATAACAAACCCGACTGTCTCACTTGAATACAATGATTTCTTGTGTTATTTAAGAAACGAATGATCTTGATGGGATCGGTTCGAAGTACTCTATTATTAAATTGCAGCATTGAGTGTATTAGAATTTTTAGGTTTAATTATAAATAAAAACTTTTAACATTATTTTATTAGTATTTAAAGATTTCTAACGATATTTTCATTTAACATTTCCTGCCATAAAAACCCTGTACTAATAACTTAAAATAATAAGAAAAACTAATAAAATACTTACACCCTGTATTATATTGTTGTTCATTTTGAGGTTGTTTCCAGAAATTATATGTCAAAAAAATGTGATTAGATTGAGAAGAATTTTCAAAATGCATTCGTTCGTTCGTTCATTCATTCATTCATTCATTCATATATTTAGCCAAAATACCAGGCAGCAATTGAAGCAAAAAGGCAGGCAGCCAGGCATTCAGTCAGTCAGTCAGGAAAACATAATATCCCGCAGTCATTAAGAGTATTTAGTCGAATAGTATGAAGATGATCATCCGTCATTGTGTCACATTGTGTTGTTGCAATGTATGTTACAGGCCGACCGACAGACAGACATACAGAACAGAAAATGCATGCAGCACAAAAATGCATGATGCCAAGACAGCACAACAACAGTGGGTCGAGGTGAATTGAGTGGATGTACGTTGAAGGAATAAATGTATGAATGAATGGTTGAGTTTGGATCGATAGTTTGTGCATGCCACAAGACCAATGCATTTGTCATTTTGGCAATTAATGTGTTGTGTGTTGTGGAGTTTGTTCGGTGATGCCATCATCATCATCATCAACATTATCATCATCAGCATCATCACCACCAGCACCAGCACCACCACCAGCACCATCACCATTCCAATAACGTTGTTGAACAGTTAAGCAGTGTAGAAAACATCCCATGTTCACAGACAGAAGCGTTTCGCACGTTATCACATTACCAGCAGGCACAAATATATTTTGATTTTTTTTTGTTTCATTCGTTTTTTGTTGATTGGAGGAAGTAGATGATGTAGCAAAAGATGAAAGATGAGCAAGCAACAAGGTGCGGTCCAGTTGGTTTAGTGTTAAGATTTGTGGTGTCGTTTTGGTTATATTGTTTTTATTATTATTATTATTATTGTTGCAGTTGTTGTTGTTGTTGATTGTATTATCATCGGCATCACCATTATTATCATCAGCGTCGTCATTATTTGCCGCCATTTGATGAGGCATCATACAATATTTAGATCATCAGTGATTAAGATGATGAAACGGTTGTCATTTAGTTGCATGTAAATGATTGAAATTCCGAAAAAGAAAAAATAAAATAAGAAAATATGTTAGTTGAGATAAATAAAAGCTAATTAAACATTTTTAGTTAAGTAGAGCTTAGAAGACCCAGAAGATGCAAAAATAAATAAAAATACTTCAAATGATTGTAGGAACTAGATCCAGGCGTAAAAATAAAGAAAAACAAAAATAATCACCAATAAAAGAACAATTACTAAGAAGCTATGCATGCTCTATGAAGCTTGTGTAGAACAAGTTCCGAGGGTTACAATTTCGAACAAAAATTTTTGATTAAAGAACTGGTTCCACAATAGTTCCAAAGCTTCTCCCTAAAGATTCTCTAGAAATAGTTCGGAAGATGATAATTTCAAAAAAAAATCATTGATCTCAAAGGCTAACTATATAACTAACTGTATTCCAGGGGACATTTGTATGGAGGCTAAGTGAAATCATGGACTGATATTGCAGATTTTCAATACCAAACAAACCTTATCAACAGAGAGTATTTGTGGAAAATTTTAGCCAGTCAGACAGACGGACGGACATAGATAGATCGTCATAGAATCTTATGAGGACCCAGATTATAAGAACTGAGATCGAAAAATTCTTAATATACGTTTTTCATTAAAACCTTTTACCCAAGTATTATTTGATATATTCTTTGATCAAATTATTTTTGTAGCAAGTCAGTTTTTATGTTTAATATCAATTATGTTCATTTGTTGTTAATCTGATTAAAATGAGTTACGAGGAAAAAGTGCGTACTAAAATTATTAAATATTTTCAACAAAACCCAACTTGGTCCTACAAAAAGTTGGCCAAACAATCAAAGGTTAGCCGCCAAACTGATTCCAATATTATTAAACAGTATCGGGAGAACTTGTCCGTTGATAGAAAACCTGGTTCATGTAGAAGGAATGGTCCACATGATGTTTCTATAGCCAATAAATAGAAAGCATTTTCGAAAGAGCTCCCAACACATCCGGTAGGAAAGCAGTGCGGTTAGCTCAGTACTTGGACTATTTGGTACGAAAAGTTAAAGCCAATGCAGGCTTAAAAACATGCAAGGCTCAAAAAGTTCCTGAAAATAACTCTGCTCAAAAAATTAGAGGCCAAAGACAGAGCACGGAAATTAAAGTCAAATTTTATACAAAAAATATACTTATGAAAATTTTTCACAGCTTCCGGGTCAATATTTTTATGTTGCTGATGCTCAAGGGAATCTTGTAGAAAAGTTTAAGACCCAAAAGCAGACAATTTTTCGAAAAAGTTCTTGGCATGGCAAGCAATATGCAGTTGGGGCAAAAGAAGCCAAACATTTGTTACAATGGTCTCTATAAATACCAAAATTAACATCAAGGAATGTTTACAAAAGAGGATACTTCCATTCGTAACACTTCTTAATGGGTCCACTTATGTTTGGCCTGATTTGGCACCCTGTCACTGTGGTAAACTAGCCCTTGAGTGGTACAAGAACAATAATGTGGTATTTGTACCAAGAGAGGCAAATCCTTCAAACTGCCCGGAGCTTAGGCCAGTGGAGAGATATTGGGCTCTTATTAAAAGAGAATTGAAGAGCACAAAAAAAGGTGTCCAAAAGTGTGGTATATTTTAAACGGAGATGGACTACGTGTTAGAACAAAGTGACAGAAAGCATTGTAAAAACCTTAATTAATTTCATTACTATTGATTAAAACTATAAAAATATTTTTTTTTTTGTAAATTGTAATAATAATTTCAATCAAATAAAAAAAATCAAAACTGTGAATTTAGAGGTTTCATTTTTATTAACATATTTGTATGTTAATAATTTTTCGATCTCAGTCCTTTTATACAATTCGGTTCAACGATCAATATTTCGATATGTTACAAACAGAATGACAAAATCAATAATTTGTTTTGATGTTGGATATAAAAATTTAGTCATTCAAAGCTGAATTAATTCTGTTATGAATTTATTTAAAAATGAATGAATACTATTCAAATAAAAGCATATGAATGAAGCCTAAGAATAAGTTTTTGTGTATGGTTTCTGGGAATGAATTGGTGATAGTTTTTAATTCTGAATTAAGTTCTGGGTGAGTAAAGCTCAAATTGAATTAATTAAATAATTCAAAGCTCTGTGTATAACACAAATTTCTACAGAAAATCTTGTGTATAACAGTATTTTTTATACAAAATCTTGTGTATAATAGAATTATCTGTACAATATCTTGTGTATAACTGTATTTTTTATAGAGAATTTTGTGTATAACAGAACAATTTCTTGTGTATAAAATTATAAGTTAAGTGGTTTAAAGAAATGTTTTCTGATTGAACATATCGATGAATTAAACATTAAGTTGACGATTCAAGAAAAAAATAATTATTTTTGTATCGAAGACACACTAGGCTTTGTGATGGTATCTTATTATTATCTTATTATGGCACCATCAATTTGGTGTTTGAAAGGAATAATGACTGGAGGGAGTATCGTGCAAAAAGATCTTTGAAATCACATTTCCAATATTTAAAAACTTGTTTGGACTTGTAGCATGGGCTTACCAACACGACAACGTTCCAATGCACACCACTAGAGTGGTAAAATAGTGGATTCGTTAACGCAATGTGAAACTATTGAATTGACCTTCGTATTAGCCAGATCATATTATATAATGGAGAATGTCTGGGGAAGGCTTGTTGAAACAATTCGAAACAATATAGTTCTTAAAAGAAAGATTTCAGAGGCTCCAAGATAATTTTCGGGTCCATATGTGATATAAGTACAAAATCTGCATAAACGGCTCATATATTTCTGAGATAAGGACTGAGATCGAAAAAATCTTAACAAACATTTATGTTAATAAAAATAAAACCACTAATCTTACAGTTTTGATTTCTAATCAATAGTGGTGAATTTATGAACCTTTTCCGGAAACTCTTCCATTAGGGGTTTTATTGAGCATTCTGTCATTTTGTTCGAACACGTAGTCCACCTCTCTTTAAAATCTACCACAGTTTTGTACACTTTTTTTTTGTGCTTTTCAATTCTCTTTTAACAAGATTCCAATATCTCTCCACTGGCCTTAGCTCAAGGCAGTTTGGATGATTTGCCTCTATTGGTACAAATAACCCATTATTGTTCTTGTACCACTCGAGACCTTGCTTACCATAGTGACATGATGCCAAATTAGGCCAAAAATAAGTGGACACATTAAGAAGTCTTATGAATGGAAGCGTCCTCTTTTGTAAACATTCCTTGATTAAAATTTCAGTATTTGTAGAGCCCTAGGTAACAAATGTTTATCTTCTTTTGCCGCAATTGCATATAGCTTGCCATGCCAAGAACTTTTTGGGAACATTTTCTGCTGTTAGGATCTAAACATTTCTACAACATTCCCTCGAGCATCAGCAACATAAAAATATTACGAACAATTTTCCATAGGTACGTTGAGTCATCCATTATACAGCAGGTATATTTTTTGAATAACATTTGACTTAAATTTTAGTGTTGTGTCTTTGGCCTCTAAATTTTTAGCAGAGTTTTTGTCAGGAACTTTTTGAGCCTTGTATGTTTTTAAACCTGCATTGGCTTTAACTTTTCGTACCAAATAGTCCGAGTACTGAGCTAACCGGACTGCTATCCTAACGGATGTGTTGGGAGCCCTTTTGAAACATCATGTGGACCATTCCTTCTACATGAACCAGGGTGCCCCGATAGACCACACGATAGTGTGTTCAATCTGGGGGTTGCGGGTTCAATTCCCGCCAGAGACTCTGGGTGTATCTGCAGACAAGCAAAACACTTCGCAGTTTGTGTTTGTTTTTTGAAGAAAAAAAAAATAGGTTTTCTTTCAACGGACAAGTTCTCCCGATACTGTTTAATAACATTCAGATTGACGGCAGACCTTTGATTGTTTGGCCAACTTTTTGAAGAACCAAGTTAGGTTTTGTTTAAAATATTTAATCATTTTAGTAAGCACTTTTTTCTTGTCATTCATTTTAATCAGATTAACAACAAATGAACCTTAGTTCTACCGTCAAACATGGCGATGGGTCTTTAATGGTGTAGGCTGTATGTCAGATGCAGGACCTGGCAATCTTGTATTCATTGCAAGCACAATGCACAGCCGAGACTACTTACAAATTTTAAAGGACAATTTGAAAGTAAGTACTGAAAATGTATTGTAACTACATGGCTCTTTCAGCAAGACAATGACCTATAAGCACACCGCCAGAATTGTTAAGGAGTGGCTATTGTATAACGTGCCTAAGCAGTTAAAATAACCTCCGAAATCTCAAGACCTTAACCCAATAGAGCACCTGTGGGAAATTTTATAGCGGAATATTGGAAAACGAAGTATTTCATCTAAGAACGAACTTCGAATTCTCTTTAACGTAAGAAGGGGAATGAAATTATTAAAGATGTAACTGAACATCTGGTAAACTCCTTGAAAAGGCGACTAGAGGCCGTAATTAAGCTGATTGGAGGACCAACAAAATATTAGCTTTCTATTTTCGGATTTTGATAATATTACTACTAATTTTTGACTGTTGTTTTTAGGTACTTTTTCCTTTTTCCCATAAATTTTCCACGAAATCAATTTTAATTCTCGATGTTTTTTAAAATAAAAATATCGTTGCCTTAACATAGAAAGGTCCTAACTCGTGTTTTTGTAAGTCCAGATTTTTTGGCTAATTATGATATATGAGCGGACCATTTATCGAGATAAACGAAAATCTGGGCTTACAAAAAAAAAAACACGAGTTAGGGCCTTTCTATATTAAAGTAACGATATATATTTCTTTCTCTAATTAAAATATTTAGCTTCATAGATGAAAATGCGTGTTGTATACTAAATTTTGACTCTGACTGTATATCGAATACTATGTTCTGTACATGGATGGTCTTTTATTTTAATTTTTCTTTTAAAGTATTGTATTATTGACATACGATTTGTCACTTTTACATGTTTAGTTTGATGGTATTCCTAAATATTTTGCTACAAAAACTACATTATAAAATAATCTCATTTACATTGTCTTCCATGTTCTACAATTTAAGTAATATAAAATTTAATAATAACACAGTTCTAGCCGCTTAACATACTGATGTTTCCGAAATTGAAACACCTTTATTGGTAACATTAAAAAGAAAGAAAAAAAAACACATACAACCTTACAAACAACCTGCTGGCCACGACAATATGCTGCAGAGTAGTTATACTTAGTTGAAGTAGCCCTATTGTTTATTGTCGATTGTTATTACAACTAATTACGAGTACATTTACTTAATAGGTCCGATACTTAAAAAACAATGTTTGTTTTTATTTCACTTGTACGTACAACATTGTGACTATATTATCACCATAATAATCACAATAAACTGTTAAATCCTGCCTAAGGAATACTCACAGTACACATTGTTGGCGTAACTACGCTGACTGACTGACCCCTTTTTTTTCTGAACTACATAAATACAATTTTAATGATGGAATAGTGGAGTAACAAGCAACCGTCGTCGTCATTGCTTCCTACTAAGTACTATACTATGAATTGAAAGATGGTATGGCTGGGAATCATCATTATTATTGATATTCTGACATGTTAAAAAGTCAAAATATTTTAACAACTTAATAATAATACACAAAGAAGAGAATGTGTATGAATGAACGTAGAATGTGTTGTGTGAGTTGTGCCTATCGAGACAAATGCATCTGTTTGTTGAAGGTGCTACAAAACAGTGATGAATAAACTTTTACGAACGTGCCACATTTAAAATGAACAGTTTTCGCAAACCGATACAACAAGTCGTACGAAGAATACTCAAATATCATCATCAGTCATTTTCATACATGAGATCAAGTTGGTTGTTCGGTTGGTTGGTTGGTTGGTTAGGATGGTGGTTTAGTTGTTTGGTCGGACGTTTGCACGATTGTTGGAATGGCCAAATAAGTCAGTTACAATTATGCTTTTCCACCTGTCTGAATATTTATCGATTGATCTTATGAATGTTATGTAAGTTTATCATAAGTCGTTTCTTATTTTTTTTTTTTTTTTTTTTGTTTCATATTTTGCAAAATAAATATTCTTTCATTTAAGTTATTTATGTGTCGATTTTAGAGTTACCATATAAACTTTATTGTTTTAAATGGGGTAAAAACATTAGTTCCTGTAGTTTAATATTGAAACAATAAAATACTGTTATACATAAGATTTTCTACAGAAAGTACTGCTGTACAACAAATTTTGTATAGAAAATACTGTTAATCACAAAATTTCTTTAGAAAATACTGTTATTCACAATATTTCTATAGAGTATACTGTTATACACAAGATATTCTGTAGAAAGTACTGTTGTACAACAAATTTTGTATAGCAAATACTGTTATACAGAAGATTTCTTTGGAAAATACTGTTATACACAAACATTTCTATAGAAAATACTGTTATACACAAGATTTCCTAGTCGAAATACTGTTATACACATGATTTTCTAACAAAAAACAGTTATACACAAAATTCTCCACATAAAATACTATTATAAAACGTGCGTGAGATTATTTGTGCGGTTCAGAAGTAGTGATTTTGACACGGAAGACAATGATCGCCCAGGCCAGCCAAAAAAGTTTGAAGACCAAGAATTAGAGCTCAACAAGAGCTTGCAAAATCATTGGGAGCTACTCAAGCAGCAATTTCAAAACGTTTGCAAGCAGCATAATTCATCCAAAAGCAGAGAAATTGGGTACCATACGAATTAAAGACGAGAGACCTTGAAAGACGATTTTGCATATTCGAAATGATGCTTGAACGCTATAAAAGAAAATAGTTTTTCTACCGAATCATTACTTGCGATCGTATGTAAAGCCCGGACAACCAGCCGAATCGACACCAAAGCCAAATATCCATGGCGCTAAGGTAATGATCTGTATTTGGTACGACCAAAAGTTACTATCTATTATGAGCTGCTGAAATCTGACCAGACCGTCACGGGGAACCTGTAGCGAATGCAACTGATTCGTTTGAAGCGAGCATTGACCGAAAAATGCCAAGAATATACGGCAAGACATGAAGCCGTAATATTCCATCATCACAACGTTGAGCCACATGTTGCAATACCTGTTAAAAACTATTTACAATGAAGTGGTTGGGAAGTTTTGGCTCATCCGCTTTATAGTCCAGACCGTGCCCCGTCCGACTTCTTTTTGTTTCGATCGATGCAGAATGCTCTCTCTGAGATACGCTTCACTTTGGAACAGATTATCCAAATTGGCTTAATTCGTTCTTGGCCTCGAAAGATGATCTGTTCTTTTGGATCCATATTGTTACGAATGTGCAATGACGATTTGAATTTAACGGCCTGTAACGACTGCCTGCAGCATTAATCATGTTTGAAGGCACGTCCATCAGTAGCATGCGGTTATTGGCATTGTTTGTAAGTATGGCAACACTAAATGTTTGGGCTGCTGGCAATGACATCGAAGGCTCTGGAATTCGAACATACGAGTTTTATTCGTTAAGAACATTGTAGAAGATTAACAAGAGATGGCGTGTGTATAAATGGTGGCAGAGGCTGCAGTCGTGAGTGAGTTGATCCTTGGCGCTGTTAGAGTTGACATCAACTGTCGTGAGCTTGAGCTTGTCATTATAAAGTGTGTGTGTGCATTTCTGCGAATTAATAAATGTGTTAAAAGACACTGAGTGACTATTTCATTCTGTTATTGTTGTACATTCTAAATAAATAAAGAGTTGTTACAATTTTAAACTACTGAAACTGCCTTTTATTTGCAAACAAAAGTATCCGGTAAATTTAAAGGAAATAAACTCCGTTTTTAAAAGGTAAAAACGTAACAATATGTTGCCAGAAAGATGGGGAGAGGGCATAGCTAATAATGGCCAATACTTTGAATAAATTTATATTGTACAAATGTTTCAAAATAAAATCGAAAAACTTGAAAAATCCCGCGTTTTTAAGTCATATACCCAATATATATTAGTCTTTTTACATAAAATATTAAATGTGTCGCTGTAGTACTATAAAATAGTACGATCGTATACATTTTTCATCCAAGTCGAGCAGGGTTCTATAAATCGACTTTCGAACAAACGAAAATCGAAACAGAATTTGTTTAAAATGGTAAAAGTTGAAGAGTCGACATTTTACATTATAACCTTAATAAATTTGCTCAGTCATCTTCGTGACACAGTTTCGTCTAAGGACGATGATTTTCTCGTACATTCTTTAACCAATTCATTCCCCTGAATTCTCTCATTATTTAAACGAATTCCTCTCTCTGAACTGAGAGCTAATATTACCTTGAGAGTATTCACGTAAATACAAATGAACAACATCCTCAGATCAAGTACCGGGATATCGATCATGTAGATTTCAGTAAGGTAAAATAGTGCAGGAATTGGGAAGTCTAAGAGATACCAGAGTAACACCAAGCCTGATAAATAACAGTCAACGTAGTAAAATTGTTTTTGCAATCGAAACAGTAATTTAAAGAATACATATGTACACATAACTATTAATTGTCCATCAGCTTCATTATGGGTTGGTCATAACCAGACAGAGTGAATAAATTTCGGCTCGGAACTTTGAAAAAATGAATCCAAAAGGATTTCATGTTTCTCCCAATTAACAGAATACTTGGCAACACGCTGCATAAAAATAACAGCGACAGAAAAACGATCCTCATTTTATTAACTGACAAATGAGTCGGATCTTGTGTAAATGTTTTACGTAGTGGTTTGTTGGGCTGTTGATTATGAAGCCAATTAAAGATATCGAATAACGCGAGAATATTAAACTGACACATTTGCACAATGATGTCGATTATGATGATGATGATGACGACGACGACAACGTTGCGAAGCCGCCGCTAACAGTTCTTCTTTATTTTACGAGGTAAACTTTAACCAACTAAACAACCATCTTACCAACCAACGGCTACTGCTGCTTACTTTCTTTAAATATAAAGAGATGGAAAGCCAGGATTCTTAACTTTTTAATTTAAAAGTTTAAAAAACTCATAAATCATAGTAAGTTCACTTCAAACATATTTGTGCACAGCTGAGAGGGGAGAAAACTATTGGACTTGCTAACAACAGACTAATGTCAAATATTGTCTTTATCTTAAGCGTTCGAAATATCAAATAGTATGTGCAACTCACTCGTCTCTAAAGAAGTAAGAGGATCTGTATGAAACTAATACTCATATGACAATAATGTAAATATCATTATACCTGCTTATTATCACAAACTAGGTGAAGTTTTAATATAAAAACAAAATTAAATAAAATAACTAAACAAAACAAAACATGCACCTGTCACTGAAAATAACAAGAAGAGTTTAAAACTTTAAAGTGAAAAACAGGAACTACCTCTGTATTTTATGGCATTCTCAACTCTCATTGTTGCTGTTAAATATGAATTCATGTAACATATTTAGTCGTTTTCGCTGTCTTCTCTTCATTCATATAAACATTTTGCAAAAATGGGTGTTTTCTTTAGTGTGGACACACACATCATTAATAATTCCATTGACTAGTCATCGCTGAGTTTAGGAACAAAATAACTACGATTAAAGTTAACAAGCTCAATTGTCGGTTAAATGACAACTTTTGACAAGTTGTAAAATGACAGAACACAACACATTTCATCCACAAAATTATGCTACACAATAGTCACAGATGCAATTCACATCAAGTCATACAAATCCTCGCGTATTTTCTCATAAGAACTTGGCTTTTCTTATGTTATGCCAGGGAAAAAACAGTGTGGGATAATTAAGAGTGAGATATTTTGTATGAAAAATTAGTTTGTGAAAAGCAATAGATTTGGGAGTAAAATGATTTAGGTTTGTTTGATATTGAAGTGCAGCAGGAATTCTAATTAGATGAGGAATCTTTTAATAGATTCCATATCAAAAATTCCATTCACTAATTTTGTTTTAACATGTGATTAAATGTATGGGGAATCTGAAAGTGCTGGAGAAAGTTAAGACTTGTTTTTATTTCCAAGAGAGTTAAAAAAGTCATGAGAACGCAAACAACTTCCGGCCAATCATCCGGCTTATTTTCTTTCCTGATTAAAATACTCATTTGCAAACATAAAAGGGGCCTTTAATAACAACTATTGTAATAGAAATAATGGGTTAAAGAGTATCTAGGTGTTGGGATATTCAGATGGAATATAAATTTTTCTCTCAAATTCAAAACAAGTTGGACGTTGTACGCCCCAAGTTGGGGTAATTTCCTTACTACCATGCCATATTGATGTTAATTTCATTCCTGTTGAAGTTGAAAATAAGAGGCTCAAATATTGTTGCTTTGTAGCAACACTGGGTATCGGGACTGTTTACGGTCGTGTTTAGCGATATCATGACCAATGCTTTGCGGGTGCTCAGCAACTAGACAACAGAAAATTAGCTAGAATTCCACAATTTTGAATTGTGAATATGACCAGTATGAAATAGCTAAGTATTTTCTAGTGATGAAAACTGAATATCCCTTCGGGAATTTGTGTCAATTGTTTTAAATACACTAGTCTCGTAACAATCTCTAAACTGAGAATATATCAATGTTTTTAAACAAATTTGATAAACTTATCCAACAAGAGGTGTTATTTTGAATCATCCGGTATTTCGGTAGCTGTCACTTTTGAAGCTTTTATTCTTTGACAAGTAGAAACTACGCCATTACTAAAAATGGAACGATACACGCTTCAGCAACGCATTGAAATGATTAAAATTCACTACAAAAATGGTGAAAACTTTGCAGTCACAGTTCGCAAAACTAAAGCATTTTTGGGTCGTCGTGAAGCACCTTGTCGGACCGCAATACAGAAATTGGTAGAAAAATTCGAACTGTTGGGACAAACCCATGCACGTCACTCAAGAACAACTGAGAATATTGCTGCAGTAGACCAAAGTGTTGAAGAAAACCCAGGAATTGGCCATTCCACAAATGTCATTACACCGTATTTTGGATGATATTGATCTGGACAACGTTTACTTTCAACAAGACGGTGCTACGTGCCACACAAGCAACGAAACCATTGCTCTGTTACGGGAAAAGTTTCCGGACTGTGTTATCTCTCGAAGAGGCGATCACAATTGGCCACCGAGATCTTGTGATTTAACACCTTGCCATTTCTTCCTTTGGGGCCACGTGAACGATAAGGTCTACGCCAACAGCCCAGCGTCGATTCAAGACCTCAAGGATAGAATTCGTGAGGCTATCGAGGACATAGGGCAGCCCCTTTGCGATTTGGTTATGGAAAATTTCATGAAAAGGATATGGTCCTAAAGGGGTGGTCGTGGTCGGCCATTTGGCTGATGTTGTTTTTCATTATTAACGGCATACCTTCCTCTTTATTATGAAATAAACATCCGATAATTTATCTCAAAAAATGCAATTTTTCTTTGAATACCAAAATAACTCCTCTTGTTGGAAAACCCTTTACTTGTGACCAGTGTTCTTAAGCCAAAAACTAGAACTGTTCTGAGTTAGGTCTTTTCCCCTCTAGGGATTCATCTCAAGGTAAAAAGGGTTAAAGTTGCTTATCACACCTGTTGGGAAATGGTGTTTGAGTCTTAAGATGATTAAATAGTTGTACAATGGAATAATATATCCAATATATATATATTAACATTAAAAATTAAAAAAACTGAGCCATGTGAGATGCCTATAGTTTCCACAGTCTTTCACACTTTCAATCTCCGAACAACACCATATCGTGAATTTTTTTCAATTGTTTCGGGTGTAGAGACCTCATCTGGTGGTATATTATTGTTAATATTACAATTATTGCTCGTAACTTTGGTGGCTGTTTGTTTGCAGTTGTTTAGCGCTTAGATGGTTTGCCACAGATAAAATGACTGACTGACATGCGTGTATTTGTATTTATTATTATCATCATCCTCATTATCAATGTCGAAGGAATTCAATCCAAATGATGCAGTGGAACAACATTGGAATCTAGTTAAAGAAAATCTCTTACAAACATGCAAGCAAATACTGCGACAAGACACCAAAGGAAGGAAAGAGTGCATGTAGGAGAGACAAAAGGATATTTACCGATGAACTTGCGGCTCAGGCAAATGATGCCTCAAGCAAAAACGATACTAAAACTGTTTATGAGATAACGAGAAGACTAACTGGTAGACATAAACCACCTGACCGCTCCATCAAATCCAATGATGGAACTCTTTTAAAAAACGTAGATGAACAATTAACGCGATGGAGGATGCATTTTATGGAAACACTCAAACATATCCTAGACCAATGACATGTCCGCTTAATAGAAACGAAATTGCGTAAGGAACAAGCTGGCTTCCGGTCTTGTTATAGACAATGTCCTTGAGAATACGGTTGTAACTAATCGAGGTGGTATCCAATGGAACTTAACCAGTCATCTCGAGAATTTAGACAACGCTGACGACATCTGTTTTCTGTCCACTAAAAAACTTGATAACAAATGTTGGTCTTAAAATTAACACAGAGAGAACAAAGGCGATGAAAATAAGAACCGCAAACTACAACCCTTTTGTCATCGGTCAGGAACAGGTTGAGTTTGTTGACAAATTCTGCTACCTGGGAAGCATGGTTTCATCAACAAATAGTGCAAAATCAGACATTGAAAATAGGATTGGTAAGGCAAACAGTGCGTTCTTCCAACTGCGAAATATTTGGAGAAATCAACCATTATATCAGTCAATACAAAACTAAACATATTCAAGTCAAACGTTTTATCAGTTTTGCTTTATAGCTGCGAAACGTGGCTGACAACAATAGCTTGCGTTACATTTTGAAAATCTGGTGGCCAAACACGTCATAATCAACGACGAACTATATAGAAAATGCAACATTGAGCCTATTCAAATTATTATTAAAAGAAGAAAGTGGAAATGGATCGGGCACACTCTTAGGAAGGATCCAGATGAAATAAGCCGCCAAGTCCTGGAATCCACAAGGCAATAGAAGAAGAGGTCGGCCAAAGACCACATGGAAGGAAGCTTGCTTAAGGACATCGGCGAGTGATCGAATATCTTGGAGAAGAAGTTTCGGGTGTAGAGCTCATCTGGTGGTGCAGAACATTCGGTATCTTCTCCTCAAGTCACGCGTTAGTCTGTAGTCAAACACAAACTAAATGATGCAGCTTGTTCAAATTTTGACAGGAGTCAACTGACAGATGTTTGTTAACAGGATCACTGTTACCCTTTCAGTTAAAAGGCGGGAAATTTAAAAAGTCACGGACATATTGACCCGCCCTAGTGGAATCCTCAGACTCTACAGGGCTGATAAAATACATATATCGTAAAATGAACACTTGTTGCTAGAAATGTGTTCTAAATACAATGAGTGAACGGACATTTCAGAATGATGGTAGTGTTAAATATTAAACTATTGATTAAATTAACAATGATTATAGTTATTGTCGCGGCTGCCGTGGCAGTGGAAAAAAGAGAAACTGTTTACCTCCCCAGCGAATGTTTAGCTTTTCTTGAAGTAATACACAGATTTCCGCACGAATAGTTATATCCTGGACAATATATCTAAAACTAGACTGTGGACCCTTATTAGATACCTCAATGCAACATAATGGTTCCATTCTAATTGAATATAGATTGTATATTCCGGAATGATGATAGTGATAACTTGCATTTTCTTTCCACAGTTATTGTCGCAGCTGCCAGGCCGTGAAAGTGAGGAAAGAGCTTTTCATCATTTATGTCAATTTCCAGCTTTTTTATGTAGTTGCTGCAGGGTCTAGGCATTATTTGATTAATGAAACAGGTTGGCTCTGGTACAAATTTCACTAGTATTTTGTGTTGATTTAGTAAATCATACTCATTGAATATAAGGAGTGAGATCGTAAAATTCTTAACACACGTTTTTCATTAAAACTTCTAACCAAGTAGCATGTCAGTTATTATGTTCATTTGATCATCTGATTAAAATTAGTGACCAGAAAAAAGTGGGTACTAAAATTATTAAATATTTTCAACAAAACCCCAATTGGTCCTACAAAAAGTTGGCCAATCATTCAAAGGGCTGCCGTTGATAGAAACCCAGGTTCAGGTAAAAGGAATGGTACTATTTGGTACGAAAAGTTAAAGCTAATGCAGGTTTAAAAACATACAAGGCTCAAAAAGTTCCAGACAGGAACTCTGCTAAAAATTTAGAGGCCAAAAACAGAGCATGGAAATTGAAGTTAAGAATGTTTCGATCTCACTCCTTATATTCAACGAGTATGATGTATAATGAATGGGATTTCGAACGAAAAGTATTCATTAATAAAATTATCTGGTTAGATCCAACATTTCAGTTCTTCTAAGGTGTCTGTGACCCTCAAAGTATAGCAATTCCCTTACAAGCGGACTTCGATGATTTTGGAATTCTTCCTTGTAGTTCGAAGTAGAGTATTTGATATTCTCGCGTATTGTAGGAACATTGAGATCTCTATGACTGTTAGTTAGCACATGAACCAACTAAAAGATCACTTAGGGATCAGTTGGAAATGCAACAGAGATCTTTTAGTTCGAATGTTGAAGACATACCGATACAGAAACTTATTATTTATATGAAGATATATTGTTTGGACGAAAACAGCTACCCTACACTGCCATTATACAAATAATATTCACTGTAGACGAACAAAAACTCCTAAATTAATAATCCTTATAATTTGAGGTTTTAAAATCATCATGCCCCGCCAGTTTAATAAAAGCAACACAACAACATACACACACTCAATTCATCCTGTCCATTGTCTTAGTTGGCTAAATTGACAACTACCAGACGGACAAAAGGAATGAGTGACTGTAGAGTCGAGGTAGTAAATGTTGAAAAGTATATGGTTTAAGGTAAGTACGAGGAGTATATTATTATTAATATTACAATTATTGCTCGTAACTTTGGTGGCTGTTTGTTTGCAGTTGTTTAGCGCTTAATATGTCATTTAGATGGTTTGCCACAGATAAAACGACTGACTGACATGCGTGTATTTGTATTTATTATTATCATTATCATTATCATCATCCTCATTATCAATGTCAATGTTTTAAGGGCTACTATTAATATGTTTGTGTGTCTTGTTAAACAAAAATAAACAAACAAAATTTAAATTTAGAAAGTAATAGAGCACTCTAAACCCAAATATTTTGTATACGTGCCTTTAGTAAAGGTCACGATTTCTTAAGGCAATTTCAAATTATTATAACAGTCGTTTGGAGAATTGTTAAACTAAAATTTAAACTAGTTTCCTTTCCACTCTTTCTTTCAACATTGGTGTCATGTTTTGTTGTTCTTTTTGGGGGCGACCGGAAATAAAGTTTCTAATCAATTAAACTTGATCGTTAAATTACGGCGTAAATACATGTAAATAGATTCTAATTACTATTTTACTAAAACAACAACTACAATCACTTGAATTATTTATTTTGATTCTTTTGACAATTAAGAACTGAACTGAACCGACCACAAAAGAAAAGTTATTTTTGATTGTTTTATTTGAGTAAAAAAAAAAAAACATTCATTAAGTCTTGGGAATTAGAACAGCTTGTTAATGTCCATGTAGATTGAGTTAAGATTACATTATTACTTGATTTTCTTTTAATAATTATTTACCATAGTTTAGTTTCACTTTATACCTTGAATTGTATTCGAATATGTATGTAGATATGTAGATATATATTGCATTTTATATCCTCGTTAGATATTTATCCTGTTAATATCATGTATATTAAATGTAATAGTTGTGTTTAACATTGTGGCCAAATGTTTTCACCTGGTTTATTCCCAATATTTAATGGAGATAAATAATTAATTAACAATATATGGTTGAACAAATGTTTACATACATTTGAATAGAAGTATTTATTGTTATTTTTGTTTTAGTGGTAAAGGATCAATGGTTATCGCTATCGAATATTGGCATGAGACATGTTTCGGAGGGGTTTTAAGATTGTTGAATTTGAACTATTTCGTTTAAACAAATGTTGTTCCAATTTCTTAATTGTTTTTTTATATAAAAATACTTCAAATCGAAGGAGACATATCGTCATCGACCTACAAATGGCTGAGATATAAGTAAACAACATCAGCCAAATGGCCACCACGACCACGCTTGCAGGACCATATCCTTTTCATGAAATTTTCCATAACTAAATCGCAATGAGGCTGCCCTATGTCCTCGATAGCCTCACCAATTCTATCTATGAGGTCTTGAATCGACGCTGGTCGCATGGTGTTAAATCACAATATCTCGGTGGCCAATTGTGATTACCTCTTCGAGAGATAACACGGTCCGGAAACTTTTCCCGTAAAAGGGCAATAGATTTGTTGCTTGTGTGGCACGTAGCGCCGTCTTGTTGAAAGTAAACGTTGTCCAGATCAATATCATCCAATTCCGACCAAAATACGGTGTAATGACGTTTGTGGAATGCCCAATTCCAAAGAACGACGAGGAATGGACAATCCTGGGTTTTCTTCAACACTTTGGGCTACAGCAGCAATATTCTCAGTTGTTCTTGAGCGATGTGCACGGGTTTTATTCTTCACATCACTAACTTGTCCCAACAGCTGGAATTTGTCCACCAATTTCTGTATTGCGGTCCGACAAGGTGCTTCACGACGACCCAAAAATGTTTTAGTTTTGCAAACTGTGACTGCAAGATTTTCACCATTTTTGTAGTGAATTTTAATAATTTCAATGAGTTGTTGAAGCGTGTATCGTTCCATTTTTAGTAATGGCGCAGTTTCTACTTGTCAAATGTCAAAGAATAAAAGCTTCAAAAGTGACAGCTACCGAAATACCGGGTGATTCAAAATAACACCTCTTTTTGGAAAACCCTTTATATCTACATTACTTAGTCATTAACTTTACAAAAACCTTTACAACGACTTATATAACGTCAATCATTCTTTTTTCAATCTTTATCTTAAAGTTTACTTTAGTGAGTGCTATATAAGATTCGTCACAGCCGAAATATTTGTTGATTTTCTTAGACATTTTGCAATAAAATGTAAGTCCTAGGACTTGAGTAGTTCTTTTCAAAACTTATTTCTCCTTTAAAATTCCATAAACAATGTTTTTTTCTTCAAAAGTTTCAGTATTCAGAAAAATTTTGCCAGAAAAAACTGACTGAAAACCGATTTCGGTATAATCTGAAACAGAATATTCGGTGGGAATCGAGCAATTTTGTAATGAAGGAATATTTTTAAATGGCTCAGATTTACAAAAGCTCTGATATTGTAGGATAACATTTTTCATTCACATATGCAACCAAAAAACAGATTTTTTATAGACAGATACTACAAATTTAAAAAAATGCTCTTTAGGATATTATTAAGGAGCATAAAAGCCTAAAATAATTAGGTCAATAATACTTTGAGAAAAACGCAATTTTTGTCCATTATTTGGGCTATATGCCATTATGTATTGATGATTTTACCGAAATCAAAAAAAGCTACGTGAAATTTTGAAATGGTGATGTTGATTAGCCTCCACGGTTGCCTGATTTGACTGCATTTGTTTGCATAAACCTTGCTTGGAGCAGTCAAATCAGGCGACTGTGGATGACAATCAACATCAGCATTTCAAACTTTCACGTAACTTTCTCATCGTCACAGTAATCGATGATTGATTTTGATAAAACGTTTTAACGATTAAAACATGTTGGTTTATCGAATATTTTTCCATAATAAACTTGCCACGTGTCTACTACACGACTGCCGAATATGAACTGTCAAGACAAATGTTTACCAAAATGGCGGCAAAACAAAATAGTATACCTTCCCGGAGGACACCATTGCCATTATTTAAATACCGGAACTCATAAAACGAGGAAAATATTAAAAAAAAAAAAAATTAAAGTGACCACAGTGGTTTAGAAACATTTTTTTTGTAAATAATTCGGTATCTGGGGAACTATTGGAGATATTGTTACGAAATTTCACATGGCTGATGCTGAGGTGTTTTCGAGTTGATTTACATTTGTTAAGCTTCCTAGCGCAAATGGGGACCAGTGGGTAGTTCCTCAAAATTTCACCTCGGATCTAAAATTTAAAAAAAGAAATCCCCAAAAATTGATTTATGATCCAAATGATCTGAAATTTAAAATATAAATAGTCCTTGGGAAGATCTACAAAAAATAAGTTAACATGTGTAGGTTACCTCCATTAATTGCAAAGATATTTAGGTTTATTGATTTATTTTTTTTAAATTTTGCTCCTAGCCCCTATTCCAACTACAAACCTATTAATTATTCTAAATACTAAAAATTAGAACTGGTTATACATATGCGCTTTAAAACTTATGAAACTAATACCCTTTTTTTGGGTCTAAATTCCTTGAACTAAATTCAAAGCATAATTTGCACTTAATTCTTTAAATGTTAAGATTCATGAATATTCTATTTACTTAAAATGTTACTAATGAAATACAAGTACATACCGTGGCTGGATCCTGAAAATATAGTAAAAAAAGAAATCTATTATTAGTATTAATGTTCATATAAGTTTTGATATTAACTAGAGATAATGTGTAATTTTTGAGGTATTAATATAATTTAGAATTTAGCATTAAATACATATTAAGCAAATGTTCATACATTTGTGTTCTTAAGTGAAGACAGATACCACCCGAACAAGCAATCAATAATTTATTCGCTTTTTGAGAAACTCGAGTAAAAATGTTCCTTAAATTATCGAGAATTTTTAAAAATATAAATTCCAAATAATTCTTGATAACACTATGCTACATCCGAGATATTTGAAGAGATTTTTTAAAATCTTTGTAATAGTAAACAAATCTCCATCGATATTTATAATTATTTGTTATAAATATCGTTCTCGAATCTTTGATAATGCAAAGTGAGCGACAGGTGAACATTTTTCGAATCGTTCACGAATGTTTGCAAGAGAAACGTTCGCAATAAGTTCGATCGAATGCTCTCGCCATGTGGGTATAATCCGATACTACTTTGTTTTTATATGTATGTTATATTCCTGAGCACAAAGTATACAGAGGCGATAAATTTGACAGTTCAAAAACACTAAAATCAGCTTTTTTGAAATATTTTCGCTAGAAAGAGAAAACAAATTTGCGGTTTAATACAGACAGTGCGTTAAAACAAACAACACTATATAATAATAAAAAATAAGCACAAAACAAAACCAGTTGAAATTGTTTCGAGTGAAAGAGACAATATTTTTTTTGTGTTCCTGAGTCTAGAGAAGCATTATTGGTCAAGGTAGAATATGAAACGTTGAAGCATTCAAATTTTGGTTAAATAAGTAAAAAAAAAACAAGTAAGAGAGCTATATTCGGCTGTGCCGAATCTTATATACCCTTCACCAAATTATACTTTAAAATAAAAATTTTAAATATTTAAAAAAAATTGTTTTTCAAAATTTAAAAAATTATATTTTTTTAAAATTTTTTTTTTTTTCAAAATAAATTTTTTTTATTCTTTTTCCAAATTTTTTTTTTAATTTACTAAAAAAATGTATGACAAAAAAATTCGGGTTAAAAAATATTGTTCCCGATTTTGGCCCATTGTAGGTCCAAATTACTATAGCCTTATATACATCTTTGCAATGGACTTTGAAATATCTATCATTAGATATCCATATTGTCTATATTAATGACTTAGTAATCCAGATATAGATAAAAAATAGGCCAAAAATCGAGGTTGTCCCGTTTTTTTTCCTTATATCTCAGCCATTTGTGGGCCGATTTTCTCGATTTTAAATAGCAACCGAGCCGGAAAAATTCCCGATGTATTGATGTATGAATCAAGTTTGTAGGTTATTTGGGGTCTTCAGAAAATTGATTTCAACAGACAGACGGACATGGCTTAATCGACTACGCTATCTATAAGGATCCAGAATATATATACTTTATAGGGTCGAAAAATTATATTGAGGAAATTACAAACGGAATGACAAACTTATATATACCCTTCTCACGAAGGTGAAGGGTATAAAAAAATAGTGGGGTACTTGCAACCTTATTTAGCTTTAATATAAGAGAACAATTCAATGGAATTGCCTCTTCATTTCAGTATAAACTAATTTTATTATACTCTCTATTCAACTTGATATGTTAAATAAACTGAAATAGGAGCGCTACATTGATAGCCATCGATATATCAAGTTTTATTTCTGGGAAAAAATGTTAAATTACAAATTAAACAAATCAATTGTTTTGTGTCCATTCTACATGATCTCATGAGATTTCTTTGAAAACAACTAAATAATCACATACTCATATTTAATTAAGTTTTTATCTACTTAAGAACTCTACGTGATCACTGATGCAACCAACTAAATTTCTACTTTCACTAAAGAAAACTCTGCAATAATAGGTCTGTTCAGTAATAAAATACCAAAATATATTGTTATACATTTTTCAAGAAAATAGCAGACCTTTCGTAACCATAGCAAGTAAGATTATTATACACAACTGAACCAAATACTGAACCGGGACTAGGTGAAATCATAAACCGATATTGCCCATTTTCAATATAAAACAAGCCTTATCAACAGAGAGTATTTATGGAAAATTTCAGCATGCTAGCTCCTTTCGTTTGGACCCTATCGTGTTTTCGACAGACAGACAGACGGACGGACATAGCTAGAATCTTATGAGGGCCCAGAATATATATACTTCTGTGGGTCTGCAATTAATATTTCACCATCTTTTTTGATGGTGGGTATAAAAACTTCTAAAAACCAATCATTTTTATACATTTCAGTTGGTCACATTCAACTTTAAGTCTTTCAATCTGACATTAAATAAAATTGCTGAAAAAAAAAATACTCTGTACATGAAATTATTTCGCATTAATTTATAAAGCTGTTCAAAAACAAGAAGTCATTTTCACCACCTGGATAAATGGACATAATGAATTAAAAACATCTAAAGACTGCCAATGAACAAAAACTAAATGACTCTCTTTTCAAGTGAAACATTGATGGATGCCCTGGATAGCAAAACTATAACAACAAATGAAACAAATCAGTTAAAGGAAACATACGAAAGAAAAAATGCAACATTCTGAGAACTAAAATCAAGAAAACAAAAAAAAAAAAAAAAAAAAAATCGGTGGCAATTTGTGAAATGAATGTTAAGTAGAAAACCTGCGGGTGGTTTTGACAAACTTGCCACCACCAAAGTACAAACATAATAATGTGGTCACTATGGAGAAAAAACAAGAATAAATACAAAGCAATCCAAGAAGCTGCAACTAACAGTAGATAAGAAGATGAGCAAGAAATTGCAATGCAGCAGCATCTTAAAAAGGTAATGGCATTAATTTAAGAAACCTGATAGGAATTCATTGTATTTCATTTCATTGAAATGCCAAACCAACGGCAATGACAGTTTTGTTTCAGTCCACAGTCCAGTCAGTCCATCCATCCTGTTCTGTGTGAGTACAATGAAATCCCATTCCAAAGCAACCCATTCAATCCAATACGTTTCGATTACTGATTTAATTGTTTGACTAATTGAGAGATTTTCAATTTTTATACGTGGTGAGTATGTGTATTGTCCTTTTTCTAAAAAGCTACAGAAAAAACTATTTCTACTTATTGATAATGTATCCAGCCAACCATGATAATAATGACGCTGATGATCTTATTTTCGTTACAGTGATCCTTGTTACTTCAAGTTAAGAGTGACAAACGTAATGACTTGATTTTGTATTTTACTACTCTACTCCAAATATACAAGAGTTGGGGGGGATGTGGAGGAGCTTAAGATGACATTGCACAGCAGCAAGTGCATGAAACACGAAAATGTCGAGAGGGCGGATGAAGCGTTGTCGCCAAAATGAAACTTGCATGGCAGGCAGGCAGGCATGCATGCATGGCGGCATAACGGCGACAATGAGTACAACAAATATTGATCATCATCATCATGATCTTGTTGCATGATGTATGTTTGTATGACTGTATGAAAGTAAGTATGAGTGTGTGTTGTATGTAGAATTAATTAACTGCCTGGTGGAGGCGCAACCTCACAAGTTGTCGAGACTTTAATTTTTGTCATTGTTCGCAGGGTTTCTGTTTTTTTTTTTTATTTCGTTTTTTTTTTTTTTTTTGATCGAGGAAAACTAGAGTCTTTTGTTGATGTCTTGTTAGACACGACGAGGACACACAGAAGCATATAATCATGTACTTTTTATAGGAGTATGGTTGTATGAAAAGCATGTGTGGTGGCAGCTGTAAGTTTGGTCATGGTTTGGGGTTTTTTAAAGCTTTTTTTGCAGTTTTCTGTCTCTTCTTCAAGTCTGCCAAAAATACAATTTTGCTACTTTGGAATTTCATTGAATAAACGTGTTACAGTGTTTTAGCTAAGTGATAGTGGTGAGTAACTGTTGAATACTGTTATACACCAAGATTTTCTCTAGAAATTCTCTATTGAATTTATTCAAACACTCACAGTAATACTTCTTTTATTTGCTAAAGAAAAAGGACCCATTACAGAACTAGTCAAAATACTGTTATACATAAAATTGTTTAAAGAAAAAACTGTTATACCCGAAATTTTCAATAGAAACAACTATTATACACAAAATTTTCTATAAAAACAATAATGCTATACACAATATATCTTATAGAAAATACTGTTAAACACAAGATTTTCAATAGAAATTGCTGTTATGCAGGGGATTTTCTATAAAAAATATTGTTATATATAAGATATTCTATAGAAAATACTGTTATACACAAGACTTTCTATGGAAAAGGCTGTTACACACAAGATTTTCTCCGGAAAATAGTGTTTTTATATAAGATTTTGTTGAGAAAAGGCATATTTTCTATAGAAAATAGGTTATACACAATATTTTCTATAGAAAATTTAAGCATAAATTTGTTAGACATTTTTAGACAAATATATGATAAAAGTTTTGTTAAACATCACGCGTTTCTCTTATGAAAACCAAATGACAAACTTTACACTATGTACAAGGTGGCGCAAAAGTAAACTTCCGATGTTTTTTGGCTGTAATTAAAAAAAAAAAAAAAAATGAAAAACGTTGATTCTTCTTGTGGATTATTTTTATTTGGTTTTTTAATTTTTATTACATCAAGTCGAGAATATGATGTCATGTAAATGGCCGCCGCCACAGTTGATTGTCATTTGAGCCCTTTTTATGGCATTTTCCATCACTTTGGCCAAAACTTCCGGCGATAGGTCCTCACATTCTTGACGGATATTACCTTTAAGAGCTGCAAGAGTCTGAGTTGACATAAACCCGCGACTTCAAAAAACCCCACAAAAGGAAGTCTGCAGCGGTCAAATCAGGCGATCTTGCTGGCCAGTGCAAATCGCCAAAACGGGAGATTAGGCGCCAGGGAAATGCATCCTTCAGCATATCGGTTGTGGCACGTGCAGTGTGTGCCGTTGCACCATCCTGTTGGAACCACATGTTTTCCAATCCCAATTCATCAAGTTGCGGCAAAAAGAACTCGTTGATCATTGCTCTGTAGCGCTCACCATTCACAGTAACCGTTTGGCCCGCGACGTCTTCGAAGAAAAAAGGTCCGATGACTCCTCCAGCGAAAACAGCACACCATACAGTGACTTTGAGCGGGTGTAATGGCTCTTCGTGGGTTACACGCGGATTTTCAGTGCCCCAGAAGCGTAAATTTTGCTTATTTACGTACCCGCTAAGATGGAAATGGGCCTCATCACTCATGATTATTTTTGATGAAAAATCATCTTCCTTTTGGTGGTGATTAAGGATGGTTAGACGCGATTGGCGGTCAGCAGCTAACAGTTGATGCACCGTCTGGACTTTGTACGGAAACATCTTCAAATCTTGTACCAAAATTCGCTGTAAAGACCGTCGACTGATACATTTGCGTGGCACGTCGTCTGTTCGATGTCGACGGCGCTTCCATGACATCCTCGGCTACAGCAGCAATATTCTCTGCAGAACGGCTACTCCGGGGTCTGCCACGCCTGGCAGCATCTCGTGTTGTGCCAGTCTCTTCGAGGCGAGCGGCTAAACGTCGCAGTGTTTCACCAGTAGGCGTTGGACGGCCAGGAAATCTGCGACGAAATTCACGTTGTGCCAAAGTCACCGACCGATTATTGGTCAAATAAATAGTCAGCAATATTCCGCGTTCTGGAGCAGTGTAGCGTAACATTGTTTATTAACGTGTATTTCGCATGTGTTTACTACACAAATGTCATAACCAGGGCAAGGATTTCTATGCAAATGCATGTTTGTAGTCAGTAACTCAAAATCACTTTTGACAATTTATCTTTCCGAATCGAAGAATTTGCAACAAAATGGCATCGATTTGTTGTTGCATATTTTTGCATATTTTGTTATAAATGCATATTTTGCATATTTTTCTTTTAAATGCATATATTTAGCATATTTTTCCATTTTATTTCATATTTAATTTTCTTTTGGACATATTTTTATATCAGTGTACACTGTACATACATATATTTGGCAACTCTATTAAGTGTTGTAAAAATAGTAAATATATTGACACTAGAATTATATTGTTGAAAGAAAAAGTCAACTTTTCAACTTTTCAATTTATGAATCGATTTTTTAGCTTTTTGAAATTGTCGACTTTTCGAAAAATTTTTTATATCGACTTTTGGACTTTGTTCTCTTTGTGACACATAATATTAAAGCCAATTAGCATTTCTGTGCTGAAATTACATCTTTATTTCTGAAAATATTACTAAACTACAGGGATTCAATTCGCTGAATGCACAAGTAAAATTAATTGATGATGCTGCCAATAAAATTAATAATGTGAACGGAGAAATTTCTTACCAAATTAAAACAAAACTAAAGAATATATTACAGAAAAATACTGGATTTCATACAATAAAAAAAAATTTTGACAATTAGATAGCAATTTTAATGAAGAAAATCAAATTGAAAATGAATATTCTCCAATTGAACTGGTTTCATTTAAATATGCACCTTTAACTTCTGTTGACGTTGAGCGTACATTTTCAATGTATTAAAGCTGTTTTCATCCGAACAGACAAAGTTTTCTTTTTGGAAATTTAAAAAAAAAAATTTATTTGTTTATACAAATAGAAATCTAAATTAAGTAATTTTGTAACATGAAAATAAATAACTGACTGATTTTTTTTAATATAAGTATTGTATAATTTACATACATACATGAATTTTCTTATTTTTACTTTGAAAAAATATATTTAAAACCTTTTATGTTCCTTTATATGTACATATATATTGAAAATGTGACCCGAAATTTATATCTGTCTTTTATTAGTAAATATATTTCAAATAAAAAACTTGTTTTTATTGCATATTTTTGTCATTTTTAGTGCATATTTTCTCTCTTTATAGTGCATATTATAAGCGCATATTTTTAATTTTTTAGTGCATGAAAATCCTTGCCTTGGTCATAACAGAACTGACATTAGAGGCCAATCGCAAAATTTATAGCATTTTCTGATAGGAGGATTACTTTTTCGCCACCTGTAGATATTAAAGCTTAAGTGCGACCGGATTTTAAGTCAACAATGCTTTATTTGTTTCGATCAATGCAGAAGGGTCTTTCTGGTAAACACTTCACTTTGGAACATAGTAACCGATATTATATTGATTCGTTCTTGGCCTCAAAAAATGAGCAGTTCATTTGGCTCGGAATCCATATTTTGTCAGAAAGATGGGAAAAGGTCATAGCTAACAATGGCCAATTCTTTGAATAAATTTATATTGTACAAATGTTTAAAAATAACAGCTAAAAATTTGAACAAATCCCGCATTTTTAAGTCATACACCCAATATTCTACAGAAAATTGTGTTTTTAGACAAGATTTTTTTTAAGAAAATAATATTTTCTTTCAAAAATTCTTTTCTACACAAAGTTTTTATAGAAAATATTGGAGGTCAGAGGTCTTTAATACCAGTGTTTTGCATATATGTATCTCGATTATGAGTGATCTTGGGACTACTATGTTATATCAACTTTTTATGAATTATTACCTTCCTTCCGCAAATTTAGTAAGTTGTTTCAAATTTCACGTATCCCTGACATTCAATTTCATCCACTGTGCAACAGTTTGTTTACTTTACAATCAAAAGCATGTAGCAAGACAGGTCATAAGGCTTCTTTTTCTTTTGTTTCTCTCTGCTATATTGTTATTTTTTTTTTTTTTGTTTTTTTTTTTTTTTGTTGTATCAATGGCAAAGATAGTAACTGATCATGGTTACATGGTCTAGTTGGACTATCATCTACAAAAGTGGCGCCAACAGAATTTGATGACAAGATTTATGCAAATATTTTATTAACGACAACAGTGGGAATTTTCCTTAAGAATCAAATACACAACTTAATTTTAATTTAAAAAAGACAATTTTTCCAAGCCATCTTCAAACCAACAAACAATGTCCTAACAAACAACAAAGTAATTTGAAGAAAAAAAAAAAAAGTAGAAACAAAGAAATTGTTAATAGCATTTATGCAACATTTTATAAAATTGTTTTAAAAGAAAAGAAAGAATAAGTAGAATTTGTTGGTCACTCACTTTGTGTGCGTTTAATGCGTTTATATAAAGCCGTTTAAACATTTTGCACGATTAATATCCAAACAACATCATGCTGCTTGGCCAGCCAGTCAGCCAGCCATGGCTGATCCAGTGTAAAACATTATTGATCACGTGTTGGTAATTTTGTTGTTCCATTGTAACAGGAATCATGTTTTAGCTCCCATGTAGGCAATTGTTTTAATTTTTTGTGCCGTCTTTTGTTTTTTTTTTAGTTTCTGTTTTGTTTAAGTTAAATGCCACTAAACTAATTTAAAAACGATTGAGAATTTGCTACACCTGATGAACTTTTAATCATTTACAGTTAAGAAAAACATATGTATGGAAGTACAGGCGATAGCGATCGATGATGGGGATTTGAGAGATGGATTGTTGTAAGAATATATAAAAAAATATGGATTGAATCTAATATAACACCAAGGGGTTGAGGAGTGACATCGAAAAAATCTTAACTAAAATTTTCTTGTTCAGTTTTTGGCCTCTAAATTTTTAGCAGCGTTCCTGTTAGGAACTTTTTGAGCCTTGTATGTTTTTAAACCTGGATTAGCTTTAACTTTTCGCACCAAATAGTCCAAGCACAGAGCTAATCGGGCTGCTTTCCTACCGAATGTGTTGGGAGGTCTTTTGAAAATGCTTTCTATTTATTGGCTTTAGGAACATCATATGGACCATTCCTTCTACATGAACCAGGTTTTCTATCAACGGACAAGTTCTCCCGATACTGTTTAATAACATTGGAATTAGTTTGACGGCAGACCTTTGAATGCTTGACCAACTTTTTGTAGGGCGAAGTTGGGTTTTGTTGAAAATATTTAATAATTTTAGTGCGCACTTTTTTCTGGTCACCCATTTTAATCAGATTAACAACAAATGAATATAATTGATATTAAACATAATAAGTGACATGTTTTACAAAGGTAACTTGATCAATAAAAAATCAAATAATACTTGGGTGCAAAGTTTTAATGAAAAACGTGTGTTAAGAATTTTACGATCTCACTCCATATTCCATAAATTCTCAAAAATACACTATTTCCCTGTATAGGCTTCTATAATGACAATCTCCTGTTAAGTTGATAAGTCTATATATTGGGTGTACGACTTAAAAATGCCGGATTTTTTCAAAATCCATTTGTGCAATATAAATTTATTCAAATGGCCAATACCATTGTTAGCTACGACCGTTTCCCATCTTTCTGGCAACATATGGATTCCGAGCCAAAAAACTGCTCAACTTTTGAGGTCAAGAACGAATCAAGCCCATTTCGGATACTCTGTTCCAAAGTGAAGCGTATTCCAGAGAGAGCGTTCTGCATCGATCGAAACAACTAGTAGTCGGACGGAGCACGGTATGGAATATAAAGTGGGTGAAGCACAGCTTCACAAGCACTTCATTCGAAATACTTTTTAACAGGTATTGCAACAAGTGTTCGAGCGTTGTTATGATGAAAAATTATGGTTTCATGTCTGGCCATTTTTCGTCCAATTCGCTTTAAACGAATCAGTTGCGTTCGGTACAGGTTCCCTGTGATAGTCTGGTCAGATTTTAGCAGCTCATAATAGATAGGACCACTTTGCTCTCACCAAATACAGAGAATTACCTTAGCGCCATGGATATTTGGCTTTGGTGTCGATTCGGCTGGTTGGCCGGGTTTCACATACCATCTCTTTCGCTTCGGGTTATTGTAATGGATCCATTTTTCAACGCAAGGAATGATTCGGTGGAAAAATTATATTCTTCTAAAGCGTTCAAGCATCATTTAAGACAAGGCCAAGGTCTCTCAAATTCAATTCGTATGATAGGATATAGGAAAGAGACACCAAAGTCAAATATCCGGCATGCTAAGGTAATTCTCTGTTTTTGGTGAGAGCAAAAGGGTCCTATTTCCCTGCTTTTGGATGAATCCTACTGCTTGCAAACGTTCTGAAATTGCAGCTTGAGTAGCTCCCAATGATTTTGCAAGCTTTTGTTGAGTTTTACAACAATCTTCATGGATGCCTCCAATTCTTGGTCTTAGAACTTTTTTGACTGGCCTGGGGGATCTTTGTCTTCCGTGTCAAAATCACCACTTCTAAACTGCAAAAACCATCTCTCACACGTTGAAACCGATGGAACACATTCACCATAAACTATCGTGAATAATCGGTGGTCTTCAGCTAACTTTTTTACAAATTAAAGAAGTAAAGCAAAACTTCCCGCATATGACGATTCGTTGGTATAAAATTCGACATTTTCAAAACAAAAAAAAAAAAAAAACTTTGTTGTTTACACTATAATGTTTAATAACTAAGTGGGAAAGAAACTCCATAGAATAGTTTTATCTATAGCGAAGTTTTCTCTATAAAATATTTTCTGTATAACAGTTTTTCTACAATAATTTTTGTGTATTACAGTTCTTTGTATAGAATATTATGTGAGTAATAGTTTTCTTCTATTAAAAAAACTTTGTGAAGAACAGTGTAGTAAACTTAGTTTTTTATATAGAAAATTTTCTGTTGTAGTTTTTTATAGAAATTTTTCTGTATAACTGTTTTTTTATTTAGAAAGTTTATTGTATAACAGTTTCGACATTTTCAAACCAAAAAAACTGTTTACACTATAATGTTCAATAATTAAGTGGGAAAGAAACTCTATATAACAGTTTTATCTATAGCGAAGTTTTCTCTATAAAAGTTTTTTCTATAGAAAATTTTCTGTGTAACAGTTTTGTCTATATAATTTTTTCTACAATAATTTTTGTGTATTACATACAGTTTTTTCTATAGAAAATTGTGTGTAAATACTTTACTTCTACAAAAAAAAACTTTGTGTAGAACAGTGTTTTCTATAGAAAACTTAGTTTTTTCTATAGAAAAGTTTCTATAGTAGTTTTTTTATAAACTATTTTCTGTATAACAGTTTTTTATTTAGAAAATTTAGTGTATAACAGTTTGTGCTATAGAAGATTTTGTGTATAACAGTTTACTCTAAAGAAAATTTAGTTTTTTCTATTGTAAATTTTGTGTATAACAGTTTTTACTATAGAAGATTTTATGTATAACAGTTTATTCTAAAGAAAATTTTGTTTTTTGTATAGAAAATTTAGTGTATAACACGTGACTAGTTCTGTGTTGGGTCCCTTTTCTTTTGAATAAATTCAATTATTGTAGAATTTACAGTATTTATAGCAAACATGATGTAGGGTATAATTAAGGCAGATGTGCATTGAATACACTTGTTCGTTTATATATTGAAAATAAAATAAAAAAATATATGAAAAACAAATTAACTTGCACTCCTAGTACTCCTAGTAGAACTTCTTTTGTATTATAGCTCCTGTCTTCTTTCTGTCTTCTCTTTCTTTTTTTTTTCTTACTTTCATTTATTACATATTTTGAAAATGTACCGCCAGCGGTAATATCGTTGTCAATAATTTTAGTTGTTTTAGAGAAAACATGTGTATTACTTGCATTAATGCGCCTTTCTTGCAAATATCCACAATATCTATAACAACAAGAACAATAAGACAACTGTGTTTATTGATGCTGTCAATATGCATGTCCATAAGGTTGTTAAAACAACATTTTCCGTCATGTTCTGGTCTTGCAATTTTCGTACGAGTACGAAAATGAAAATAATCCTTTTGAATTTTTAATACAATTTGCTCATCGTTGTCACGTACTGCATAAATGCTTGCAAGTGATGAGTGTGAGTGCGATTGAGTGTGTGTGCGTATGTGTTTGTGTGCGTGTGTGTTTATTATAGACATTGCCCGGAAGTTAATAGATTTTTCGTTGCAGATGAAGAAACAAAACGAAAAAAAAAGAAAAAACGACTGAAGAAAATAATAATAAATATTAAATAAATGATGTTTTGTACATTTTCATTAAAAAACATTTTCAAAATTGCTTTTATGTGGAATTTAATTTGTGAACCACACAATACAAGCAATAATAACAACAATTTAGCTTCCTGCTACAAAATGGTTCTTGTTCTCCAAACATTTTACACAGACTAAATTGTTTACCGGCCATTTAGTGCAGCAGTCGTTCGTTCAGACGGACGGACGGATGGTCGGTCAGTTAGTTGGCCGCTTAGTTAGATTGGCGTTGGATTTAGACGCCTTGGAAACTTTTGGTTGTTGAGTTTGTTGGCTGGTGTGCATGTATTTGTATTTGGCATATTATATGAATTATTTACGGTACGTGTTATTGCAGCAACACCCTGCATATGAGGCAGCAGTATATCAAATCTACTAAGTAGGTTTGAGATCATTGATAAATTAATGTTTTTAGGGTGGGTACACAGTTGACCAATATCCCATGTTCTTAAGGAAAAGTCAATTCTATTTGTATTACAAAAGTCATATACACAAAAGAATATAAATTATAGTCAGCTAATTGAGTAGCCACGATTAGAGAAAAATCCTGTCCTTAAAGTATACATTGGCATTTTAAAAACTGAAGGGTAGAGACGAGCGTAATTTTTGTAGCTCTCGGAGATTTCGATGCTTACCAGAGACTGGCGCCAAACGGCTGAAACCCGCTGAGTAACCGATTTTGACAATCCTACGATATTTTTAGACTAACGTCGCTATATGATCTCCACAAACATTTATGTCAAAGTTTTTAATAAATTTTCTTCAGTCAAGACCAAAACTAATCTATTTTAAGATTGATTCATATCAATCGAAACATCCAGTTAGAAATGACCGATTTATTGCAAACTTATTTTGACTTTCTCTTACTGTGCAGGGTATATAACATTCGGCTTAACCGAATATACAACATTAATATGTTTTATTTTAAATATATAATAAAATGTATGTATGTTGGTATAACAATTCTGGACTATACAAACTTGATTATTATATTTAAAATGATGCAGCAGAAAAAAAGCCCATCAAAACTAATTTGATTTCAAACATTAAAATGAAAGAATCCAAATCGTTTGATACGCATTCTTGCATGCATATTCATAAAGTCCTTATATGTGCATATGCAAGTGTTACACGGCGATTATAATGGAGTTGAAGTAGCAGTGTCTTCAAATGTATGCTATCAAATTTAATCGATTTTTTTAAAAGAGATGCTTGATTGAAATAATGAAAACATGAGTTATTTTAATTTTAATCCTTTTTTTGAACAATGATTATTTGATAAGATTATATTACAGCAGTAATGTATTGTTGTATTACTGGCAGCAATTTCATCACAATAAAAAAAATATGTAAGATAATAAAAGTTAACTATGGAAATTAAAACAATTTGTTTTAAATTTTGTAAAAATATAAAAGACATTTTAAGGAATGTGCAATTAATCGACTAATATAACATTCTGATTAATCAATTATTCGATTAATAAAACATGTTCACTCATAATAGTTTTGATTGTTCAAAGCAAAGAATAATTGATAAGTTAGAAATTTGAATAATTATTGATTAATCATAGTGGGGAGGAAATAAGATTTTTCCACAAGGTTTCGCATCTTATCACTTCTAAATATATTGAAATTTTGTACACGAGTTCTCTTTAGTAATACGAAATTTGAAGTTTCATAAAAGCTTTAAATTTGCTATGATATGATTTGCTATAAAAAAGTGTGTAAAATTGTGTAGCTTTAATTGAATATAACTTCTTAATCGCTTATTGGTATAAATTAATCGGATTTGTGTTTTAATCGGTTAATCGAGCAAATAATTAATCGGTTAATAATTGGTTAATTTTAAATTATTCGATTAACCGAATAATTTCTTTTTTGTGTATTATTTAAGCATTTTAGTAATAAAAAGAACAAAATCATAAAAAAAACAAACAAAACATAACAATTCAACACAAAAATAAGTAATAGCCAAAAAGATATGGAATCTGATATCCTTTTTTATACACATGTGAGTTTTTTTTTAGGATATTAGGGAGATTTTCAGAAATAAGATTTTAAAAAAAGAATATAATTGAAATGTTTTCCTTTGAAACGATTTTTCATTAGTTTTAACTTGACTTGGAAAGAACTATCACACTGATTAGATGTTGGAGAAATCAAAAGTAAGGCATGATAAAGAAAATCCAATTTCTCATATAAAATCCTCAATTGTACCATTGAAGTCTTTTTTGTAGTTTTTTAGATTATGAATACTTTTAATAGTTTCTGATAAAATACTCGTTTCAGTTATGTCTTTAGATTCATCTATTATCATGTCGTCCTTCGACTCATTAGGACAAAGTTGATAATGGTACATTCTAGAAAAAAGTTCATTTCCAAATTCCATAGTTTAAATGTTTGTGCTATACTTCTAAAAAACTATTGCTAGAAGTTAATGTTCATGAGTTAATAAATAAAATTTGAGGGCTTTAAAAATATTTCTATAACAAGTGCAAAAAAAAAAGAAATTTCGGTAAATCGGTTAATCGAGACAAATTAATTATTCGAACAGTTAACCGACCAAAATTAATCGGTTAACCGATTAACGGTTAATCGATTGAATAGCCTAGTAGCTTGTTTGTTATAAGCGTGAACGTTTTGTGTTTTAGTTTTGTTGTTATAACACCAATGTCCTATATAAAGATCGGCTTCAAAAACCACTTTTTTTCAATAAATTTTTAGAAACCTATAATTGCATTGATTTTTATTTCTCATTTGCTTCCGAAATAGTATAAAAGTAATTTTAAAATGATCAAGCTCAAGCAATGGGCATATCTAGGTTACAAAAAACCACTAAACTTAGAGTTTTAATTTTTTTATTTGATTGAAATTATTATTACAATAAAAAAAATAAATATTTTTATAGTTTTAATCAATAGTGATGAATTTATGAACCTTTTCCGGAAACCATTCCATTAATGTTTTCATAGTGCTTTCTGTCACTTTGTTCGACCACGTTGTCCATCTCTGTTTAAAATCTACCACACCTTTGGACACCTTTTTCGTGCTCTTTAATTCTCTTTTAACAAGAGCTAAATATCTGTTCGCTGGCCTTAGCTCCAAACAGTTTGGAGGATTTGTCTCTATTGGTACAAATAGCACATTATTGTTCTTGTACCACTCAAGATCTTGCTTACCATAGTGACAGGTTGCCAAATCAGGCGAAAAATAAGTGGACACATTAAGAAGTCTTATGAATGGAAACATCCTTTTTTGTAAACATTCCTTGATGTAAATTTCGGTATTTAAAGAGCCCTTTGTAACAAACGTTTGGCTTCTTTTGCCGCAACTGCATATTACTTGCCATACCAAAAACATTTTTGGAAAATTTTCTGCTTTTGGGTCCTAAACTTTTCTACAACATTACCTCGAGTATCAGCAACATAAAAATATTAATCCGGAAGCTGCGAAAAATTTGCCATACGTACGTTTCGTCATCCATTATGCAGCAGGTATATTTTTTTTATAATTTCCGTGCTCTGTCTTTGGCCTCTAAATTTTTAGCAGAGTTCCTGTCACGAACTTTTTGAGCCTTTTCGGGGTTTAAACCTGCATTGGCTTTAACTTTTCTTACCAAATAGTCCGAGTACTGACCTAAACGGGCAGCTTTCCTACCGGAGGTGTTGGGAGCTCTTTTGAAAATGCTTTCTATTTTTTGGCTTTAGAAACATCATGTGGACAATTCCTTCTACCTGAACCAGGTTTTCTATCAAGGGACAAGTCCTCCCAATACTGTTTAATAACATTGGAATCAGTTTGACGGCAGACCTTTGATTGTTTGGTCAACTTTTAGTAGGACCACGTTGGATTTTGTTGAAAATATTAAATAATTTTAGTACGCACTTTTTTCTGGTCACTCATTTTAATCAGATTAACAACAAATGAACATAACTGACATTAAACATAATAACTGACATGCTTTACAAAGGAAACTTGATCAAAAAATAAATCAAATAATACGGGTTAAAAGTTTTAATGAAAAACGTGTGTTAATGTTTTTTTCGATCTCAGTCCTTAAATATTTAGTGGAAATATCCTAATATTTCGAAGAATAATAAAAAACAATTAGTTGTACGATTTTGATAAACATAGTCTTATATACATAAATCGTAGGGACTTGAATTTTCTGTGTATATCACCAAAAAACTCTTTTCTGAAGGAAAAATGTTAATAAATTAAAACAATAGCCGTAAAGCAAACATTTTTTAAAATACATATTCTTAAATTTTGTACCATAATGTAAAGAAAAATATATCAATAATATAAATTGATACCATAAAAATATCGTGTTATTTTGAATGTCTACACACAGAAAAGAGATTTGTTGGAAATCTGTTCTGATTATAAAAATTTAATAATGTGAAATGAAATTGTATTGTAGTTATTAAAATACCATAAATTGAATAGAATTTCTATGTTTAGAATTGTAAAACCATAATCGTAATTGAAATATGATTCCAACAACTGTAAAACATCGGTTTGTGTCTTTACTAAACATAATTAAATTTATTCGGAAATTACAATCGAATTAATTTTAGTAAATAATAGTTGCAATTGAAAAATTCGGTTATGATTTATATAAGAAAGAAAATGGAAATAATACTTTGTTGTTTTGACATTTTGTTTATGCTGTTACAGATTAATGAATTAACTAGGCGTCGTACTACCTTATTTTGCAAGATATTGTCATGAAGTCAATGCATGCTGAAGAATTTACTTGCGTGTAACTCCTGAAAAGTTTTTGCAAAATACACTACGAAATTATATGCCATGAAGTTAACCATCTGTAGTAGAGTTCCTAATGGATTTCCCGTTATTTGCTGTCCAGATCCTACATAAATGCAGACGTCATAATAATATTTCAATATTTAAAACATTCATTATTATGTATTTCACTCGTTTTCTTGTGTTAAAAAAAATAAATTGAAAAAAAAAAATATAATTTTGAAAGTAATTCACAATAGTAGATTTTATTTTCCTACTATGTAACCGAATTGTTTTTGAAAACAGTTACGAGTACCATATTTATTCAGTAATTGTAATCGAATTTGGTGATAGTACTTGTAACCGACAAAATTCGATTGGCGCCAAATTCGGTTGTGATTACGAATCTGTTTTCTCTGTGTATATAGATTTTTACTTATATTTTCTATCGAAATGGAAATATTCTGAGGCTTAAAAGCGAAATACGAAATGTTTATAATCACCATCAAAACAGATGGGAGACGATCTAGTTATGTCCGTCCGTCTATTGAAAAAAAATAGGGCCCAAACGAAATGGAAAATATCGGTCCATGATTTCACCTAGCTCCCATACAAATGTCCCCCCGGAATACTATTTGAGCAGTTATAAATATGTTGATTATTTATGTTCTAATAACTCTGAAATTATACTGTAAAGCATGGCGAAATTCGGGCAACATTTGTACCTAGTCACCATTTGGCACGCCTCTATTAAAACATATGAACTTTGAACCTATAAAAAACCAAACTAATTCGAATTTCGAAATTCTACACAGAGAAACTGATTCGTGATAGCAACCGAATTTGTTGCCAATCGAATTATTATACCTTAGTAACCTAATTTTACAGTTGTGGCTACAAAATTTTAGAAGGGGTAACAAAATTCTTCTTTATGAACTGACTTTCTGTTGATAGAACTGAAAAATTCTATGTGTGCAACCGAATCATTCGATTGGCTGCAAATTCTGTTGCTAAAACGAATCTATTTTCTCCTATATTCTGTGCCAAATATTATTGAATACAAAAGAGTAAAGGTTTGAAATTTTTCATTTAGTCCAAGTTTTATTTAATCATAAATGTTGATTAATCGCTTAATTGTTTATTCGGTATCTTGATTAATCAGAGTGTTTGATTATTCGATCAATCGCACTTTCCTTGTATTAAGCAATGAAATATATCTGTATATGTATGTTTATATTACTAACATTTTACAATCTTTTAAACAAGTGTGCTAAATAATTTCCTTGAAATTAATAAAATTTCAGATCAAAGGACATTTTTTTTCGTACTAATTAAAACTTATTTGTTGCTTTCAGCGTAATTGCATTGAGAATGCCAATACTAATTGGATTTTATTTAGAAACCACTAAAACTGAAGACGGCATAAAAGAACTTCTCCTGTGGGGCAAAGTTAAAAGATTTCCTTATTGAACTCTGAAAACAACATGACATTACGGCAACAGCAATAGCAACATCATCATGTGTGTGTAGATTATGGTTGACTAGAAGGAGGAATCCTGTTACTACTTTGAAAAATTCCAAGTGATTCACAGGGTTTATGAGTTTATGGGTAATTTGCCATTTAGGCATACTTTGGCTTTTAAGCTTTTCATTATATATTTTTTTTCAGATTGTTTAGTTTGGTTTCGTTTTTTCAGTCATAAACTTTACGACAAAACTTTTATGATGCCCGCACTCATAAATGGCCAAAATAAACTCAACTACTCAAGACAACGGACGGTATTCTCCTTTGGCTAGAAGCAGTTGGCATGGGAGTACAAGGATGCTGGTTATTTAAAATGAAAACTTTTGCATATACAAAATACCAAATCAAGAAGACGAAATAATAAAATACAAACAAAATAAAAAAAATATCTTGGGAAATGTTTTGTAGCTGGTGGCGCTTAAAATTAAGCAGCTAAAACAAACAAACAAACAGACAGACGAACAAACGAAGCAATAGAATACACGAACATAAAAAACAGCCAATTGTTGGCAACAACCTGTTGCCAAAGTCGTGCCGCAGTGGCATGTGGAGTACGGCTAGAAGCCTGAGTTGGTAAGTAGTGATGCTTGTTCGCTAGTCCGACTGACTGGCCAGGGCATTTCCAGTTACTTGCTTTGAATGCTTTGGTACTTGTTTAGATCTTTGGCCTGAATGGTTGCCATCATAAACTGAGTGAGTTAAATAAGAAACAAATAAACATTTAAAATGATTAATTTAAGCGATTTTATGATACCTTTTCATTGCTGCGTTGATTTATTATCGTCATCATTGTTTTTTTTCCTCTAAATTTTATCGCTGGTAAGGATTTTTTTGTGGTCGATGCTATGATTGCCTTAATAGTGACTGTGTGTACGAGTATCGTGGGTTTTAAAGGTGGCTACAATAATGAGATAACGACCTCTTTTTAGTATGTAAAACAAACAAAACAAAAAAAATCAGCAACAAAATTAAAGGTATAAAATCAAGCGCCTTGCTTCTAGCTGAATTAGTTTTTTTTTTTTCATCTTTTTTATAAACAAGTTTGCATGTACTTTGGGTGATTTGAGTGGGGCAAGGTGATTTAACTTATTTGACGTCATTTGAATAAGGAATTGATCATAACGGTAGTAAAGGGTACGCTGAGTTCATTTGATAGTTTATACTTCGCCCGAAGGTAGCTTTAGCTGGTAACTCGCTAAAATCGAAGCAATCAAGTAGAATCGATATGATTCCGTTTAGATCATAGATGACATCTAGATAGGTAACTGAGATCCAAATACATGAGTCTGTTGTCAAAAACCTAATGTATGAGAACGTATTTCCATGTGTTTCCCATATGTTTGGAAAAAGAGAAATTGTTTTACATGACATTGCTCACTCCTTCCCTTCTATATAATTTTTCCGTGGCATATATCAAAACTAAATTTTAATAAAATGACTACACAGATAAAACAGATTCCTAGTGGCAACCGAATTTGTTGCCAATCGAATGATTCTACCTCAGTGACCGAATTTTCAGTTGTGGCTACAAAATTTCAGAAGGGGTAATAAAATTTTGGTTGCTACTACTGAAATTGTTCTTTATCAACTGACTTTCTGTTGATAGAGCCGAAAAATTCTATGTGTGCAAACGAATCATTCGGTTAGCAACAAATTCGGTTGATACTACGAAACTGTTTTCTATGTGTACTAGATACAGCCTGTCGCATTTAAGTTTCCAATCTGATTCCCGATACCAGAGATGGAAAAAATTGTTCACTTTGAATGTTCAAAGAGAAGATGAAAAAGTATTTAGTCCTTTCTGCAGTCCTGTAAGTTGAGACTATTGAAAAGAAATCCAAGACTGTTTGCGTAGTTATTGATCACCCAGTGACCCGTTAAAACTGCCGTTAACTCAAGAGTTTTATAGTGCAATTCTAATCGTATATAGGCAACATTTTCCTGACAATTTTAATCACATATTTCTATTTTGTGTAATATATTGTCAGCCTTCTAACGATAACGTAGGACTTCTAACGATAACGTCTGACTATTTAACTTTTAATACCTCCAAGCGGTATTGCGACAGGTACTGCATTCCAGACATTTAAAGTGGAACCTTGTCTGGTCGACTCCTCAGCCTGTGATTTACTGTAATACTCTTTGTGAGCATGTATATTCGTCTTAGCCTGGCCAGCATTTCCTTACATTGACTGACAAAGGTAGGAGACGTGGTATAAGATGTTAGTGACATGAGTTCTGACTGCCTATTGTTCCTAACACGAATGTTCTTTTCGCGTTTGCATGCCTTCCTGTTCGCAAAACACTAGCTTTATCTAGAAGACATTGGCCCATAATCATAGTCAAAAATAAAGTATATTTTAAGAGAAATAAAGTCGTCTTTACTTAAGAGTGGACTTTAGGTCTACCATAGACAAGTTAAAGTATAGTTCTGACGTTAAAGTCTCATTTAACAACAGCATCAGCTGTTCTTCGCCATGTAAAAAAGTTCGAAGAAAAGTCAAAAATGTTTAAGTTACAAGATATTGGCAGAGATTTTGCAATTATTGAATACTGAATCAATAAAATTAGTACAAAAAAAAAACATTTTCTACATTTGAGGTGACACCCAGTTAAAGTCGGTTCAATTTAAAACATACTTTAATTTTGACTATAGTTAGAAAATAATAAAAAGCGGGTTTTTATTTTAAAGTTGTTTTTAAAAAGAACCGACATTATTGTTTGACTACGATTATGGGCCATTATCTTTAATTTATCACTACCGTCATTCAAACCAACATATCCAGATAGAACTCTACCAGCTGCCCTTATCATAGCGAACATTTTCTCGGGTTCAGGCTATGTTTAGTAACAGGAAAACACACAGGAATTCAGTGTCCGTTCTTAAACTATGCAAAATTCGTTATAAAATTGTATCATGGACTCATTAGAACCCAAATGATGGCTCTTCACAGGCTCTTGTAATATAAAAGACAAATGCAGTGACCAGAGAAATGGGCAGTTCTTAGTTGAATACCTGAATATTTACGGTAAACGACTTCGGCAGATGAGTGTTACAAAACCTTTATAGCGAAAACCAATGGACTAACATAATCGACAGTGTCCTCCGTCTAAGAGGGTGTAGCTGAATTTAAAAAGAGTCGGTTATTGCAATTTGGACTAATATAATTTATAATGAATGTAAGAAATGGTAGGATTGAGCTGAAATTCGAATCCTAGTAAGATCTGTATGTTGAACTCGATTCTTATACTCCGCTTTCCATACTATTATCCTTTTGTGGACTGAACCATCTCAACACCTTCAGTATTATAATAAATGAACTGCAGTTAAATAAGTTGTAATCTCATTGTCCCAATGGATTTAAGACTGTTCTTATGTTCTCTAAGTGAAAATTGTATGTCAACGATGCGTGTCTATATCTTATAATATTGAGTTCTTTATTCTGTCTCCTAATGGTATCATTAATGTACAATATTCTATACATTGCCTTGGTGAAACTTCCTACTCTTGTGATACTCAGAGGCACTTTTCTAGTCATAATTTTTACGAATGAAGTAAGGGTGGCTACGCATGTACAAGGTGGCGCAAAAGTAATCCTCCTATCAGAAAATGCTATAAATTTTGCCGATTATTGGTCAAATAAATAGTCAGCAATATTCCGCGTTCTGGAGCAGTGTAGCGTAACATTGTTTATTAACGTGTATTTCGCATGTGTTTACTACACAAATGTCAAAACAGAACTGACATTAGGGGCCAATCGCAAAATTTATAGCATTTTCTGATAGGAGGATTACTATTGCGCCACCTTGTATATTATCATCCAGGATACATGTGAACCACTCCAATATAGGCGCACACCCAAAATGGGTTGCAAAGGTGAATAACTGCTCCCCCACTTTTTTCTATGAATTTGGCTGCAAAATTACCTTTTCAATGTATTTATTCACCATTTGGTCTCATAGTCTCCTCCTCGGAGAACTTTTAAAGCACTGAAGGGCACTTTAATAAACAAAGCTAAAAGCATCTTCAGTTTTCAAAATTGAAATTTTAAAATTTTGCCATAACTTGGTCGGCTTTTTTTAAAATATAGTACGTACTTTTGAACCGAATGAACTCAAATTTCTTTCGTTAGTTAGACAACTAAATTACCAATAATATGCAAAAGATTTCAAGGCAATATCAATTATGGATCCAAAAATAAACGATCTTCAATTTAAAAATTAAAACAATACTAGATTTGTGCTGTTTGTTGCTGTTTTTTTTATTTAAAAAAAAAAATTTCTTTAAGAACGTATAACAATGTTATGTTTTTCTGTAAGATATCTTTACGCAGAACATTTTGGTATAAACAGCATGTCATAGTTTTCGAAAATGTCGTCCCTACGCTCTTCGGAATTTGAAATTTTTTTTATCAAAATTTCAATTTTGGTCCACATGTTCTAAAATCCCAACGCTGGGATCAGAAAATGGAAAGCAGTTTTGGAAACCATGATGTAGTCCCTATTTATTTCCAAAGTATTTTCCCAGCCCCAAAGAAAATGTGGATCCTATGGGCAAAATTGTAAAAAATGGGATTTTTTTTTGGGATTTTCGCTTCAATTTTAAGGAATTGCGGGATTCCCTTTGAACTTTTGACAATTTTCTTTACACCTTGTTATTCAGAATGAAAAATTGAAAAAACGTTGAAATTTTCGATGAGTTTTGTTAATAAATAAAGATTTTATTACATATTTATTGAGCTTCTAAAATTATAATTTGTATCAAAATTTTGATAGGATTTGCAAATATTAGGAACAATTTGATTCACAATTTTCCGAATTATATATTTTTTTGTTTAGATAAGTTAATTTTTGGTCTTGTAAAAAAATTTCAAGTCAATATCTCAATTAGATTCAAAAATATGTCACTTTAAATCTCCGTCCTTCAAAAATATTATTTGCCAGTAGTTATAACAGGTGGCGCAAAAGTAGTCCTCCTATCAGAAAATGCTATACATTTTGCGATTGGCCCCTAATGTCAGTTCTGTTTTGACATTTGTGTAGTAAACACATGCGAAATACACGTTAATAAACAATGTTACGCTACACTGCTCCAGAACGCGGAATATTGCTGGCTATTTATTTGACCAATAATCGGCAAAATTTATAGCATTTTCTGATAGGAGGATTACTTTTGCGCCACCTGTTACATTAGTTCTACACTAGTTCTATAGATCACTTATTAGTACTGAAATAACATTTTGGAACTAGTTCAACAACTTTTATATTCTTGAAAAATATAAACCTTCTAATGCAAATTCAAAGAATAAATTAAAAGCACAACAAGTGTGACAATAGAATAGTTCCTAAGATGGTGTGTTTGCTCCGTAAAGCTTCCATAGAACAAGTTCCAAGATTGACAATTTCGTACAAAAATTATAGAATTAGTTCCAGAACCGTTCTTAATAACATATGCTAGCTCCGCAACGTTTCTTTAGAACCGGTTTAGGAGACAATAGCAAACAAAAATCATTGGCTCCAACTTAATAATAGATCGAGTATTGGCTTTATGCATGCTTTCTAGAACTAGTTGAGGAACTTTTATCCATACTCTGTAAAAGTATCATGCAATTGAAACAACTATTCTATCTCTTCTCAATCGATGCGTAGTGTTAACCAAATCATAAACTTTAATAAAACATTGCTTAAGGACCCCCTTATTTAAATGGGAAACTAGAATTTACGGTTATTCCTGGTTTATATTGAAATGTTTCAACAAATATACATAAAATAAACTCAAAGAACAAAGTACTATACATTTGATATCCAATAAGATAGTTCTGGGTGGTTTATGATGTGTCTCTTCAAGATAAAAGTATTTAAGATAGCATCATCAAGGCTGGCTAGTCCAAGCCAGACATGGCACGCAACGTACTAATCGAAAGCAACTGAAAACAGTAAATGTCTCTGCTACATGTGGCAGCATATGAGCAAGACTTGGACAGCAGAGCAGTCAGTGGAGTTATATTCAGTTCAATTTACTTTTGGCCAAAAAACAAAAGACCAAATGGGAAACAAAAAAAAATATACCCAAGCCATAACAATCAACCATTTAAAAGCTCTATGTCTTTAAAACTGAGGCAATTTGCAATGCCAGTGTTAGTTGTGGTGGTGGAGGAGCTGGGGAAATGTTAATGCAGCCACCAAGCTGCAGCTAAAACCAGAAAAAGAAACGTTAAACATAAAAACATAATCACAAAAACGAAAACAAACAAACAGAAATAAAAACTAAAACTGAAACTGAAAAAATAAACCAAGAACAACATGGACCAGTATCTCGTATACAGCGATAAGGAATTTTGTCATGACCAAAATATCAAATAATTGCCAATTTGTTAAATTATGCATTATCGGGCGGTATTTTGTTTATTTTAGACCAAAAACAAACAATCCAATAGTAAAACTAAAGAGTGGAGCAAATGTAGCGATTTTTTTCAGCTTGTTGTCACTTGTTTCGCTTTATTTTGTTGTTGTTGTCTTCGTTTACGAGTACAATCGTGTTTCATGATATTTTAACCTAAAAAAACAAACAACTTGAGACAAAAAATCGATTGTCTTTGCGCCCGTCTGTCCGTCCGCCTGTCTGTCTTTGTGTTTGTCTGCCAGCCAGCCAGCCTGTTGTTGGTTGGTCGTTTTGTCATTCATTTTCAATTAAATCACGACCAAAATTAATGGAAATAATTACTTTTTTCACTTTTTGCTGTTTAACTTGTGCAATTCGTAAACGACATGAAGAAGCAGTACGGACGGAGTACAATTGAAACGTTTTCGTTCGACAAAAAACTCACGATTTGTCGTTTCTTCTGTTCCCTCAGTTAGTGTGTAAAGTCTAGCAATTAAACGTGAGTTTTAAAATAAAGAAGAGTTTCTTTTGGGTTTTTTTTTGGGAATAAAATCAACAAAAAATTAACAAAATTCAGACAATGTTTAAGGAAAACGTGGCGTCTTAATAAAATCTGGTGGTGGTTTATTTCTTTACTCTCTCAATGTATGACATTATTGTAGGTTTGTTTTTGTTTTTTTTTTTCTGTCTCTATCTTCCTGGCTTGACAAATTGTTGTCAATAGCAGTGTCGTGAGTCCAATATCTTGATTTCTGTTTTTTTTTTCTTTCGTCTTGTTGATGAAAACAATTTCTAAATTTAAAAAAAAGCATAGAGAAGAATTTATTTCAAATATGTCAAATAAATTAATGTGATATTCTATATTGTTAGTGAGAGAATGAAGAGTGGGAACAAGATATTCAAATAGAATTAGCTGTTTAAATATACTATTATTCAAAATCTTTTTAAAATGGATATTTATTTATGTTTTAAGAAAAAAACCAAGAAAACTAATTTTATGCAAATATGTATATTTCATAAAACTTATTTGCCCAAACAGAAATTTGCCAAAGAAACAAATCGATTTTTATGTTCTATAAGCTAAAATCGATGCGTATCCAGATCTTCTAATATTGAACAGATAATTATGACTAAATTTTAATAGGGCTTTTAGAGTATATTTATTGATATAAGGATGCAACGGATCGATTTTTAGTATTCTTCATATTGACTATTCACCCATGTTTTACAAATGAAGTTGATATACGTATCTATGCCTATTATTAACCTGAGTACAAGCGATAATTGTGTCAATATTGTCCTAATTTTAGCCAGTAATGCTTGACACCTTAACAGTCAAAGTACACACCTAGAGACTTAGCTTCCCTTGATAGCATTACAGGTTTTCCACGAGGAATGATTTAGGTATTCTCACTGACTAAATTGTCAAAGAGTTGATGTTGCTGATAAAAACATTTCCCGGTATGACAAGCAATAAGCCGTTGCGGTAAAACAACCAAGTTATTTCTTAAATGGAGTATACAAAATGATAGGAAACCTTGTGGTCAATTCACAAGGTCTCCTATCATATTATGTTGTCATAATGTCCTCATATTTCAGGCAATAACAACATTTTTAAAGCATTGTGAAATATTAGGACATTATGACATGATAGGAGACCATGTGAATTGATCAATTGTTTAAACGTTGTAAACTTTCTGAACGTAGACAAAGACATATTGAGTAGTAACGAAAAATAAAGTGATTTGAACCATCAAACTTTCCAGAACTCTGGACGGTGGAATAATATTCTTGAAAGAGATCTAAAACTCATAAAAAGTGGATTTTTTTTTTGAAAGAAATGTATAACATAATTAATTCCTGATGACCACTAGACCAGACAAGACTGATTAGGATTTTTCTATATGAAGAAAGACACAGACCGATAGGATTGAAATCAGTCTCTGAAAGGATTATTAAAAATAAAGGAGAAAAGAATCTGTCAACTGTACGGATATTCATAGTACTCTGGATGAATCGAACATTCAATTTATAGAAATATGGGTCCAAATATAACTTTAATCTGGGAATTATTGTTTTGAGCCTAGATGGAACAGTTCTCCCAATAAAAACCATAATAAAGGTCAATATTTTAACTGTAATTTTATACCAAATACAATGATTTAGACCAAAATGAAACATTTCCAATACATATCCTACTGACTTTAATTAAATGTATTCGTTTATCAAAAAAATTCTAGTGGAATTATTGCGATTTATTGGACCAGTTGGGCCCGAACATGTAATATTGGAATTAGGTCGATTTTTTGCCAAGTATATTCGTAGTGAAAGTTGATTATTAATTTCAGATGTGAATCTTCGAAGTTTGATGTTAAATCATTAGACAATCGCTTAGACACAGGGCTCGTATCGATTTTTCAAAAGAAATCTTGAATCGATTCGAACGAAAAAAAAAATCATTGGCAAAAATCCTAAACAATTAGTAGCCTGTTTCTTCGGATAATCTGAACACCAACATTCGTTTGCCAGATGTTTGGAGAATTAAGAAAAGCATGGACAAATATGATCCCACAATGCAAGTATTAATAAGTAACATTCGGCCGAATATTGTATACCCATCATCAATTTCTGACAATTAAATATAGATTAGATATAGGGATTATATGGGGGATTGGGTTAATTATGGACCGATCCTCACAAAAATTGGTAGAAATAGTTTGGTTCATATAAAACTTGTGTATGTATATCCAATTTCATTACGATACAGACAGACAGACAGACAGACTTAGATCGTCTTAGAATCTTCCACGATATATTACTTTTGATGGTGGGCATAAAAACCTCAAACAGATGAGCAAAATATTAAAAAACAATTGGGATAAAAAATACCTAAACTAAAAACTATGAATCCATAATAGAAAAAACATGAATTATTTATTGTATTAACAATCCTGATCATTGATCACTTGAATGGTGGCCGATAATGGCTATATACATCCAAGGTATTCATTCAATTACGAAGTTCTACATTTTCAGATGCAACACGTAGGATTATATCATCTTGCAATTAATAGAACCGAGACTAATGAAGTCAGACATTCATTGAAGACAAAGTAATATATTTCAAGCGACATTTCTGCAATATCGAGATCGGTTATGATCTCGACATAATCAGTAATACTGTGGAACAATTTCATTCAAACTAACACTTACAAAGTATGGAAAATTCAGCTGTTAATAACTCCGCGTTATGTGAAGACATTCCTAAATTCTTGTATGCAAAGATCGCACAACAAGCAGCCAGATGGCACTAAAGTGATGTTGATCCTGTAACAGTTTTGCAGGAACGTCTGAAAGAATTATTAGCTTCCTAAAAACACTTCGAAGGAATCCGGGAAGTATAACAAATAATTGTGTATGAGGTATAGCTTCAATGTAGCTAAAGGCCAAGTAGAGCACATGTATCGAACTGACAATCAAAAAAGATCGCCAATGAAATAATGAACACTAAATGAATTGTTCTATATCATTCACAATATATATTGGTCAATAAATTTTAAAATGAAAACCAGAAACCCAAAACTCTCAAAGAGAAAGCCAAGGCTGCCGTCCAAAAGATTGCTATCTACCATGATAAAGCAAAATAAAGTATTTTAAAAGTTCTCAATGTACAACTCATTTTAAACTCTTTTCAAACAAACATTACGTGGTCGAGGACCTTTCCTATTCCAAAAGGATTGCTGAAGTACTGAAAGTCCAACAAATTTGAAACTCCTTTCAGAGCTACGTTCCAGGTTTCAAAGGTTCTGAACAATGAACGTTACGTGGTCAACGACCTGTCCTATCCCAAGAGAAAGCATCATCATTACTGCTTCATATATGCCTCAGATGCTTCAAAATCCGGATGATCTCTTCCGCACTTTGATGACGAGGAAGACCTCTTTAATTAGTTAGCGAGGACACTCAAAGGTCAGAAAAGGCGAAATTAAATTGTTACCTTTCTCTCAATTGAAATACTTCCATATTCTTCCATTCTTACATTGCTTTACAAGCAACATTTGATTATTAATTGGTCTTTGTTTTTAAACATTTTTTTTTAAACTTGATTAAAATTTTACCATTAAATCTTTGTATCAGATGATATCTTAAGTTAGAGAGATGAGGAAGAGAAGCATATTTTCCAATGGTTTTGTCAATGCTTCCCAATATTTTGTACTCGATTTAATTTCTATGGTTATTATTTCTTTGCGAATTTAAAGGAAATTTATGCAGATGATCCCAGATCCAACAATACTGCTTTTGAGAAATCAAACAGTTGACAGTGTGATTCTTCCTTTAACCAGAGTAAAGCGATAGATTTAAATGATTAAGGATGTGTAGATTACATGTATCAGAAGCTACGATTTTTACAATAAAGAATTTACTTAGCTGCATATGGATATCGATAATTCTTTCTTTCGAAATGAAATATGTTGAATTTCAATTTAAAATTATATCTCTAATATAAAAAGCACCCTCTCTAATCATTTATATTGATATGTTGGGATCTTGAGGGTACAAAAAACAAAATATTCAGTTTAAATTATAGTTTTAAAACGAGTAGAGTGTTATTTCGAATTAGCTACTGCTACATAAATATTATCTACTCAAAATACTCTACAACATGTAAATTAAACAGAAGCTGTTTAAGTCACGCAATATTGAAATTTAAACCAAATACCAATCATTTCATATTAAAAACCACACAGATAACGTAAAGAACAACAAAACTCTAAACTTAATACCAAAAACGAACAAAACTAAGAAAAAATCAAGAAAAAATATGGTCTGGACACTAAACGAAAATGGCAAACAAGCATTTCAAAAAGGTGGAGTTCATAAGCAGCACATATAAGACTCAGCAAATATTAACAACAGCCAATAGTAGAAGAATCCGATTACATTAAATAGATAAATAGTGGTGGACATGGACATTCATTCACTCATTCATAGTATATGCCATATTTATGAAATGCATACATACTGATAACTAGAAACAAACAGAGAGAGAGACAGACGGACGGACGGACAGACTTAAGGACAGACAGTCGATGATATCGATTGAAATATTGACAGACACTCAAATGAAATGCTACGAGTATTAAGTAGTAAATAGTGAATAGTGGGTTATACCTAAAAAAAAAACATAGTGCTTAAATTACAGATTCAAAATGAACATTATTGTATTTACAAGTACTGCACAGTATTTATGAATACAAACAACACTACAACTAATAACAGCCTGAGACCACTATTGGTTGGTTTGCTTGCCAAGAAAAGAAATAATAAAAATTAAGAAAAAATACATACAAATTCAAGAAAACTTTAACAATGTCTGTCCATCTGTCTATAACAGAAAATATTCGCAGCAATGTACAATGTATATAAATATTTTTAGTTTTATTTGTGTTTTTTATTTTCTTTTTTTTAATTTTATTTGTACGAGGTCTGTTGTAGTTTAAATCAGGCACATGTTGCCTTCATATGGTTTTACTATTTTGCATAAATCATAATGTAATCTGCATCGCAAAAAATATAAAAATAAATAAATAAAAAAAAAAATGTCCAAGCTTTCATAATTAACTGAGCAGTACAGTGCTGTGCTGTGCAGTGCAGTGTATAGTGCGCAAAACATACATGCTGGACGGACACAATCAGAAACTTAGCATCTGCATTTTTAGTCGTTTTTTTTTCTGATTTTTTTTTTCTCAAATATATAAAAAAAGGACCAGCATTCTTAGTGAAGCTTAACACATAAACTACAGCCAAAGTTTAAAATAAGTTACGAAAAGAAAGAAAAAAAAAATTAATACTTGCGTAAACCCTCACCTTTTAAGTAAACACAAGCAGTAGAGAATTAAAATAAAAGAAACCAACATTGAAAGTCTCCAAATGTTTTTTTTTATTTAGCAAAGCAAATTCCATGCAACATTAGACGTATAAGATGCATACTACAGTAAAATGCCACCAAATATTAGAAGGTAGAAGGACCCTCTGTTAAGAGTTTATTGTACGACCGAATATCGTTCACTCTTGTGTCCAAATAGTTGTAAGGCAAGATATCGATATTCCCAATTTTTTAATGGTTTATGACTTAATCATAATAAAGTTCAAGAAGGACCTAATGATTGAGAAGAATCCTACAACGTGTTAAACAATAGGAGCAAGGAAAGCAACTAAAAGTCAATATAGGAAAGAAGCTTTTGTTGAAAATTAGAAATATTTCTGGGAGGAAATTCGTATTTAGTATACAATGTTCCAAAAAACTATTGCCCAATTCACAATCGGTGTCGTAGGGTTGTATTGTGAATTTGGCATATATGAGTCGAGTAAAAGCTTTAGTTGTTCTTAAAACAATAAACGTTTAAAATGTTCTAGATATTGATGGTAGGAAGGACTTTAAGGACAAAAAGCGAACGGAAAATATTGACCTAACTTACGTAATGGCAGACATGATATTTGTACAATATAAATTTATTCAAAGTATCGGCCATTGTTAGCTATGACCTTTCCCCATCTTTCTGGCAACATATGGATTCCCAGCCAAAATCACTAATCATCTTTTGAGGCTAAGAACGAATCAAGCCAATCTCGAATACTCTGTTCTGAAGTGAAGTGTATCCCAGAGAGAGCGTTTTACATCGATCGAAACAAATGTTAGTCGGACGGGGCACGGTCTGGACTATAAAGTGAGGGTGAGGAAAAACTTCCCAATCACTTATTTCTAAATACTTTTTAACAGGTATTGCAACATGTGACCGAGCATTGTCCTGATGGAATATAAGGGTTTCATGTCTGGCCGCATATTCTGGTAGTTTTTCGGCATATGCTCTCTTCAAACGAATATATTGCGTTCGGTACAGGTTCCCAGTGATGGTCTGGCCAGATTTTATCAGCTCATAATAGATAAGACCTTTTTGGTCCCACCAAATACAGAGCATTACCTTAGCGCCATGGCTATTTGGCTTTGGTGTCGATTTGGCTGGTTGGAAGGGCTTCACATACGCTTCGGGTTATCACAATGTATCCATTTTTCATCGCACGTAATGATTTGGTGCAAAAACGATTTCCTTTTATAGCGTTTAAGCATAATTTCGGGCATGAAAAATCGTCTTTTAATGTCTCTCGGCTTCAATTCTTATGTTCCAGATATTAAGGCAAAACGCGCAGGGAAAAATATTCACTCAACTTCCGTAATTACAGATTTAAACACAGACAATTTTCTTTAAAGTAAATTAATTTCATTCCTATGCCTGCAGTCTAAATTTGAACTCATGCTTTAAATAACTCAACTATTGAGTTATCCGGATTATTGCAGGCAGGTATTGAACAAAATCCTCATGGAAGCCTAAGAACTACGTGACACTTAGGAAACTGTTGGATACACATAGAAAACAGATTTAATGTGGCAACAGAATTTGTTCCCAAACGAATAATTCGAGTACAGGTAATAGCGTGGCCAGGTACAGTCAATTTAAATAGTAATGTGTAAAGACAATTCAGGTGGAGATTTATTCCACATTCATTTGTGGAATGATATTTTGTGATGGGCGCCCATTGGAAAAATATCAAACGAGATTTCACCACCCTCGTATGTGTTACTGAGAGTTTGAGCAGTACGTTCGAAATGTTTGTGCAAGGCTGCACTTAAGAGTTTCAATACGCTTCCTCGATATTTACTAGACTTGTGCTTAATAGTTCAATTCAATGACAGACTGTTTATGAACTGGATAGCTCTTCTACATCAATCGCTCTTTTTGACATTTGAACAACCAATTTGTAGCAGAACAAGAAGCTAGTGATTATTTGATAGATAATGATATAAATATTTAAACATTTCTTATAATAAAATATTAAAATTTCCTTCTGTTCTGAAAAAACGGATTCTATCCATTAATACCCTTATTTCTTCAACAATCTGTCAGAATTCGTATGAAAATAAACTGGAAACCTATGAATCATTTTAGTTTATAGTTAAACATAGTACCAAGTGAGCAAACGTTTCGAACTAGTTCATTTAGTTGAAATAATTGAACTAGTTCGTTCATGAACTACCCAAATCTAATATTTACTGGGCATTGTGATCTTAAAAACCATTAATATGTTTTGGGTAATGTGCTGTTTCTTTTCTCGGAGCAGCAGGTAGTGCATTGTGTTGGATCTAACAAGGAAACTGGGTTATGAGAGGGAGGATAGAGGCACTAGTATTTAAGGACATTCGATTGGAGTTTTTCTACATTGAAAGTGACAGGAAAGGTTTCTGGCAATATACAGCTGAAAAATTTATTTCAATTTTTGAATGACATGTATGTACTACGTAAAAATCTATGGATTTCGAAAACAAGGTCCTAATTTCAGCAGATTACATGCCATTGTAATATCTAGAGCAGAGTGAAGCACTGTGACTATCACTGATCCTTCACATATGCCCTCAACTGAACGCGACTGAAAAGCTTCCAAATAGACTTTGAAGCACCAAACCATACGTGGGAGTTAGAAAACATTATTGGTCGGATTTATGGGATGTAAATAGTATGAAGATCAGACTGTTTAAAAAAAACGAGACACTTGGCAAATTAGTTTAGTCCAGCGGACATTAGACTGTATTCTCATGCTCAATATTGTAAATAACTTTTTGCCGGTAAAGGCGGTCTTTGGTTGGGAGCACATCTTGAATAGAAGAATTATAGCGATTTCTTTCTTCTGAAAAATAACATCTGCATCGATATTTTACAGTATCGGAAACAATAACCCTTCAATGACATTCTAATGTGAGATTTACAATATATGGCGTATCTTTTGTCACTTTGAAGGGTACATATCAGTCGTTTATTCTCACTTAGTTAATGAACATTATAGTGTAAACAATTAAGTTTTATTTTGCTTCGAAAATGTAGAATTTTGTGCTTTACTTCTTTAATTAAAAAAAGTGCCGCTGAAGCACACCGATTGCTCACCAAAGCTTCATGTGAATGTGCTCCATCGGTTTCAACGTGAGAGAGATTATTTGTGCGGTTCAAAAGTTGTGATTTTGACACGGAAGACAAAGATCGCCCAGACCAGCCAAAAAAGTTTAAAGTCCGTGAATTGGAGGCATTACTCCATGAAGATTGTTGTCCAACTCAGCAAGAGCTTGCAATATCATTGGGAGCTACTCAAGCAGCAATTTCAAAACGTTTGAGAGCAGCCGGTTTCACCCAAAAGCCCCTGAGACCTTAAAATCCGAGAGACCTTGAAATATGATTTTGCATGTCCGAAATGCTGCTTGAACGCTATAAAAGAAAATCATTTTGCATCGAATCATTACTTGCGATTAAAAATGGATCCACTACGATAACCCGAAGCGTAAGAGATCGTATGTGAAGCCCAAACAAATAGCGGAAACGATCACAGGGAACCTCTACCGAACGCAACTGATTCGTTTGAAGCGATCATTGGCCAAATAACGGCCAGACATGAAACAGTAATATTCCATCATAACAACGCTCGGTCACATGATGCAATACTTGTTAAAAAGTATTTAGACTGAAGTGGTTGAGAAGTCTTGCCTCACCAGCGTTATAGTCCAGACCGTGTCCTGTCCGACTACTATTTTCTTCGATCGATGCAGAGCGCTCTCTCTGGGATACGCATCACTTTAGAACAGAGTATCCGATATTGGCCTGATTCGTTCTTGGCCTCAAAAGATGAGCAGTTATTTTGGCTCGGAATCCATATGTTGCCAGAAAGGTGGGAAAAGGTCATAGCTAACAATGGTATTGGGCATTGAATAAATCTATATTGTACAAATGTTTCAAAATAAAAGTTACAAATTTTAAAAAATCCCGCATTTTTAAGTCATACTCCCAATATAATGTATTAATTTTTCACCAAAATTGGAACTACAAACTTAACATACCAACATAGGTTGTCTGTAGGGATACTTGAAGGAAAAAAACTAAAAATTAAAGATCACAACTGAATAAAAAACTATGGGAAATAATTTATGCCTTCAAATCCATCTGCAACGAGAAAAAAAACAAGAACCAAAAATACAACACCAGCAATAACAAATCTGAAGCTTTCTGTGTTTTCTCTACTCAAAAACGTAGGAGGACAACAACAGCAACATAAACACCACCAGCACCACTAACAACAACAACAGCAGCAACAATTGCAACAAGAAGACATCTACTATGTATAGGAAGGAATCAGTAATGTACCAGTAAAAGGTACCAAAACAATTTAAGAAAAATCTTTAACACACACACATAAACGAACGAATACTCCTTAACATATTGGCACAACATGCGCCAATGCGCCAGCGTGCCTGAACATCATAAAAAAAAACATCATACTGGAGAGGCAGCAGCCGGAGCAACTAAAACAAACAAAAATAATATTTAAAAGAAAAAAAAAATCCCTAAGCAACCAAAACATGCACCCTCTTGAGAAAATCAACAAAATTATAAATTATCAAATGCTGAGCCACAGAATACCAAACAAGCAAAAAAAAAAAAAACTAAATAAATGAAAAACGCTAAAAAAAACTAAACAAAATTTATGCACAATTAAATCACAAGCGAAATTATTAATGGGCCCGTTCACGCTTTTAAATGTGCAGCCAACAAACAAACAAAACCTTTTCTTGGTTTTTCGTTTTTGTTGTTGCTGCATTTAAAATCAATAAAACATTTCATATCGATAAGGTTGAGTATGAGAGTCTGTTGATGACGATGATGATTATTATTATTGATGTTTAATGCTTCTGCGGGGAACATGTTGCCAAAACAAATGCCACGCAGGCACACCAAACAGACGCACTGAGAGTCAGCTTGGCAGGCTGGCTAAACGCATAAAAAAACACACACACACACAAAACGTATGAATGTTGTTGCATGCAACGCATGTATGAGCGTGGTGTACGCAGCCATAAAGTACAGCGAGTACATGAACATTAGGCGCCGGATATGTTAGGTTAAGACGTTAACAACTTTTTAAAATTGTTATTAGCATATGATGGAGATAGACACATTTATAAATTCTACTTACAAACAGCCAAATAAATATGAATTTATAAATATTACAGAGAGAAACAAAAAAAAAAAAAAAAAACACAGCAAAAGTTACTGATGCAAAGAAATGTTTTTTTTTTTTTTTTTGTTTTAGGATGTTTTTCAATTAAACATTCATGATTTAAAGTATTTATGATTTCTATTACATTCGCTATTAATGTTTTGTACAAATGTAGAAAATTTGAACTTTTGTAATTGAAAAAAATTACGCACTGAATACAGTCTAAAGAAAAATTTATACAAAAAATATGTTTGGATTACTTTAATTACAAATTGGAAATATTTATAGCGTACACGTTTCAATTTATTATAGGCAACCAAAATATCGCATATACTTTACTAGAGTTGGACAAGATTTTCTAGATATACGTAAAAAAATCAAAAATCTATATCGAGCTCCAGGCAATATAACGTTTGAGGGTACAAATTGTAACAACAATTGGCATTGGCCAAATAAAAAATATATTATGAATTACGTTATTTTATATAATAATACTTTATAAAACTATATGAAAAACTGGCCTTTAGCTATGAGGGCGGGTCAATAAGACTGTGACTTTATGAATTTCTAGCCTTTTAACTGTCAACAGGCATCTGTCAGTTGACTGCTGTCAAAATCTGAACAAGCTGCGTCAATCAGTTTGTGTTTGACAGCCATTGATACCAGACTACCTTATGAAAGTGGAAAAAAGTGAATTTCGTCTGCTCATTAAATTATTTTTTGGGGAAAAAACCATCACTCAAACCAAGGCTAAGCTTGATAAATACTATGGGACTCTGCACCATCAATTTCAATGATAAAAAAGTGGTTTACTGAATTTCGTTGTGGCCGTATAAGCACGGAAGATGCCGAACGTCCTGGACGCCCAGTTGAGGTCTTTACACCCGAAACAATTGAAAAAATTCACGATATGGTGTTGGCCGATCGTAGATTGAGAGTGTCTGAGATTGTGGAAGCCATAGACATCTCACATGGCTCAATGGTTTCAATTGTGAATGATCTCTTGAGTATGAGAAAGCTTTCCGCAAGATGGGAGCCTCGTTTGCTCACAATCGACCACAAACGCAATCGTGTGACAGGTTGACTTCATAAACGCATATTTTGCATATTTTGACAAAGCAGTATTGCTTTGTAAACGAATTTCTTTTCAGTGTTGCATTGCAAACAGCGTTTATGAAGTCAGCCACAACGAGTATTTGGCGTTGTTCAACTGCAATATGGACGAGTTTTTGCAACGTTTCGTAACCAGAGCCCAAACAGCAGTAATAACAGTGGGTTTTTCGGGGTGAATCGGTGCCAAAAAAGGCCAAGGTGGGTTTGTCAGCCAATAAAGATATGGCGTCTATTCTTTGGGATACACGCGGTATAATCCTCAGTGACTACCTTTTAAAGGGTAAAACAATCAATGGCGAATATTATGCAAAGTTATTGAGTGGATTTAATGAGGATTTGAAAAAAAAAACGACCGAATTTGGAATATGTGAGTCAGAGAAGTGGCTTTTCGAAGGAATGTGGAGAATAAAAAGTTATTAAAAAATAAATGGTTTATGTCTCTCAATTAGGTTGTCAGGTCGAGATTCACAAAAAGCTGGGAAAAACAAAACAGAAATCCAAAAACACCGCAGGCTGCACTCCATTCTTTAATTTTATTTTCACGACATTTTATAAACCGTACGAGATTTTGTTCTAATGAACATTTACACAAACAACATTTAACACGCATGTTCCTTCTTATATATTTTAAATTGGACTTAAATTATTTTTCAATTTAGCTAATTTTTGATGTTTTCATTTTCGATGTTTTACAGTGAGGCCTCGATTATCCGTGATTCGATTAACCGGCAACATCAATCATCCGGGAAAGAAAAAGAAAATCTTTTTGGATCGATTTTAATTTTTTTGCATCGATTAACCGTAATTACCTCTATTATCCGAGATTATAATTTTTTTTCGATTATTTTTGAACAATCAACCACAATGTGAATAAAACGAAAAGGGGACATTCCCTTGATCGATTTGTAAGGCAAAAATTTGTTGATATTGTGTCATCGATTTTTTTTATAGCATTTGGCGTGAGTAGTGTTAGACATTATAAAAATCAAAGTGATTCTGTTATTGGCTTTGGGAACCGAAACACTTTAAAAACTGCTGTTTAAAAAAGGTTCCGGAATTTACGATTTAAAGGAACTCCGATTTCTGGATTAACAGTGAAGGAAATCCTAAAATATTCCACTCTAAATTTATAAAAAAACGACATGGTATTAGAAACTTAATGCTGCAGGACAAAAATATTCAGCTGATTAGCTGGCACAATTTTTGTGGAAAAATTAAATGAATTCAAACCAGTGAAAAAACTCACCAATGAGATAATGGAGAATGGCAAGTGTTAACTTGAGAAAAGTTTGGCTTGCTTTAATGAAAATTTAATAGAATAACACAAGGTCTCAAAGGAGAGACTAACCTCATTAGTTTGCGTTAATGCTGCTGGTACACACAAGTGCAAAGCATTATTGGCGTTATTGGAAAGAGCTTTAAAAAATGTCCACAGGAATGGTTTAACAATAACTTAGTACCAGAAGTGAGAGAGAATTTTAAGAAAATCGGTCTAAAAGATGATGGTAAAACCATTCTGCCATTGGACAACACCCAGACGTGCAGGATTTCAAAGCTGAAATTTCTTTTTTTAATAAAAAATGGAGAGATCAATACATACAGTGGTTCAAAGCCAAACTCGTACACCTAACATTATATTTTTTTTTAATATTAAAACGGAGCTTATTTAAAAATGATACATGAAAACAATGTATGGAGGGTTTATTGAGTAAATTGTCCGCTATCGGAAAAACATAAAAGCTAAACTCCTACAGCGAACCTTATTTAAGAAAAGAATATCTTTGCTTTGTGCATTTGGATGTAAAGTGAGCCAAAATTAAAAACCATCAAATATTTTCATTAAATTATTAAGTTTTGTCCAAAAAATATCCAATTGGAAGACAAAACTCACAAACAAACAATCGAAGAAACCCAAAAGCTTGCTGTAAAGCTTTCAGGGAATGGAAAATCTTTTGGTGAAATTCCCTAAATTCTGGGAAGGAGTCATTCTACTATCCAATACATTCTAAAACGATACATGACTTCAAAACAAATAAAAAATTAAATCAAAAAAACGCACAATAAAATATTCAGTGAAGCTGAAGAGCGAAATATTGTCAGAGCGTGTAAAAAGGATCTTTTTGCATGCTCTTCCAAACTTACGTTCAATGCGAAAAAATAAAGCTTACGCCCAAACCATCCGGAATATACTCCATAGAGCGAATCTGAATGGTAGAATGGCTAGAAAAATGCCTTTGCTTAGCAAGAGAAATGAAAAGGATCGCTTAAACTTAAAAAAACTACACAAATCCAAGGATTTTTCTTTTTGGAAAGATGTGTTGTTCGCGGATGTATTTGGCTCTAATGGAGTTCTTACCAAAATATGTTAAATCTACTGTAAAGCATGGTGGTGAATCGGTGATGTTTTAAGGGTCTTTCTTGGTAGCTGGACCAGGTTCTCTTCATTTCATCGAATTTTAAAACTGGAATCGTAATTATCAAAGCAAAAACGGAGTCTTTCAAACAATTACTACTTCAACCATTATAACGAACATAAGCATAAAGCTTGCAATTTCAGGTCGTGGTTGTTGTACAATTGTCCTCAGACACCTGCCCAGAGCTCTGACATCAACCCCATCGAGAATCCTTGGAGCTACATCGATAATAAAGTGAGAGAACACCACATTTCCTCTAAATAGGAATGGAAAATAATTCTTCTGAAGAATAGGAAAATATTGATCCCACCGTTTGCCGCAAACTAGTCGAAAGTATGGCTAAGAGACCAATGATCCCATACAAAGTATTGATTTTTAAGATATTGTTACTTTTCCAGCATAGCATGTTCAATGCTATGCTGTTTGGCTTTTAAAGGATTTTTTTGTTAATTCTTATTTACAGTGTTATTTAAATGGTTTTTCTTTTATTTTGAATATGAGTTGAATAAAGAATTATATAAGCTACAAGCCTCCCAACACACTTTTTATATAACTCAAACATGTAAGCCGAAATTAAGAGATATATAAAACAATTTTCTAGTGTACGAGTTTGGCTTTGAACCACTGTAGCATTAACATTTGAAAATGATTTCGGGTATATGAACACCACTACTGTTCTTGATGAAGGGCCTTCTGGACGTCCAATTTTGGGCGAGAATTGCTGGCCGATGTCACGACTTACACGAAGAATGTTGGCCTCAACCAGTGACTTCACGTGACCTTACAGGATCTAATTTTGGAGGCCAATTGATAAGTCGATGGTTGCGGTCACCGTATGCCACGTAGACACATCATTTTGAAACTACATTTCGCCCGGATGGATACCATCCATATTTAAAACGATCCCCATGAACGTGACGCGAGTTCCTGTTTAAGTTTTGAATAAATAAGGTCCGATGATCAGGATGTAATGCAGTCGTAGGGTATGTTGTGGATTGCTCTAACTCCATATGCGGCAATTTTGTTTATTACCAAACCAGTTAACCGAAAAATTTTGCTCATCGCCGAATACAATTTTGTGATAAAATAGTCGTCTATATGTTGCTGGAATCGATGAGAGATTTTGAAAGTAAATTTGGATAATTTTGCAGCGTTGTTCAAGTTTCATATGCGGCATGTTTTGCTTAACATCTTTAATTTGAAAAAAAGTGCCGCTGAAGCACATCGATTGCTCACCAAAGCTTATGGTGAATGTGTTCCATCGGCTTCAATGTGTGACAGATGGTTTGTACGGTTCAAAAGTGGTGATTTTGACACGGAAGACAAAGATCGCCCAGGACAGCCAAAAAAGTTTGAAGGCCAAGAATTGGAGGCATTACTCCATGAAAATTGTTGTGCCAAACTCAACAAGGGGTTGCAAACTCATTAGGAGCTACACAAGCAGTAAGTTTAAAACGTTTGCGAGCAGCAGAATTCATCCAAAAGCAGGAAATTTGGGTATCACACGAATTAAAGCTGAGGGACTTTGAAATACGACCGAATAGATAAATGTTACAAAATAAAAGCTAAAAGTTTGAACAATCCAGCATTTTTAGGTTAGGTGGCGCAAAAGTAAACTTCCGATGTTTTTTGGCTGTAATTAAAAAAAGAAAATAAAAACTTTGATTCTTCTTGTGGATTATTTTTATTTGGTCTTTTAATTTTTTTTACATCAAGTCGAGAATATGATGTCATGTCGCCACAGTTGATTGTCATTTGAGCCCTTTTTATGCCATTTTCCATCACTTTGGCCAAAACTTCCGGCGATAGGTCCTCACATTCTTGACGGATATTGTATTTAAGAGCTGCAACAGTCTGAGGCTTGTTGACATAAACCCGCGACTTCAAAAAGCCCCACAAAAAGAAGTCTGTAGCGGTCAAATCAGGCGATCTTGCTGGCCAGTGCAAATTGCAAAAACGGGAGATTAGGCGCCCGGAAATGCATCCTTCAGCATATCGGTTGTGGCACGTGCAGTGTGTGCCGTTGCACCGTCCTGTTTTCCAATCCCAATTCATCAAGTTGCGGCAAAAAGAACTCGTTGATCATTGCTCTGTAGCGCTCACCATTCACAGTAACCGTTTGGCCCGCGACGTCTTCGAAGAAAAAAGGTCCGATGACTCCTCCAGCGAAAACAGCACACCATACAGTGACTTTGAGCGGGTGTAATGGCTCTTCGTGGGTTACACGCGGATTTTCAGTGCCCCAGAAGCGTAAATTTTGCTTATTTACGTACCCGCTAAGATGGAAATGGGCCTCATCACTCATGATTATTTTTGATGAAAAATCATCTTCCTCTTGGTGGTGATTAATGATGGCTTGAGCGTATGTTAGACGCGATTAGCGGTCAGTAGCTAACAGCTGATGCACCGTCTGGACTTTGTACGGAAACATATTCAAATCTTGTACCAAAATTCGCTGTAAAGACCGTCGACTGATACCCATTTGCGTGGCACGTCGTCTGGTCGATGTCGACGGCGCTTCCATGACATCCTCGGCTACAGCAGCAATATTCTCTGCAGAACGGCTACTCCGGGGTCTGCCACGCCTGGCAGCATCTTGTGTTGTGCCAGTCTCTTCGAGGCGAGCGGCTAAACGTCGCAGTGTTTCACCAGTAGGCGTTGGACGGCCAGGAAATCTGCGACGAAATTCACGTTGTGCCAAAGTCACCGACCGATTATTGGTCAAATAAATAGTCAGCAATATTCCGCGTTCTGGAGCAGTGTAGCGTAACATTGTTTATTAACGTGTATTTTGCATGTGTTTACTACACAAATGTCAAAACAGAACTGACATTAGGGGCCAATCGCAAAATTTATAGCATTTTCTGATAGGAGGATTACTTTTGTATATTAAGAAATTTTAAATAGTTTTAAATTAAGCGGTTTAAGTTATTTTTCCCTAAATTTTATAAGAGTAGAACTTTTCCTTGAATCACTTCTTAGAAAGACAATATCTCATTTCAGTTAAAAAAACAACAGAACATAATTGTATAGTTCATTTTCTTTTGACTTTTAATTTATTAGCCCATACAATCGGCAAATTATCTACAATTTGGGAAGCTATATTTTGTCTCAATTATAAGAAATTATATCAAATTCCAAATAAATACAATTTACTAGAAATCAACTGGTACTGGACCCTAAAAAACTAAAAACATATCATGAGAACAAATATGAAGGGTCTGTAAAATTAGTTTTTGTACTTTTTCCAAATTTGTTTATTATGTTAACACAATCATCAGACGAATATCGCACCATAGTTTGTTTTTTTTTTTTTTTTTTTTGTAGAAGTTTTGTGAACTACAATTTGTGGCCAAGAATGATGGGCCTCACACAAAGCGTTCAAAACTAGTAGCCGGTTTTGACGTTATCATTTAAGAAAAATTAGTTCTTCAACGATGACAAATTAGATGTTATTAAGTAGACAGTCGTCGGCATCACCAACCATTCATCTACATGCGAACGAACGAACAAATGAATGAATGAAGGTAGAGACGTACGTATGTTTGTTTATTTCAATGGAATGGTTTAGACCAGAGTTTTAAACAGGAACATCATGCAAATGAACATACACAGATAGAAAATCAAAAGAACTGCTGCTGCTGATGATGATGATGAACTTTGCAAGATAAACGTGAAACAAACAACCCAAGCAATGCGTAGTGGTTGGTACTCTTTTTAGATTTCAAGAGAATTTCATATTTCTTTTTTAGTTTTAGTTTATTTTTGTTTGGCTAAATTTACTTTAACTACCTGTTTAAGGGGATTTTCTTAAGATTTGACCTTTGTTGTTTGTCTGTTGTGTGTTTCCTTTACGTGCCATGATGATGATGATGATCCATGTATGGCCTGAACACTAAACAAGCCAAGTTCTCACAATTTTTAGTTTTTTGGTTTGTTGGCTGGTGTTGGCTAACCAAAGCCTTCCAGGAAGGCGTTATAAATGCAACAAGTAACAAAAAATATAATGCAGCACGTTATGATTCTTAAAAAAAGATCTTTTTCTTTGGCTCTTCATCTACTTAACCAAAAACTAAATGTTTTAAAAGTAGTAGTGTCACGTTGATCTACATTATTTATGATAATATCGTTGCTGTTTGCTGTTGTTGGTCTCGTAGTTGTTGTATTTATGGTACCAGAAACAGAAGCTCTTCCAAAAAACATAAAGACAAGAAAACAAACTACAAAAATCTGACAACTTGTGTGGTCGCATTTAAATTTCACATTTTCCCTTGGCTTAAGCATAAACTTGATCTTTTTAGTACCTTTAAACACCACAGTGAATCTGTCCGTCCGTCTGTCCATCTATTTTTTTTATATTATTATTTTTTTTTCTTTTCGTTTTGGTCATTTAAAATGACATGACTTTATTCACAATGCCAAACGTACGAGTGTTTCCAGAAGCTCATCTGATAATGACCAACTAACTTAATTTAATTGTATCATACCACAACAACTACTGCAACCAACTACCACCATACACAAAGTTGCCTGCCTTAACTACCAAAATGTGGCAGGAAATTGAGTCAGACCTACAGCCAAACAAACATTTATTTATATATTTATTCCAGCTCAGTATTAAGTTTACATACGTGTGAGTTATGCGCTTTTAAAAGTTTATATTATCGTTTGTTTTCAAACCCCATAAATACGAGAGTTTGTATGTTTGCGCTTAATTAAGGCTTTACAAAAAAACTCTTTTCATGACCAGATTTTACCATTGAGATGTTTTTAAGCGTCAATTAATTTTAAAATCTTTTGAAAATTGGTTGATTATTGAGAAAGATGGGTCACAAGCACCACCACCACAACCACCACCGCCGCCGCCATATTAATGCCATTCTAAGTGGTCAATTAATTTTATTAAATGCACTCACTCACTCACTCCCTTGATACTAAATATTTTAACGCATTTTATCTTTTCTCAATTAATTAGAAACTGTCAATAGAGTTTTTCTCAATAAAGGTTGTGTAAAATTGTTACAAATGTGTGTCCTAAGCAGTGTTGACAATTTGGAGGTTTTCCCCCGTCAAATCTAGTTACTAACAAAACATATATACTAGTAATTTTCAGTATAAATCAATCATATAAGAATAATAAGTAAGATAATTATATTCGGCTGTGCGTAAGGGTTGTGCGGGTAGTATACATATATATTTTTCTGGTATAAGGGTTATATGGGGGGTAGGCTAAATTACGGATCGAACCTTACAAAAGTTGGTAGAAAGATTTAGGTTTATATAAAACTTGTTTGTGTTCAATTGCATCACGATATCAATTGTTATAAGACAATTATGAATGTTCGAGTCATTTTCTGAGGGGGACCTTGTATGGGGACTAGGTACAAATGTTGCCCGATTTGCGCCATACTTTACGCTATAATTTCTGAGTACTTAGAACTAATTTGTGCAAAATTTTATCAGGATTGCCCAATAGTCAACATATGTATGACTGCTCAAACAGTATTTCGGGGGTCATTTGAATGGGGGCTATATGATATCATGGACCGATATTGCCCATTTTCAATACTAAAATAATCAGAGAGTATTTGTGTAAAATTTCAGCCTTTCGTTTGGGCCCTATCGTGTTTTCAACAGACATATCGACATACAATCAATATTTCAATATGCTATAAACGAAATGACAAAATCAATATACCGTCAGCTTTTTTGATGATGGGTATAATAACAGTTCACTAAAGGTTTTAATTATATCGAAACATGTAAAATTAAATATGTACATAAATGTGAATTGAGAGCCACTTATATCCATTGACATTTCCAACTGTGATTGTGATAAGGACAATTTTTAAATTAAGGTAATTACACTATAAGTACGTTAAAATTACACACCAAAACGCCTAGACACCCAATAATAATTTCGGGTCGTAGAATCCAATATCAGGTAAAAACTAGGAGATACAGTTGCGAGCAAAAAAAGCAATATGACCTTTGAATGTGACTCGAATCTAATAGCGGAATGCAATTAATCTCTTCTTTCGCATTATTATTCTTTGTAATCTGAATTTACTTATAACAATCATTACGTTTAATTTTCTTCTGAGAAAGGTCTACTTTTTTAACTTTAGTGAAAAAAGTGAATAATTTGGGCGAGCAAAAAAAAAAATGCAACGTAATGAATCTATAGTAAAGTAAGTAAGATTTAATAATAGAAACAGCTATCAGCTAATATCAGTTATCATAAGGACTGAGATCGTAAAATTCTTAACACATGTTTTTCATTAAAACTTTTAACCCAAGTATTATTTAATTATACCCTTCACCTTCGTGAGAAGGGTATATATAAATTTGTCATTCCGTTTGTAATTTCCACAATATAATTTTCCGACCCTATAAAGTATATATATTCTGGATCCTTATCGACAGCGGAGTCGATTAAGCCATGTCCGTCTGTCTGTCTGCCCGTCTGTCTGTCTGTTGAAATCAATTTTCTGAAGACCCCAGTTGTCTTCGGAATCCAAATCTTCAATAATTCTATCAGACATGCTTTCGAGAATTTTGCTATTTAAAATCAGCAAAATCCGTCCATAAATAACGGAGATATGAGCAAAAATCCGAGACAACCTCTGAAAATTTCATCAAAAAAAAGACAATTTATTGCATGCTTTGACAAAAAAACAACAAAGCGTTTGTGTGGATGTGTGTTTGTTATTTCTTTGCGTATTTTGTTTTTATACCCTTCACCATGAGAGGGAAGGGTATATATAAAGAGAGAGTTGTTTATAATGAGTTTTCATATGAGCATCTCTATTATACGTAAACACCACACACACCCAACAACAACATTCTACAACAATGGTGCGCAGCCCATAGCACAATTGTGCAAAATCAAATCACACGTATTCTTATGCTCTTACAATTTAGTAGCCGTTGTCCACTCAACGAGACAAATAAAAAAGCGCATGGGCGTGGGTGTATGGCTTTTTCTTTATTTTTTCAGTTTTTGTAATTGTGCAAAATAATTGTTGTGTTTATTTGGTTAGTTATCAGTGAGCACTCAACGCGTGAATATGATTATTGGATCTTTTGCAATTGCATCTGAGAAGAGTTTTGCATGGGTAAAGGCAATGTACGTAAATATGTATACTTAGGTGAAGGGTATATAAGATTCGGCACAGCCGAATATAGTTCTGTTACTTGTTTTTTTTTATCAAGTTACCTTGTAAAGCATGTCAGTTATTATGTTCATTTGTCAATTATGTTCATTTGTTGTTAATCTGATTAAAATGAGTGACCAGAAAAAAGTGCGTACTAAAATTATTAAATATTTTCAACAAAATCCAACTATGCCCTACTAAAAGTTAGCCAAACAATCAAAGGTCTGCCGTCAAACTGTATCCAATGTTATTAAAGAGTACCGGGGGAACTTGTCCGTTGATATAAAACCTGGATCAGGTAGAAGGAATGGTCCACATGATGTTTCCAAAGCCAAAAAAATAGAAAGCATTTCCAAAGAGTTCCCAACACATCCGGTAGGAAAGCAGCCCGGTTAGCTCAGTACTCGGAATTTTTGGTACGAAAAGTTAAAGCTAATGCAGGATTAAAAACATACAATGCTCAAAAAGTTCCTAACAGAAACTCTGCTAAAGATTTAGAGGCCAAAGAGAGAGCACGGAAATTGAAGTAAAATTTTATACAAAAAAAATATACCTGCTGCATAATGGATTACGAAACGTACGTATGGCAAATTTTTCGCAGCTTCTTGGTAAATTTTTTATGTTGCCAATACTCTAGGGAATCTTTTAGAAAAGTTTAGGACCCAAAAGCAGAAAATTTTTCCAAAAAGTTCTTAGTATGGCAAGCAATATGCAGTTGCGACAAAAAAGCCAAACATTTGTTACAAAGGGCTCAATAAATACCGAAATTTACATCAAGGAATGTTTACAAAAATGGATGTTTCCATTCATAAGACTTCTTAATGTGTCCACTTATTGTTGGCCTCATTTGGCATCTGTCACTATGGTAAGAATTTGTACCAAGAGAGGAAATTCCTCCAAACTGCCTGGAGCTGAGTCCAGTGGATAGATATTGGGCTCTTGTTAAAAGAGAACTGAAGAGCACAAAAAAGGTGTCCAAAAGTGTGGTAGATTTTCAACAGAGATGGACAACCTTTTCGAACAAAGTGACATAAAGCACTATAAAAACCATAATGGAAGGGTTTTCGAAAAAGGTTCAAAATTTCATCATTAGTGTCTAGAACTATAAAAATGTTTAACATTTTTCGATGTCAGATATTAGCAAATCCACGGTGTGCCAAATTGCATCGGGTTTTCGTCTGAGAAACAACGTGGAAAGAAAGTCTGCAGGTTGTCGTCAAATGACAAAAGTGGTAAAAATTGATCCACGAAAGACGGCAGTAGATGTTGCTATTGGCTTTAGCACTGCTAGACGCCGAATAACTAAATGTGTTCACCAGACGACCTGCCAAGAAACCACTCATAAGTAAAGTCAATAAAAAGAAGCGCCTGGACTTTTATTGGTCAAAGGACCAGTAAGGCAAAGTGTTGTGAAGCAACGAAAGCAAATTTAATTTATTTGGCTCGGATGGAGAAAATATTCTCATATATCAATTACAAACAGTCGAACATGGCGATGGATCAATAATGGTGTGGAATAAGAAATAATATTCCTATAAGATTGAACGTAGCTAATATATATTTTAATCATGAGCTTTCTCCCGTGATGGTGTTTGTCCAATAACAAACATTTAAGGAAATATGAATGCTCCTGTTCGTATATTTCAACACCACAATGACCTTAAATACACAAGTCGCTTAGCAAGCAACTTTTTATGCAACAATGCTGTGCAAGTTTTGAAGTGCCCGCCACAATCCCTCGATCTCAAACCCATAGAAAATCTATGATTAAAAAAAATTTTGAATCAATATTAAAAACAAAATTGGAAAAAGTATCTCTAGTTGATTCTATGCATTCAAGATTAAATGCGGTAATAGCAAATTATGGCTTTACTATGTTCGTTTCTTTACATTTCGTATAATAATATTTTCCTACTTTGCTAATTTGATCATGATTGCTACATAATTAACATTTAATCATTTTGACCAGCTTTTTGGGTAAAATACTGTTCCGTGCTATGACTCCACACTTTCGCAGTTTACTTTTATTTATAATCCAATACCTTTCGATGGACCGATACTGTGAGGTATAAATTTGTTGTTGTTGTTGTAACATCAAAAAAAAACATTTTCTAATCTGAGGGACGAACTGAAATAGGGTTGTTTGGGCAATTGAATATGTGGAGGATGTCATGGACACAAGGCTGAGCATAAATTGGGGACTGCACGGTCTGTTGCTCGAACTCAGCTGTGTCAGAACTACTTTTGTTTATGGACGGTGGGCGACCTCAATGGATGATATTCATTCAGCATATCTATGAATGCCGTTGGAAGCTACCGTATATGATCTTCGATCCAATGGATCCTACACTTACCTCTCTATGTATTGTTTGTATACACGAAAGTTGTTCCTAACATGACTTATGGGGGACTGCAATTGTATGATGATAGAATGATTTCTCCAATAACATCCCAGAAGGAAGTGTTTGGTCAATTACGTTCCATGACCTGGAGGATCTTCGGTTTCTCATGTAAATAGTGTTCTGAGATAAATTCGAATCAGCTCTTAAGGCAAAAGTTAATATTTCTCCACTGGCAGCGCAATTGACCGACCAATTGTTTTGTAGGTATCCAATAAGATTTTTTTTATCCATCCAGGCTAGCGCATTGTTCCTTATGGAAACATTGTGGATCTTTGTTTTCTCATGTAAATAAGATTCTGAGATAAATTCGAATCAGATCTTAAGCCAAAAGTTAATATTTCTCCACTGGCAGCGTAATTGACCACTGACCGAACAATTGTTTTGTAGTTATCCAATAAGACTTCTTTATCTAGTCCGGGCTTTAGGCTAGCGCATTGTTCCTAATGGAAACATTTTGGTGTATTTCTTTTCTTATGCATAATTCTTGCCATATGTACCACGACAGAGAGAACCTTTATTTACATGTGTAAATGGTGCTCTGAGGTAGTTTGGATTGATTCATTAAGACAGCACTTTGGAAGATTTTAATATTTCTCCCCTGGTAAAGAAATTGTCCACTGACCGAGCCAACATGATTTCTTTATGCATGCACTAAGTGTTGCCGTCTAGCGCAATGTTTCTACTTCGGACTTTTGTGCGTGCTTCCAGTGGCATGAGCTGTGGAGGTAAAGAGGATGTCAAAGTTGACCACCAATATTTATGGTTCGTTCATAGTCGGAATTTGGATCCCAACATAGTTGCAGATGACTTTGCTGGTGATATTTGCATAACGTTGCAGTCGTCCGCCAATGAGATTCTTTCCACTACTTGTGGATAAGTGGCTCCAGTTAGATAGGAGTGGCGACAGGTCTAAAACTTGCGAAAGTCCTTGCTTAAATCTACGGGGTTTTGAGCGTGTTGCAGCCACTTATGTTTATTCAAGTTTTTAGGCATTGTGGATTGTGGCTGACAGAGTCGAAAGCTTTCGGTTTCATCATGTCTTGCTGCAGGTGAGCGGACAGTTTCAGAATACCAACAAGAAAGTACAACAAGAACAATATAAAAGGGTTATTCTCGGGTACATTTGGTGAATTTAGTTCTTTTTTTTATCTTATTAAATATTGTGATCATGACGTAGTTTAAAAAGGATCCTTGCTAGATCGGGCCAAAATATTTTTGAACCTGTTTTAATGAATGGTATTAGTTTAGTTTATTTAAACACTCTTGCCGTCAATGAAACAATAATCATTTTACGCAATGACAAACTGCCTGCACACTTGGCATTTGCTACCAAACTTTGGCATTTGCTACCAAACTTTCTGGAACTTTTTTGTTCTGGGAAACGGACGCTGTTGGTACCTTACAGTTCTTAGGGATTTTTAATATTGTTATACACATTTTGTATTTTGTACATACATAGCAATTATATGATGTTGGCAAATATTTGTCTATCATTGTTTAATCATATTCAGCTAGATTTGAGGATTAATGATTAAAAGAGTCGACATACATTTTAAATTGTTATTTACGAAAATAAGGAGAGACATTTGACATTTGTTCTGAAACATTATTTTGAAATTTAGTTTATATCCAGATGTAAGATAAAAGATATTACTATTTTAATAAATTATTCCTAACTAACAACGATTCTTAGACATTTGAAAATATATTTTTGAAGTTATTATGTACTTATTTTACATAAATACTTTTTTCCACACAACTTTTGAACTAAAAGAAACGCTGAAACCTTTAAGCATCTTTAATATTCTGGTAATTATTCACTTAAGAATACTTATCTTATATTGTATTTAAACATAATAATTAATTAGTTAAAATTAACAAACGATTACCATGCAAATATCTTAAGAAGATTTCACCAGAAAGCGAGAATGAGCAGCAACAATAAATAAAAAAAAAAACTCTTGGCCCAAGAAACACTCATTATCGTAAACGTGCAGAGTCATGAAAACAAAGAATGCTTATAAGAATAACAGCCAAAAGGATTAAGAAGATCAACAAAATGAAGTAGAAGTGTGTTACTCCTGTGGTACACTTTATACGATTACTCTTAGACGTACATAAGTTTGGTAAGGTGGTTTAGTTTGATTTCTCTCAGCTTAAAGTGAATTAAATAAATAAATACAACGATGGTTTTAACATGAAACATAAAATTACAAAATTCTTCAAGTCACGCATGCAGCCATAAAAAAACATATATATACATTTTTGTATTCGTGAATGATGGTTGAGGGATGCTTTATATACGCCCTATTTGAGTTTGATTTAACGTAGGGAGAAATCATATCAATTGGATTTAAAGAAATTTGAGTTTTTGCAGTTTAATTTGCAAATATTCGATTTTTTTAGTTATATATTTTGGTAATATTAACAAAATGTTTGTAACTACAACCAAGATCCTCAATTAGGCAATTACAGCTCTGATTACCAATGATTATTAATGTCGAAATGTATAGAAATAATTTTGTACATGTTATACCTATTTGATGGCAACATGTTGCTAAATATTTTTTATTCGTTATTTTTTAGTTTTTATCGTTAAATCTAAAAAAGTTTGTTATCTTATTTTTCTTAGCAACATGTTGCACATTTATTTTTAAAAGTAAATTTTGTTATCAACATGTTGCGGTGAAAATATTTTTTCTAGTTTATGCATATATTTCTATGCTTTAAAGTGAATTAACTTAAAAATTATATACAAATTTCTTACTTTCTCTTAGCAACATGTTGACCATTTTTCTTGGCAACATGTTGATAAACATTTTATAGATAAAAAAATGTTTTTAGGTTTTAAAGTCATTTAATGTAAACAAAAATATTTAAATCTTGCCAGCATGTACTTTAAAAAGCCTATAGTACATATTATAAACATGTTGCTAAGATAATATTTTGTAAAATTCTTATATTTGTTTGTGTTTTAAAGCCATTTAATCCAAACATTTATTAATTTTTCGTGGCAATATGTTGCCATAAATGCTTTTCTGTTTTAAATTCATTTAATCTAAAACAACAATGAAATTTATATTGACAACACGTATATTTCAAAAGCCAATATTGTTATCAAGTATTGTTTTTTAAGTTGTAAAGTGATTTAATCTAAAAGTTTCTTACATTACCTTTACAACATATTTTAATTTTGTTAGCAACATGTTGCTAAAGAATTTTCAGGTAAAAAAAATAATTTGAGTATTAAAGTTATTTTATGTATAACAAACATTTCTTATTTCTCTTGGCAACATGTTGCATACGTATTTTAAAAAGCCTGTTTTAATATAAACATGTTGCTAAGATAATATTTTGTGAAAATCATACATTTGTTACGTTTTAAAGTGATTTAATATACAAATTTCCTCCTTTTTCTTTCCAACGAATTGCACTTTTTGTTAGCAACATGTTGCTAAAGACTTTTAACTAAAAACATATGTTTAGGTTTTAAAATAATTTAATATAAAACAAACATTTAAATCATTGTAATTTCTCTTGGCAACATGTTGCAAACGTATTTTAAAGCCTGTTTCTTTATAAAAATGTTGCTAAGAGAGTTCTTAATGAAAATCGTATATTTTATCAAAACTGCTTGTTTTTTCGTGTCACCATATTGTTATGAATTTTCTTAAAAGAAAACCGTTTCAATGTTTTAAATTCATTCAATTTAAAATAGAATATTTAGATTTTTCAAATTTGCTTGGCAATTCGTTGCATATGTATTTTTAAACCCTATCTTGATATCAACATGTTTATAAAATAATATTTTCTCTGAATTATATATTTTTATGTTTTACAGAGATTTAATCTAAAAAAACCTACATTTCCTTTGCAACATTTGGTAAATTTTTGTTGGCTACATATTGTTAAACATTTTTTAAATAAAATATTGTTTTTAGGTTTTAAAGTCATTAAAAATTATCTAAATATTTCTTGGCCACATGTTGGTTGCGTATTTTATAATAAACATTTTACATTTTTTTGTCAGCAACATGTTGCCTAAAACTTTTTACATACAAAACTATGTGTTTAAGTTCAAAAATCATTTAATGTAAAAAATAAGATAAATATTTAAATTTTTTCTGGGCAACATGTTGCATACGTTTTAGTAAAAGTCCATAAACATGTTGCTAAGATAATATTTCATGAAAGTTATATATTTTATATTTTAAAAACTTTTTAATCCCAAATTTATATTAAATTTGGCATTATGTTGAGTTTTCTTTGTTGGCAACATGTTGCTTTGCATTTTTTAAATAAACAAATTTTGTATATTTTAAATTTATTTAATATCAAAAATTTATTAAAATTTTCGAAATATCTCTTGTTAACAAGTTGTTTATGTTTTTTTTAAAAAGCTTATGTTGTTATCAACATGTTGCTATGAAAATAGTTTGTTTAAATTCTGTATTTTTAGTGTTTTTAAAGGGAATTTAAAGAAAATAACATTTTCATACTTCTTTTTACAACATGTTGTACTTTTATGTTGCGATAATTAAAATCATTAATATATAAAAAATCGTTTAACTATTTATAATCTTTTGTTGGCTACATATGTATAAATTTCTGTATAACAGTTTTGTCATCAAAATATTTGATTAAGAGTTGTATGTTAGACTTATTTAAAAAAAAAGAACCATAAATACCGATCTTTTATAGCGTGCACTTAGAATAAACATCACTACTATGAAACAAGACATTTGCGAATATTTAGGTGGCTCAATTTCAGTGGTTGCATGGAGGGCACAAGAAATTTAGTTTGCAGCAGCCCATGAATGTAACTGTGAGTGGAGTATGTTGAATTTAGTAGGATGGCAAAATAAAAGACAAAGAATCGACATAAAAAAACAAAGACATGCATTAAAGCTCATGTAAGTGATTTTGTTTATGATTCCTGGCCATCAGTAACAACGACACTAACAATATATAACTGAAGGGTGTAGCCGAAAGAGCACAATCAAGTTGAGTTCACATCCCTATAAGACTAAACTGATAAATCTCAAACTACACCTTGTAAAGAAAAGTAATAAATACTAATAAAGGACCATGTTTTCCTACCTGAACATGGGGAGGTACGGATAGAATCTGAAACTTATCCAGAATTGATTTCTGTTTTTCCACGACTCAAGGCTTTGATAGCTAATAATATCAGCCCTTGTCACAAATAACATATACGAGTAGTTCTTAATGGGACAGAGATATTTGAATTGGTTACTTTATACATTCCATGTAATCTAACGTGAAGACAATTGTCACTTAAGTGTCTCTAAGTAATCTAGAGTGTAGTTACATTAAACGTTAATTGTGTACCGCATTTTTAATTAGTTCGTTCCAACTGGTTTTATACAAATTGTGTTTATATAAATCTCATACAGTTTAATTTCATTTTGTCACCTAGTGTGAAGCCAATTGTAACTTTAGTGACCCTAGTGTCTCTAGTTATGTAACTAGTTGTCACCCTAAATGATAGGTAAAATCACTAGTTCGGGACAGTCTCCTAGAACTGCTGGAAATGATATTGGGGAAACAAGACTATTCATGAAATCCTCAAAGAAGCCGATCTTTCTCTCTGGTGTTTAGTAGAATGCAAATGAAAACATTTCTTCGTGTCCATGCTTTATTAGAACTGCAACTACTAACATACATACGGATGTTCTCATACTATCAAAAAACCCCAACATATCTCTCTAAGGCTTCCGTGCGCTGTTAAGCCCCCAAGATTTAATGTGCTTTATGTAGTGGACAATGATGACTAGTTACGACGACGACAACGACAACGACAACGATGGTGAGGATAATGTTGATAATGACGACGAGATTCTTTGCTCTACTGCTGATGATACTAAAAGTTTAAGGTTGTCGTCATGATTTGCATCAATGACGTCGTCGTCGGTCTTAACATTTTCAGTCTTTAACTCGTATATTGTTTTTTTTGGTTTTTAGTTTGAAAGAAAGAAATATATGTATATATCTATGTAAGTACTGTTTCTGTTGCTTTAAACGACTTGCTGTCAGAGTAATCGATATAATCGTTGCTCGTAAATCTTTAACAGAAATGAACCGATTGAATTTACACAGGTTCCTGTAACCGGTGGCTCCACAGTGTCATACACTCACCTGAGCAATATGGAATGTTTATTTAGTTTGCCTTTTTAACATAAAAAAAACAATTTATGTTAAATAAAATAATTCTTGCCATTTAAAGAGGGGTGGTATATTTTTGGGTATTTTTTTTTTAAGAAAAATTAGGAAACTTTTTTAATAATTGTTTTTTTTTAAAGAGAGGATTGATTAGTTTTTGTCAAAATTAAAGCAGCGGCAGTAAAAATAGAAATAGAGCTTACATGACTGTCTACTGTTGAAGTACTAAACTACCACTGCATCATATTCTGCAAATTTTTGCAAAAATATCCTGTTTTGAACTTGAAGCTAATCTTGACAACATTAGACACATATTGAACATGAGATTGGAAATTTTTACCTGCCGTATCTAATAATTTTCGCACAGAACGCGATCAAAGCTTCTTAAGGCCGATCTATTACCCCGCTAAGACGAAGTTCATCTCGTTGCTAATCCTAAAGACAAATGGTTGATTCAATCTGTTTTTATACCATCGAATAAAATCGGGGTTATCGCTGACCCACATTAGTATATAAGGACTGAGATCGAAAAAATCTTAACATATGGGCAACTCCATATCATCGTACGTGACATTTGCACGCATATAGAGTGGAATATATTTTTCAAAAATAAGAGTATCTGAAAAATAATTTAGTCTTTATGTTCTATTTAGAGGGTACTATATTTTAAAAAAATAATAAGTTCTTTCGAAACATTGTTCTCCAAAATATAGGGCGAAATAAGGGCATATCGTACGTGACAAAAAAACGGAAGTAATTTTGAAGTACATGTAGAAATATGCGAATATTTGCGAATCGTAAGAGGCGTTATGTTTTCTTTTAAGTTGTTACACTAAACCAAATATTTTTCCTTTACAATCCATCATATTTAAATAAAAATTATCTTTGGATGATTTTATAATAAATAAAATTTAATATCGTACGTGACATACCGTACGTGACAGATTTTTCTCTTCAACTAAACCATATATATTCTGTAAATATATGTATACAAAAACTAAAAAAAATAATAGAAAATATATATTCGGTTTCAATAAACAATTTGATAATAACAAAAAAACAATCAGAGTCAAATTTCATACTACATGCTAATTGGGAGCTTAGTTTTCGACGCAATTTTAGCCTAAAACATACCAATTAAGTTAAAAAATTAAATATAGTCAGCTTAAACTATTAATTTTGCCCTTAAAAGATTGTAGTAAGCTCTAAATACTTTCACATAGTAACATTTTAGTGTTTTCTCCTATTCAAATCGTCTTGAAAAAAAGTTTGAAGGGTTTTTGTTTTCTCAGTCGCGGTAGTCATTCTCGTGGAAACGGAGGTTTTGCATCTCTTGATACAAATAACATATTATTGTTCTGTACCACTCAAGTCTTGAGTGGTGAGAGGATTCCAAATCAGGCCCAAAATAAATGGACACACTAAGAAGTCTTATGAATGGAAGCATTCTCTTTTTTAAACATTCCTTGATGTAAATTTCAGTATTTATAGAGCCCTTTCTAACAAATGTTTGGCTTCTTTTGCCGCAATTGCATATTGCTTGCTATGCCAAGAACTTTTTGGAAAAATTTTCTGCTTTTGGGTCCTAAACGTTTCTAAAACATTCTCTCGAGCATCAGCAACCTGTACGTTTCGTCATCCATTATGCACCAGGTATATTTTTTGTATAAAATTTGACTTCAATTTCCGTGCTCTGATTTTGGCCTCAAAATTTTTAGCAGCTTTCCTTTCAGGAACTTTTTGAGCTTTGTATGTTTTTGAACCTCCATTGGCTATAACTTTTCGTACCAAATAATCCGAGTACTTAGCTAACCAGACTGCTTTCCTACCGGATGTGTTTGGAGCTCTTTTGAAAATGCTTTCTATTTATTGGCTTTAAAAACATCATGTGGATCATTCCTTCTACCTGAACCAGGTTTTATATAAACGGACAAGTTCTCCCGGTACTGTTTAATAACATTGGCATCAGTTTGACGGCAGATCTGTGAATGCTTGGCCAACTTTTTGTAGGACCAAATAGGGTTTTGTTGAAAATATTTAATAATTTTAGTAAGCACTTTTTTCTCTTCACTCATTTTAATCAGATTAACAACAAATGAACAAAATTGACATTAAACATAAAAACTGACATGGTTTACAAATGTAACTTGATAAAAAAAATCAAAAAATACTTGGGCTAAAAGGTTTAATGAAAAACGTGTGTTAAGAATTTTTCAATCTCAGTCCTTACAAGACAGTTGATGTTAACTCTAACAGGGCATATGATAAACTCAACTCACTACTGCAACCTCTGCCACTATTTATACACGCGGCATCTAACGTGAATCTTCTACAATGCTCTAGAGCTTTCGATGTCAATGTTAGCAGCTTAAACATTTAGTGTTGCCATACTTATAAACAATACTAATAACCGCATGCTATCAACATTGTTGATAAGTAGAAGCTTCTACTGATGGACGTGTTTAAAAACATGATTAATGCTGCAGGCAGTCGGTACAGACTGTTAAATTCAAATCGCTATTGCAAATTCGTAACAATATATTCGATCTAGTTATGTCCGTCCGTCTGTCTGTTGAAAACACGATAGGGCCCAAAAGAAAGGAGCTAGCTGACTGAAATTTCCCACAAATACCCTCCGTTGATAAGGTTTGTTTGGTATTGAAAATGGGCAATATCGGTCTATGTCCCCCCGGAAGACAGTTTGAGCAGTCATGATAACGTTTTGCACAAATTAATTATAAGTCCTGTGAATTTGTACTGTAAATTATGGCGAAAATCGGGCAACATTTGTCGTTAGTCCCCATATAAGCTCTCCCTCAGAAAATGACTTGAACAGTTATAATTCTCTTATAATAATAAGTGATGAAATTTGACATAAACAAATTTGATATGAACCTAAATCTTTCTATCAAGTTTTGTGAGGATTGTTCCATTATACCCCTATATTAGAAAAATATGTTATTGCCACATATTAATAGTAGAAAAGATTCGGGACACAGCCGAATATAACACTCTTACTTGTTGAAGTTGTAACTCTTAACATTGCCTATACCAAGGGAAGATCAGTTGAGAGATCTTTAGAATTCCGCATTTACACACTCGTGGCCTTTTTGGATATAGAAGGAGCCTTCAATAATGTGAAATCTGCAACCATATCAGCCCTAGGTTCCATAGTTAAGTTTTTAAGGTACCTTCTGAATTCGCTCTAAAATAGAAACGACTACGATCTCTAGATCTGCAAAAAGCGGCCTTCCCGGGGTTGTCCTATCTGCACTTCTGTGGAACTTTGCCTTAAACTGTCTGCTTAGGAAATTAGACTCCCAAAATTACAAGACTGTCGTCTATGCAGATAATGTAGCTGTGACAGTTTCAGGGATTCATCTGGGCACGATATCGCAAAGATTGAAGACGGCACTCCAAATACTAAATCGATGGAGTATCGATAGTGGTTTGAGTGTAAATACCAGCAAAACTGAACTTGAACGATCTCTAGATCTGCCAAAAGCGGCCATCCCCGGGGGTGTCCTATCTCCACTTCTGTGGAACTTGGCCTTAAACTGTCTGCTTAGGAAATTAGACTCCCAAAATTACTTGACTGTCGCCTATGCAGATGATGTAGCGGTGTCAGTTTAAGGAATTCATCTGGGCAGGATATCGCAAAGACTGGAGACGGCACTCGAAATACTAAATCGATGGAATATCGATAGTGGTTTGAGTCACAAAGTATACAGAGGTGTCAAATTTGACGTTTCAAAAACTCAAAATCAGATGAAAGGGCAGTTCTCTTAAAAAAGGATAGCAAATATTTTGTACTACAATATAGTGATGTGTTAAAGCAAAACGCTATATACAACGCGAATATGGTAGACAAAGTAATGTAATCAAAACAAACAAATAACCAAAACAAAACAATGAAAAAGGCAGTTTATAAAGAAAGAGACGAATAGAAAACGAGATTATTTTCTGTCTCGTGACACCTCTGTATACTCTGTGGTTTGAGTGTAAATACCAGCAAAACTGAACTTGTACTGTTCTCATTAAATAATAAGATACCTAACTTTACGTTATCCCGACTGAGAGCAATAGAATTGTCGCTCTCGGATAGTGCAAAGTACTTGGGTATTATACTAGACAGGAAATTAACCTGGAACGTGAACTGGCTAGTTGATACAGTTACTAAACCTATTGTATTCTATAGGGTACCTCATAGCTACCCAGCAGTTGTCCCATGATGCTCTGCGTTAGTTGAATTCCTAGAATTTTTAAATTTTTCTCTCCTCTTACTCCTCCAATTTCTACCTACATTATTTCTCTTGCTAACTTTACTTTTACTCAACCTATAGATTTCCCTCTTCTTTTACTTCTCTTTTTCTTTATCTTCTATTTTTTCCTCAGGTACCACAGAGGGAACGATCAATAGACTCAAGTGAGCCGTACGAGAGGAAAGGTATTGGACTGCTGCCTGAATACCAAAAAAGCTAAAAAATCGTGAGAATCTTACTTTAAATTTAATTTCCTTTACAGTTTATTTTAACTTAAAAACACTTTAATTTGAGTGAATTATTTATTAAGATGAAACAAATCATGTAAATCTAACACACTTTATAGCAACTTCCAGCCATTTCTACAACTCGCAATAAACACTTTTCTATAACAATAAATGTATTTTATTACTTTTAAGCACAAACTAAGAATTTGTATTGTGGGTGACAAAATCTCATTGGCAAACGGTAGGAAACTTGTAGGCACATTAGTAACCAGCTGGAAATTGAGGCTTAAACTCTTTGTTCAAAAATATTTTTTAGATAAAGGCAATTTGTTGAAGATACTTTGCTTATGAGATGAATTATTATATTTTGGGAGAATTTTGAGCATGCTAACTTAGATGACAGCTTGAGGAAATGTCTTAGGTTTGTCAGCAAGACCTATGCATGACATGTCCTTGAATAGTGTCAAAAGATGTATTTTAGAAATTTCCAACTGGCTTTATAGGTGTATGCGTAAGTGTGTGTGTGTATGTGTGTTTGTAAATGTATGTATTTGTAAACATAGTCTTTTGACAGTTGAGATTAGATTGAAAACTTGTTGTTAGATTTGTTTTTCTGCATAATTAATGCGAGAATCCAAGCAGGTGTCGCAGTAGTCATCGTCATCGTCGTTGTTGTTGTTGCGTGCCTTTTTATGTAGTTGTCAGTTGACAATTTTAAGTTTCGGTTGTTCGGTGTGTGTGCGTGTGTATCTGTGTGACAACAGTTGCTGTTTATAAATAAATATTCTGCTGCTGACAAAAGTAACAACATGCTAAACATTAAAGATTAAGTTTTTGGTTTTTCTGCAGTTGCCTGTTTGTTACTTGTGTGTTTTTAGTAAAACTATATATATTTTTTTTATGTTTTGGGGAAAAATAAATAATTTTTGCCTTTTAAGGGAAATATTTCCATGTGTGTTTGAAATCCAAAAACAACAACAACTACTATAGACTAAATAGTGTGAAATTCTTTTGTTGAAAAACATTTTTTAAAAAAAGGTACAAATTTACATAAAAGCTTAGAATTCACATGCCACTAAAAGTGTAGAGACACACTGCAAGGGATTTAGTAGTTTCGTTGCCTATGTGATAATGTAGGCTTGAACAGAGATTTGAAAACACACACACATTCACACATGTTAAAAAGCATGGTTTGACTGTTGAGTGTACCCCCGCAGTAATGGAACACACGGTCATAAATTACCTTTTTGGCCAACAAAAAAATAAGAAAAAGCTATAGATGTGCTTTTGGGTTCCACTTTCATACTCGTACGCTGAAGAAATGAAACATTTTTAAGTTGAGTGCATTTGCTTGTCAATGAAAAGGTTACACAGCAACAAAAACAGAATTAAAAAATTGTATATTCGCCGAAAAAAAAAACTGTTTAAAAACAAAAAAGCAAATCCCACTAATATATTGATTCGAAAATAAAAGATTCAAACAAATAAACATTTGACCACAACAGCATGCGTTAATAAACGAAATAAAAAGTGGGAAAAAGTCAGCGAAAAGACGCAGTTAAAAAGCCAAAATACTATTTTTGTGAAACAGTGGGCTAAAATGTTCTGTTCAAAAAAAGAAAAAATATTATTCTGAAATCATTCTCTCTTTTATATTTACAGCCAAGTCAAATAAGCGAGTTTGACCGATGCAATGTGTTATGTTGGCTTATTCGCCAGTTCACATCACCTCCAGGTGAGATGACCATGCCCTCAAAAGCAGAAGTGCACCGTACACTACACCTCACAGTGGGGCAGAATCAAAATTTTTTGGAAATAAATCTGGGATTTCCAAACGGCTGGTCCGCTCGGGATAAAATTTGACGTGGGTGTAGCCAAGGAGAATTTGAGCTTAAGTTATTAAAATGGATCCTACAAATGCTCCAGGCGCGCCGCTATGGGGGCTCAAAGTAAGGTACCTTCAACATGTAAAATTTTTAAACACGTGCCATTTTTTGTTTCTCATCCGATTTTAAAAATGTTTATATTTTTGGAAAGCGCTTGTCTAGGTCTTGAAAAAACATGCTTGTGTGTGCTATTTATCTCTTATAATTTCCGTGTTATAAGTATTTCAAAATTTAAATTTTAATATTTTGCCATACCTTGGTCCGTTCTTTTTAAATATAGAGCGTACTTTTGAACCGAATGAACTTAAATTTATTTCGTTAGTTAGACAACTAAATTACCAATAATATGCATAAGATATCAGAGCAATATCAATTACAGATCCAATTTTCCATTTTCAATTTAAAAATTAAAAAAATAGTAGATTTGTGCTGTTTTTTTGGGCGAAAAGGTGACTTAACTCTTTTTTTATTTAAATAAAACTTTCTTTAAGGACATATAACAATTTTATGTTTTTCTGTAAGACATCTTTATGGAGAACATTTTGGTATAAAAAACATGTCATAGTTTTCGAAAATGTCGTTCCTACGCCTTTCGGAATTTGACCTATTTTTTTTATCAAAATTTAAATTTTTGGACACATGTTCTAAAATCCCAAAGCTGGTATCAGAAAACGGAAAGCAGTTTTGCGAACCTTGATGTGTTTCCTATTCATCCCCAAAGTATTTTCCCAGCCACGAAGGAAATGTGGATCCTATGGGTAAGATTGTAAAAAATACCATTTTAGGGATTTACGTTCTAATTTTTAGGATTGCAAATTTTTTTTTGTTTAGATAAGTTAATTTTTGGTCTTATATGAAGATCTCGAGAAGACCAATGGTTTGCTCTAAAGAACATTTATCTCAAGTACCCCGTTCTACAAGCTGGCGCAAAAGTAATCCTCCTATCAGAAAATGCTATAAATTTTGCAATTGGACCCTAATGTCAGTTCTGTTTTGACATTTGTATAGTAAACACATGCGAAATACACGTTAATAAACAATGTTACGCTACACTGCTCCAGAACGCGGAATATTGCTGACTATTTCTTTGACCAATAATCGGTCGCTGACTTTGGCACAACGTGAATTTCGTCGCAGATTTACTGGCCGTCCAACGCCTACTGGTGAAACACTGCGACGTTTAGCCGCTCGCCTCGAAGAGACTGGCACAACACGAGATGCTGCCAGGCGTGGCAGACCCCGGAGTAGTCGTTCTGCATAGTATATTGCTGCTGTAGCCGAGGATGTCATGGAAGCGCCGTCGACATCGACCAGACGACGTGCCACGCAAATGGGTATCAGTCGACGGTCTTTACAGCGAATTTTGGTACAAAATTTGAAGATGTTTCCGTACAAAGTCCAGACGTTGCATCAGCTGTTAGCTGCTGACCGCCAATCGCGTCTAACATACGCTCAAGCCATCCTTAATCACCACCAAGAGGAAGATGATTTTTCATCAAAAATAATCATGAGTGATGAGGCCCATTTCCATCTTAGCGTGTAACCCACGAAGAGCCATTACACCCACTCAAAGTCACTGTATGGTGTGCAGTTTTCGCTGGAGGAGTCATCGGACCTTTTTTCTTCGAAGACGTCGCGGGCCAATCGGTTACTGTGAATGGTGAGCGCTACAGAGCAATGATCAACGAGTTCTTTTAGCCGCAACTTGATGAATTGGGATTGGAAAACATGTGGTTCCGACAGGACGGTGCAACGGCACACACTGCACGTGCCACAACCGATATGCTGAAGGATGCATTTCCCGGGCGCCTAATCTCCCGTTTTGGCGATTTGCACTGGCCAGCAAGATCGCCTGATTTGACCGCTCCAGACTTCTTTTTGTGGGGCTTTTTGAAGTTGCGGGTTTATGTCAACAAGCCTCAGACACTTGCAGCTCTTAAAGACAATATCCGTCACGAATGTGAGGACCTATCGCCGGAAGTTTTGGCCAAAGGGATGGAAAATGCCATAAAAAGGGCTCAAATGACGCCATTTACATGACATCATATTCTCGACTTGATGTAAAAATAATTAACAGACCAAATAAAAATAATCCACAAGAAGAATCAAAGTTTTCATTGTTTTTTTTTTAATTACAGCCAAAAAACATCGGAAGTTTACTTTTGCGCCACCTTGTTCTAGTATTGTAGACATTAGCGTGGTAGAAACAGAGATCTGGTGGATAATTACTAGAACGGGATACTAGAAGTCAATGAGCAAAACATTGGTCATCTCGAGAACTTCAGTAATATATCCTTGATTTTAGACAAACCAATGAAAAAATTGCAGGCGCTTAAAAATTTTGCATACATTGAGACCACACTCTTAGAGACAGTACCGCTCCTTATGAGTTTTTAGAGTCTATAGTCATGGCTCTGTTATGACTATGTGAAATTTCATGTGAATCGAAACCACAGATTTATTTTCAAAATATTTTCATTCTGCCCCACTGTGTGCTGTACCCCAACAACCACTAATACTCTGTGCCGTGGAAAAAAGTCTCCAAGTTTAGAAGTGGAGATCATGTTGTTAAAATTGTGCTTACTGGTCACTTAACGTATCGTGGCGAAAACATTTGTTTCAAATTCTTTGTCATAAGTCATGGGGAACTTTTAGAAACCAAACAAAAAAAGGATTTAAAGCCACCAATACTAAATAATGAAAATCCGCAGCATTAAATTGTTTAAAACAAACGTTAATTCGAAACCAACAACTCAACACCCGACACAGGTTCACCAGCATCCTTTTCTTGGCCATTCTTGTTTATTTTATTTATTTTCTTAAAAGGACCACTTGCAGCTGCAACACACACATTGCCTACACTGTATGCTCAATGGCCAACAACAATTGTTATTTATTTAATGCTGAGCTTTCATTAAAAGCTTCACATGAGCTAAGTTTCGTTTCGTTTCCTAAATTGAAATTCAATATATTATTGATGCATAACCTTTTGAACTGTATGCAAGATGCAACAAAACAATTGGGATTTAATTTCTTAAAATGTTAAGAAAACCATGTTGAAGTTTTTATTTGTTTAACTGTATGCTGTAAGGAGGATAAACAAATATATTTGTTCTAGCTATACACACTTTTACTGGTCTTAGGATATTGTTCCACATTCCAACTTTGCTATGAGATACTTAATGAGTAAAATATATTTTGGAAATAAAAATTCCACAGCCTCTAAACTAGCTGTTCCAAAAGTCATTGATTAAAATCGTAATATATTAGAATTTTTCTATCAGTTTTTAAGAAGAGATAGAGAGAGATGTTCCTGAACAAAAACCTAAACATGAGATGTTCTTCTCTATGTCTTATTATTATAGATATTGTTACGAATGTGCAATGACGATTTGAATTTAACAGTCTGTAACGACTGCCTGCAGCATTCATCATGTTTGAAGGCACGTCCATCATTGACATTGTTTGAAAGTATGGCAACACTAAATGTTTGAGCTGCTGACAATGACATCGAAGGCTCTAGAATTCGAATGTACTAGTATGTCCGTTAAGAGCATTGTAGAAAATTCCCGAGAGATGGCAGTGCGTGTATAAATGGAGTAGAGTTGATCATTGTCGCTGTTAGAGCTAACATCAACTGTCGTGTACATGTGTGTTTGCACATTATAAAGTATGTGTGCATTTCTGCGAATTGATAAACGTGTATAAAGACACTGAGTGACTATTTAATTCTGTTGTTGTATATTCTAAATAAAGAGTTGTTACAATTATAAACTACTAAACTGCATTTATTTGCAATCAAAAGTATCCGGTTTATTTAAAGGAAATAAACCCACGTTTTTAAAAGGTAAAAACGTAACAATATCAATAGGTTCTTTGTAAAGACATTAAAATTTAAATTTATTCCCAGTAATAACACATAATACCGCTTAGATAATTAGTGAAATGACCACTTTGTTACCAGAATTCTTTCAAAGAGTTGGAGATTATATGGATCCTTGGCTTCAATGCTGCCATGTGAAGCAAAGAGACGCATAGAAATATATAGAATGGTTATATCTTGGACACTTTCAACCTTGAGAATACAAAATCCATTAAGCAGTTTAATGGGATCTCAAAGAATAAGGATTTCTTCAATAAAATAAGTAACATTCATGTTTATATCCTTCAACATGAGTTTTATGGGTATCTATAAATTCGTCAATCCGTTTTTACAGTATTCATTTGAGATGTATGTTGAAATTAACGTTCCGAAAATACAAATATCTCACGAACATTAATGATACATCAATATATTTGGTATGGTACCGAATTGGTAGCTATTGAAAATCGGGTAAATCGTTTCATAAATTATATGTACTTTCCACATAAAGATTTAAAGCCACTGCAATTGTTTCTGCGGTTTATGTGTAATTGAATTTAAAATCTCAAACTAAGACACCTACTCATATCTCAAAGAACCTAAATGTAAATTTATATTCAATATGGTGCAGTAGTTCAATCATTCTTTAGTTGGTTCCAATGAAGAGTCATACTACATAAGGAGTATTAACTTGTTGCCTTGTTTCTCGATATTGAAGGGGCTTTTAACAATGTCAGGCCCGATGCCATCCTAACTGCGATGGATGAACTTGGAATTGATATATGTGTTCGCCGGCTAGTCGGAAAGATACTCAGCTATAGAGTCATATGCGCTAGTCTAGATGGCATAAGTGTTTCAAAAGTGGCCAATCGTGGAACCCCGCAGGGCACAGTGGAATCCGAATCTTTGAAATCGGATGCGAAACAAAAAAATGGCACGTGTTTAAACATTTTACATGTTGAAGGTACCCTAATTTGAGTCCCTATAGCCCCGCCCCTGTAGCATCTGTAGGGTCCATTTTTAAAAACTTAAAGTCGAACACTCCTTTCCTACGCCCAAGTCAAATTTTATCCCGATCGGACCAGCCGTTCAGAAATTCCAGATTTATTTCCAAAACATTTTGATTCTGCCCCACTGTGCAGGGGTCCACTTCTGTGGAATTTGGCTATGAATACCCTGTTGGTCAAGATGGACAACAGAAGGATCAAGACAGTCTCATATGCTGACGATGTTGCAGTATTTATATCTGGTAACTTTCTGGATACAATATCTAGTTGTATGGAATCGACATTAAGTACACTGAGTGAGTGGAGTATTTCGAGAGGACTTTGTGTGAACCCACAAAAAACGGAATTGGTTCTCTTCACTAGGACGTATAAGATCGATAACTTTAGACCACCTAGACTGAATGGAATTAGTCTTGAGATCATGGATAATGCAAAGTACCTTGCCATCATTCAGGATAAAAGATTATCCTGGAATTTGAACATTCAGAACAGGATTAATAAAGCCTATGTGGCCATCTACTCCTGCAAAAAGGCAAGTGGTACTAACTGGGGTATTATGCCGAAAGGTATCAATTGGATCTTCAAAGCAGTCGTTAAACCCATCTTGTTCTATGGAGTATTGGTGTGGTGGCAGGCTTTGGATAATGCTACTCACCGGAAGGCCGTTGAACGAGTTCTAAGGACTATCGCGATACTGATTACAGGCGCTATAAGGTCTACTTCCTCTAAGGCACTTTTCACTATTCTAAACTGGTTACCAGTGGATTTGATGGTGATACAAATGTCTCTCAACTCTGCTATGAGACTAAATGCTGGTTGTTCGTGGTCTGGTAAGGACCATGGACACTCTAGGTAATGTCGATTACTGCATCGCATTTCCATATTATGATCCCGAATAGGGATTTATGGCAACGCGGACTCTTCCCCCCTGATGATGTCATAAGGGTATATACTGATGGCTCGAAAAGGGGCCGGTAGGGTCGGTGGAGGTTTCTTTATTGAGAACTTTGGGATCAAATCCTACTTCTGGCTAACTAACTTTTGTACGGCTCTTCAGGCAGACGTTGCGGCCATTAAACGCGCATCCAACTGGCTGAGGTTTTATCAAATATTTGGTGATATATCTATATTTACTGATAGCAAGGCTGCCGTTAACGGAATAGCGGTTGTCTTCACGACATCTAGGTTAACCGAGGAATGCCGGGTATCTCTTAATGCGATAGCGAGACATTCTATATGGGTCCCTGGACACGATGGAAATCAGGGTAATTGTATAGCAAACGAACTGGCCAAAAGGGGTGCAATTTGTCGAGAGCAAATAAGGCTAATTGTTTCCTTCATTACAGGATAATGGATAATTGGGACACATGCTAAAAGACTGGGCTTACGGTACAATGACTACTGTAGGAGCTGTCACAATGAAGAGCCAATGCCAGGCTCTGATAAACCTGAGGGAACGCATTCTCGGAATTCCATTCCTATCATGCTTAGATGAGCTATTAGGGATGAGTTTATACGAATCTACTCCTTCATCAGGGAATCTGATTGGTTTAGCCTGGAAACAATGGACCTATGATAAATACTCAACTGTTTACCCCTTGGGTATCACAATGGGATCAGTTTTTTTAATGGACCCAAGTGACCTGCTTGAAAAAGAGTGGCTGCCCATGGAACCTAACCTAACCTCTATTATGGATCGAGTAGTTCAATTATGAATCGATCCCCACAGAAGTTGGTAGAAAGTTTTAAGTTCATATAAAACGTGTTTATGCTCAATTTCATCACGATATTACTTATTATAAGACAATTATAATTGTTCAAGTCATTTTCTGAGATGAACCTTGTATGGGAATTGGGGCAAAATGTTGCTCGATTTCCTCCATACTTTACAGTATAATTTCAGAGTTGGCTGGTTTACGTGGCAGTTCACTGCGTGCAAACAATCAAGTAGAGTCGAAGGGACCCCGTTTTGACAAAACCACACCACTCCACAGTCAGATGTAATGTTGTGTACATCGTAAAGTATTTGAAAAGTCGAGTTTGCTAGACCCAACCTGTAGCCGTGAGATATCTTAGTAGGTCGTTTAGTTTAGACCCGGCTACCTCACTAAGGTTGGTCAATGTGTAGTTGCCCATGAATTTAGGCCTTTTGACACTCAGAACTGGGCATTCGCAGAGAAGATGGAAAATCGTTTCCTCTTTTTCCCTATCCTTACAGCTACGACAATGGTCGTTAAAAGGGAGTCCGAGATGTATTTGTATAAAAACACATAGTAACTATTTAAACTGTTGTTGTGTAAATTTGAATAAATAAAGAGCTGTTACATTTTTTAAACTATTAAACTGGTTTTAGTTGTAATCAAAAGTATCCGTATATTTAAAGGAAATAAACCACCGTTTTTAAAGGTAAAACCGTAAAAATATATACTTATATGGGTCTGCGACAAATGTTTTGATGTGGTTTTTAATGGTAGAAGTCAGTTTTGGATAGATATGTTCCATTCGCTCCTGTATATGGGAGTTAAAATAATTCATTATTGAGTTTGCATAAAGATCCGAAATATAAAATGTTCTTTATTTACTATTTCCATTAAACCTTAATTTATAACCACAATACGAGTAGATATCTATTACTGTGGATTAAAATTTAAATTGAAATCGTTAATGGTGGCGTGTATTGTGCTGATATTGACACTTTTAATTCATTTCTTACAAAGTATTTTGGAAAACATTTATTGGTTTTTCGTATCGCTTCCAAAATGTCATACTTTTGCAGTCGCCTCTTTGGGATTTTTGTTAATGAATAATCATTAACAACGATCTTAGCGCAATGTCGGATTAAAATGCAAATTTCTTTCGTTTATTCAAATGTACCACAACAACTGAAACAATCTCAAACTCTGTGCAGCCAAAACTTAATGAATTTCGGGCCACAAACTGATGACAGAAATGTTAAAAATAAAAAAAAAGGAAAGAAATGCGAGTTTAAATAAGCAATTCAGTGGTCAGCGTTGGATGACTGTTTAAGATTTCTTCTTTGAAATAATTGATTTTCATACATTTATCAACGTGTGGCGAATGCTGGTGAATGAATTGAAGTTAATTTGCCGGCGGCCTTAATTTGTGTGCATTTCGAGATGATTTTTTTTTTTTGTGTTTTTAGCTCGCTCTGCTCTTGGTTTGTTTGTTGAATACATAAGAACGCATGTTAACTGTCGTTTTGGTTGCCACTGTTCGTTGTATCTTAAACAGCTACCGAAATGCAACAACATTCAACATAATCTAACAAAAAGATGCAAACAAATACAAAATCAACTGCTGCCACACAGAATCTCTTCAGACACCAAAAACGCAATAAGAGTTTTGTGGCAACGTTTTGTTTGTTACAGCTCACAACGACGCAGCAACTAAATCGATCGTTTGTGTTCTTAAAGGCGTTTTTTACAATTTGTCAATTTTGTAAAGAAAAAAAAAGAAGTAAATTCAATAATTTTCCCTACCAACAAGGTTTTAATGCTCTGTGCCACAATATTTAACCATAAATTATAAAAAATAAATAATATTCATACTTGTATTCCCGGCTGAAAATATTTCATAGTTATTGGAGTTGTTTTAAGCCTTAAGGAATCCAAAGCAGATCATCACCACCATCACAATTCAAAGTGTATCTTCAACCACAGCCGTCTTAGCTGCACTACCACCACTGTTGAGCCACACACGCTCTCCTCCTTGTGCTGAGCCACAAAACGAGGAATCAAGAACAAAAAGTGGCTCCATTTAAAACCATAAAGAAGGTGTTGCCAACGTGTTATGAGTTTTTAAATCACTTGTATGGTCGTACAAATTGTAAATATCCTCCAGAAGAAAAAAACACACTCTTCTTTACAATTTTACATTCATACATTTATTCGTTTTTAATCGATTTCTTACCGCAGTTAAACTGTATTCATTCATTGAACGTTTAAAACAATAAAACAAAAAAATTAGAGGCAGTTAGTTATGAAAATTGCATTTTAAAAAAAAGTTCAATTTGCTTTTTAACGCCTGTCAGACCTCCTCTGTTTGTTTTATTAAACATTCATAAATATTGGGAAAACAATTCGCTGCGCCGTGACAGCTAAACGGTCAGTCTGAACTGAAGATGCCTTCAATGAGTAGCAATTGAAACTCAAATAAGAGAAGGCGTATCATGGACATTTCATTTTCATATAACTTCAATTTTAAATTAAACAATAAATTGTTCTGTGTGGCAAAGAAAGAAAGATGAAGGTACTTTCCACAATTATTTTTCTTTTATAATTAAAGTTAATTATAACGTTTATAATGAAAGCATAGTGGCGTCGTTAGCAAAATCAATGGATAAAAATATGTATTTCCATCTGGATTTTTGTACTAGTTCAGATAAAAGCTTTTGAAGTCAGCCAGTTCAACGCACCGTTTAAAATATATTTGAACTTTAATTTCAATTTTGGCAATAAAACAGAGACAAAGCTTAGTATTAGAACTAATTTTGTTCTTATACAGGGTTTTCCAACAAGAGGTGTTATTTTGGTATTCACAGAAAAATGTCATTTTTTGAGATAAATGATCGGACGTTTATTTCATAATAAAGAGGAAGGTATGCCGTTAATAATGAAAAACAACATTAGCCAAATGGCCACCATGACCACGCTTACTGGACCATATCCTTTTCATGAAATTTTCCATAACCAAATCGCAAAGTGGCTGCCCTATGTCCTCGATAGCCTCACGAATTCTATCTTTGAGGTCTTGAATCGACGCTGGGTTGTTGGCGTGGACCTTATCTTTCACGTAGCCCCAAAGGAAGAAGTCGCTAGGTGTTAAATCACCAAATCTCGGTGGCCAGTTGTGATCACCTCTTCGAGAGATAACACGGTCCGGAAACTTTCTCGTAAAAGAGCAATGGTTTCGTTGCTTGTATGGCACGTAGCGCCGTCTTGTTGAAAGTAAACGTTGTCCAGATCAATATCATCCAACTCCGTCCAAAATACGGTGTAATGACGTTTGTGGAATGCCCAATTCCAAAGAGCGACCAGGAATGGACAAACCTGGGTTTTCTTCAACACTTTGGGCTACAGCAGCAATATTCTCAGTTGTTCTTGAGCAACGTGCACGGGTTTTATTCTTCACATCACTAACTTGTCCCAACAGCTCGAATTTTTCCACCAATTTCTGTATTGCGATTCGACAAGGTGCTTCACGACGACCCAAAAATGCTTTAGTTTTGCGAACTGTGACTGCAAGATTTTCACCATTTTTGTAGTGAATTTTAATAATTTCAAAGCGTTAAAGATGGCGTAGTTTCTACTTGTCAAATGTCAAAGAATAAAAGCTTCAAAAGTGACAGCTACCGTAATACCTACGTTATCTGCACTTAGAAGGACTCTTAACTTGATACTAAAATCGTCTATTTGCACTTGCTAATCAACAACCAATCTAAATTAAGCCTTGACTGTAACGTCATCCTGTATAAGACTGTAAACCAACATTCATAGCGTTTAGAAACATTTGTGATAGATGCATCTCGAAATTGCAACAACATCCGAACCCGCTTACAAAATTACTTACAAGAACCCAAAACTCGTACAATACTTCTTATCATCATGGCTCTTAATTGAGAGCAAATAGTTTTTAGTTATAGGATTTAATTACTTTTTAAAAGGCCTAGGAAGTAAAGGCTTAAATAAAAAAAAAGTTATATAAAACAAAATATTTTGTTGGAGACTGCCGAATTGCCACAAATCCTTGTTAAATGAAATTTATTACTTTCGACCAGCAATTTGAAATAAAATGATCCATGGAATGGAATAAAATAAAAACCTTGGAATTATCCTTGGTGGAAGACTTGGTATAGAGTAAAAAACCTAAAGGTACAAAAGGTTCAGAGGATTGTCTTATGCTACTACAGCTACGATTTACAAATTTGGCAAAAAACCTTGAAAACCCAATGATGTGATGCAGCACCTACAGGTTTCATAATCTCTAAGTGATTACTGCAAGGTTTTTCAGAAACATAAGAAACTAGCAAAACGTTTCAAAGCACAAACATCCCTTAACAGACCCTGACACTTAACAGATCCTATCTGTAGTGCGATTCACTAACTTTTATAACGATAATCGCATCGTTATAATAAATATAACGAAAATTTATCGAATTTGGCATTCAATAACATTTTTAACGATATTCGCTGTCGGTTGAAGTCAGCTGTTACTTTAAGCACTTTTTTTTCGTTATTTTATCGACAATAATTTAAGTTGTGTTTATTTAATCGATAAAGTTATTTTGCAATTTTTTCTTCATTATCTTCAAGTTTTGTAGCTGGAACTATCGTAAAAATAATGAAAACACAAAAATATGAAAAATTTAGCCGAATAATAAGGGAAATTTGACGATAGACTACTTATTATTCTACTGGAAGATGTCCCAAAAGTAATCCTTTATATTTTGGACGGAAATAAGTTGTTTTTTTAGTAGTTATTTATAGAATTATGTATTTACAAACAAATAATAATAAAAAAAAAGTTAGTCGCATCCACGAGTCGAACCGACAACCATCCGATTGCTAGTCAACGTTGAACTCACTACACCACTGCTTCGTTATTTTATTTTTTGTCAAATAATAGTTTTCACATAGTTATACAGAAAACAGAAAAATACAGCTGTAAACAATCGTTAAAAATAAATTACTGAATCACACTATCGTTACTGCAAGCGATTATTTATGTCGATAAACATTACGATTGTCGGATCGTTAAAAGTTAGTGAATCGCACTACTGGTCTTTACAGACCAGTTAAGAATATACAGGATATTCCATGATACATACAAAATTGTAATATCCATAGGAATCTCAATGTGACTACAACACGAGAAGATCAATTATTCCAACTTCAACAATATGATAAAACTACTAGATTAATAAAATACCCTTGCAGGGGAGTTGCTCTTATTTGAGGATCACAGATACATTAAAAGAATCTAAACCTTTGATCTACCCAGATTATCTTACTCATGAATAGTTAATGTTGGCTATTGCAGTAACAATACCAACTTTATTTATAGATTAGTTTAAAAAGAAAAAAAGGACATGGAAAAAGTATCATCAACAATGATTAGACTAGTTGCAAACCTAACTACATGTCATCTATATTGTCATTATAAATATACCCACGAATGGGGTTATTATCAATGAGAGATCTGTGGCCATTGCAATTATCTAGACATTGAATTCTTACTGTAGAGTTAACCAGACTTCTTATACCATCACATGACAATAGAGTATACTCCGGAGATCTTATATCACTTAGACTTCCAAGACAACATTCTTCAGATAGATCAATGCTTGTGATTGAACATTGTTACCATAACTAACGTCAATATCTAAGCCAACAATCATACTGCTGTTAAAGCCTGAAAATCATTGTTCCTCGGAACAAGCCCTAGATTGTCCCTTGCCCTACCTCAACGGATTGGCAGATCAGTTTAAAATCATTATCATTTTAGTACCGGTATCTAAGGGAGATACATATATGCGGTTGCTAGAACACATAGCTACATTTAAAATGCATTTGCAAACTAAGTCTGTGAAGATAAAGTAGTTGAAAAATCTATTTACATAACATATATTCCGACACCCTTGTACCTCTGAATGAATACTTAAGGGCTAGATACTGGAAGCTTTTGGACTTATGCTGGAAACTTTTCCTGCATATGTCATCAATACTAAAAAATAAATACTCTGCATATCACAAAGACTTCTGAATTATAGCTGTGTTCTTTAGTCAGAGAAGATTGCAAATTGTTTTCACAACAGCCAGTATCAATATCTTTACCGATAGCTAAGCTGCTATTAGGTCTTTTGAATCTTAGTTTCTGAGATAAAAAAAAAAATAACCCTTGACTTTCATTTGCCTATCAAAGAGATGACTAAGTAGTTTATTTGGATCCCGGAAATTCGGCTCATATAAGGGAATAGTACAGCGAATGATGATCATCTCAAAGGTGTTATCTACCGCGAAGGACTGAATAGTTGTCTGAGTCTGGGATGTTCAACTGAAACTAATGCTGTATAACCAAGCAATTCTTCCCACATCTGGATTTTAAACATACTACTCTGTTTAGTTTAGTGCTTCCGATTACTTAACAATTTCACATATAGCGGTTGGCCGTTAAACACAGCGATTTCTCCACAATCTGTGGATTTTAAAGTTGTTTCGTTCTTGAAATATTGGGTCAATTGCCACTACCTTTTTGTCTAAATCATTAAAATAAACGATATTGTTCGTGGACAGCACAAATCATGAGAAGATTACCATGAAGATTAACTACATGCTAGGAATTAATAGGCTTTCTTATGTTAAAAGTGTAATGAACTTCGTTGTGTTAACTAATTATTTGCGGACTGACAATCAAAAAGGTAATTTTCACTCAAATAATGCAAAGATAATATAGGGTTATTTGAAAAATATGTCAACCTTTCGAATCAAAACTCAAGTTTAAAAACAATCGAAAAGGAAATTTTAATCCCAAAAAATGCAAAGATAATATAGGGTCATTTGAAATCAAAACTCAAGTTTAAAAGCATTAAGATACATTCACAATGATTAAGTACTCCACTCTGCAGCTTATTATATTTCTTTCTTTTTTGTATATATTTGATTTCAAATTTGACTATCTCTATTTATTCCACATCAGAGTCGAACAATTTCTACTCCATTCATATGTTATTATTAATAAAGGTAAATTTTGGTATGTTTGGGACATCGTGTTTTTTTAACTATGGACTGTTTTAGCTTGAAAATGTTAGTTGAGGTGACAAAAATGCAGTTATTTAGATCGTAATTCTTCTATGTTCTGCTGATTTTCTGTTGCTAGTATTTAACGAATCTATGTATATTATCGAATAAGAAGAAAACTTATAAAGAAATTCCCGAAACTTTTCTAAAAACCATTCCCTTGAATTTTTTTCCAGATTAGGAACTCTAGTTCGTAACAATTAAAACAAATTTCCCTTACTATCTGGAGCGACCAAAAACAAAATTTTATTATATTTTCCAACGATTTCAGAATAGATGGAGGTATTAGTAAAAGGCGCTTGAATGTATTGCTGAGATTTCTGTGATAAAAAGGACACTCAATTGATACGCGTATTATTTAATATATTGGAAGGTAAGGACTGAGATCAAAAAATTCTTAACACACGTTTTTCATTAAAACTTTTAACCCAAGTATTATTTGATTTTTTTTTTTTTATCAAGTTACCTTTGAAAAGCATTTAAGTTATTATGTTTAATGTCAATTATGTTCATTTGTTGTTAATCTGATTAAAATGAGTGACCAGAAAAAAGTGCGTACTAAAATTATTAAATATTTTCAACAAAACCCAACTTGGTCCTACAAAAAGTTGGCCAAACAATCAAAGGTCTGCCGTCAAAGTGTTTCCAATGTTATTAAACAGTACCGGGAGAACTTGTCCGTTGATATAAAACCTGGTTCAGGTAGAAGGAAAGGTCCACATGATGTTTCTAAAGCCAAAAAAATAGAAAGCATTTTCAAAAGAGCTCCCAACACCTCCCGTAGGAAAGCAGCTCGGTTAGGTCAGTACTTGGACTATTTGGTACGAAAAGTTAAAGCCAATGCAGGTTTAAAAACATGCAAGGCTCAAAAAGTTACTGACACGAACTCTGCTAAAAATTTAGAGACCAAAGAGAGAGCACGGAAATTGAAGTCAAATTTTATACACAAAATATACCTGCTGCATAATGGATGACGAAATGTACGTATGGAAAAATTTTCGCAGCTTCTGGGTCAAAAATTTTATGTTGCAGATGCTCGAGGGAATGTTTAAGAAAAGTTAAGGACCCAAAATCAGACAAAATTTCCCAAAAAGTTCTTGGTATGGTAAGCAATATGCAGTTGCGGCAAAAGGAGCCAATCATTTGTTACAACGGGCTCTATAAATACCGAAATTTACATCAAGGAATGTTTACAAAAAAGGATGCTTCCATTCATAAGACTTCTTAGTGTGTCCACTTATCTTTGGCCTGATTTGGCACCCTGTCACTATGGTAAGAAAAGTCTTGGGTGGTACAAGAACAATAATGTGTTATTTGTACCAAGAGAGGCAATTCCTCCAAACTGCCTGGAGCTGAGTCCATTGGAGCGATATTGGGCTCTTGTTAAAAGAGAATTGAAGACCACAAAAAAGGTGTCCAAAAGTGTGGTAGATTTTAAACGGAGATGGACTACCTGTTCGAGCAAAGTGACAGAAAGCACTATAAAAACCACAATGGAAGGGTTTTCGAAAAAGGTTCAAAATTTCATCACTAATGATTAGAACTATAAAAATATTTTTTTTTGTAAATTGTAGCAATAATTTCAATCAAATAAAAAAGATTCAAAACTGGAAGTTTAGTGGTTTCATTTTAATTAATATATATGTATGTTAAAAATTTTTCAATCTCAGTCCTTATTATTTAATATATTGGAAGGTATTAGCGGACGTATTTTAATGAAATTAAAAGCACTTTTGAACTTGCTCAGGTTATTTAGTTTAACGTTGGAAACAAATATAGCGTTTTCTGTTTTGTTGCAATTTTATTCCGCATACGTTACTTATCGAGGAATATATAACAAGTAGCTTGGTTCTGATCCCATTACTGTTATATGTTGAAACGCAAATCATTCACCGTATGATCAGTAGTAGTGCAACGAATGTCTAAAGTTAATTTTAACATTCTCTAAAAGCTCTATCATATTTTTAATTGCTTGTCTAGTTCCAAAATCATTTTTATTCAAAGAAATAATAAATTAAATTTGCACTACTGAAAACATTTAAAAAATCATTTAAAAAATGGAAAAAGAACTCTAGGAACATTATAAGTTTATGGGGCAATAAATAATTTAGATTGAAATTTCGTTTTAAATAAAAATACAAACACCTTCAATATTATGCAAAGAAGTGATACATTTAAAAGAGTGTATTGTTAAATAAATTTGTAGACAAGAATTTTCAGACATACATATACATATACTTTAACCGACAACATCCATCCATTTAATTGTTCACACGATATTATGATCTTCGCTACGGAATGAACCGAGTTATGCTCGGCCAACGATTGTCAACTCAGCAACAGCTGTATTAACCGAAAGTTTTTTTGCCCTAGGAAAGAACTCTCGGCAACAGTGGAACTGTTAATACAACAACAACCAACTGAAAAGCCCTTTAGTAGTTATGAGGTACTGGATCTTTTTTAAATAAAATGATTGCAATTAAACACTCATTTGATAAATTTCATTCATTTAAATTCATGTTTCTAGTTTCCATACTCTAATAGCACATCTTAAAATTAGCCGGTTCCTTTTCTTAAACACACTATTTTAACTACCCCCATTCTTGTGTGTTTCAGATGTCAAGCCACAAACAATTTTAAGTATTTTTTAAGTGTTGACATCTACTGACGCCATTGTCACTACTATATTCGGGCAAATACTCCACAACTACTCCTTATGAGTTGGCTGCCACCAACAGTTCTATTGTATTGGCATTGTAAAATAGATACAAACACACACACACACATACAAGAGAAACAGCCGCCACATGCAACCAATAAAGTGCTCCCCAGAAAATGAAGGGGTTTAATTGTTACGTTTGACATCAATGTGACATCAAAGCAATTGCGAATGATATAATTATTGTTATTATTGTGTGTTTGTGTGGGTACGTGTGTATGTTGCAAGTATTTATGTGCCACTAAAATTGCTGCCTTATAAGAAAAACTCTCAGAATTGGAGTGAATGAGCATTTCTGAGTGTGTGTGTCTTTTTGTGAGCGGTAAAGTTAGAGTCGTACAACTATTTTTGATGATGTGAAACACACTAATTAAATTTTACGGCGTGATACTAACAATAATACACAGTGACAGCCACAATAAAATTGCTAGCAAAAGTGAAGTATGAAAAATAATACAACAATAATAAATGTCAAAGACATAAATGAAATTTTATAGTTTTGGGAAAGACAAAAAGACAACAATTAAAAAAAGGATAAATTTGTCAAATATCATTTCACACTTTTCTGGAGTTATAGCCTGTATAGTCTAGTTCCTCATAAGCCGCAACGTTGGAGGTTTGTAGGAAGAGTAATTGCGGTGTTGATTGAATTGTCATTTTAGTTCGTTGGAAAAATATGCGGTAATTTACAAAAAAGAGTCATAAACTATTAAAGTTGTTTTTAATTTTAATAATATTTAAGTGTTTGATGGGATGAAAAAAAGGCTTCTTCGATTTCAGTTTAGTGTTCAAATATACATATTTTATAATGTGAAATTTTGATATCATAGCTGATAACTAGATATATAGCTGAGAGCCAGCTATAGCCTTATATGCAGTTGTAAGGGCCATAGGAGTACCTTAGGTATTAATACAAGGAACGCGAAATGGCAATCAACATGGTAATCAAGCCCATGTATGTTAAATTACTTTTGTGAATGGTACTTGATAAACCCATGTACTGCGGTAGTATTGAAAATATTCAGTAGACTACTGCATTGATGATAACGGATGTGCTAAAGAGCACCACCGTCTGCACTGTAACACATAAACAGTTGGCACAGAATTCGGTGGTCAAGCTAAGTATTGCAGCCTGGAAATACTGGCCATGCGACCATTTTGGGATGTACCTTTGGAAATTTACTATTACACACCTACTCCCTTCCTTGAAATACGATTTTCTGTATCCATCACGAAAAGGTAGCCTTCGATAGAGATGAAACGTTCGAGACCTATACCGATGAATCCAAGTTAGAGACTGTATTTTACATTATCCGCTTTCGGAAGGGGGTGAATTTCAAAATGCAAGATCAAGAATGACGATTTGCTGTATTGACCACGAACTGGTCGTCTTCGATAGTGATGCCTCAACTTGGGCTGGCGTTTACATTTGGGGGAATGGGGGCTGAATTCCTGGCAGGAAAACTCAGCGTTATTCAGGCTGAGATCTTGGCCATAAAAAGGATGGTAGTACTACAGTTAATACAGGATGTGCATTGAGAATATCTGAATATATACCCACAGAAAACTTGCGATTAAATCTCGCTCTGATGTCTACATGACAGCTAGATTGCTTCGGGAATGCCGGGTATCTCTTAAGCAGATGGCAAGACATTCCAACATATGGCTTTTCGGATGCCGAGTCATGCTGAAATATCTAGCAATATAGTTGTAGATGTTATCGGTTCTCAGCAAGATGAGGAAATTTATTGATTTGTTGGAGTTCCACTTTTATGCTGAAGGTGAACCAGATGATATACTATAACTACTTGATCGACATCGATAGCTATAACTCCCCTTAATGGTTTCAAGTAACTGTGTTGACAGGGCTCTGTTTGATAGGTCTAAAGGGGCCCATAGACACATACTGCTCATGCTCATGCAATAAGCATGTGTTGGTAAATTTTAAATTTTTGTTTATGTATGCGACACACAGACAATGCAGTATGAAAAATCAAAATAGTTTTGATTTTGAAATGAACTCGTACTGCTGACAGTTGTTGAAATGAATAATAGTATACATTTTTTCATTTTTATGAAATATAATTTTCAAATTTGACGTTTTAGTTACTGAAAAATAGAAAATAATAATTTTTTTTGTTCTCAAACGTATTTTTTTAAATGAGGATTGATAGGTGTGTAGTAAAATATCAATCACACACGTATACGAAGGGTTCATCGGCAGTATGTGTCAGCAGTATGTGTCTATGGGCCCCTTAAGAGATTTTAGGCTTGTTTAGCTAAATGTACTGCAACAGGTCCTTTATCTATCTTTTAATGATAGATATGAGAGAAATTGACATATTGCGGACTAGGAGGAGTCGGTGGAACACCTCCTCTGTAATTACCCTTATCTCTCAGGGTTACAGACCGCGAAGTTTCTGCATGACTTGAAGGATTTATCAGGGGTGGATTGCATTGGTTTGGCATCCAACCACACACGTAAATGGCAATCGACCCCTTTTCCAGCTGAGGCAATCGAACCCTTTTCTGGTATTTCCCTTGTTAAATGCAAGATGGCTGTTTAGCAGATATTATACGAGACTGCACAAAACAGGTGGACTAATGAACCTTCCTGTGCTACAGCGAGGTCGACCTGACCTGTATATGATGCCAACAGGACGAATCTACTTGTGGATTACCGTCGTGAGCAAATAAGGCTAATTGTTTCCTTTATTACAGGACACTGTTTAATTGGGGCACACGCTAGAAGAATGGGCCTACGGTACAATGATTACTGTAGAAGCTGACATAATGAAGAAGAGGAAGAGACTGTGTATCACCTTTTCTGCCAATGCCCGGCTGTGACAAACCTGAGGAAACGCATCCTCGGATCTCCATTCCTATCATGCTTGGACGAGCTATCAAGGATGAATCTTAGACGAATCTACTGCTTCATCCGGGAATCTGGCTGGTTTAGCCTGGAGGCAAGGAAATATTGTAAATACCTTGCTGTCTACCCCTTGGGTATCACAATGGGATCAGATTTGAATGGACCCAAGTGAGCTGCTTGAGGAGTGGCTGCCCTTGGAACCAAACCTAACACACGTAAATGAAAAATTTTGTCGGATATCACAAAGCGACCATATTAAGGACTCATGTGAGCCAAATATCACGGGCTGGCTGCCTTTAAACTCTAAACTTGGGTTAACCTCTCTTTTATAATAATTTCATCAACATCTTTCAGATGTCAATACAAAATATTGTTATATTTAAGTATTAGACTGTCCACAAAAAATCGATTTTGGAATCTTGTTGGTCTTAACCCCACAAAATGATTCCACTTTCCAGATATTGAGATAGCCGAAATTTGAGCTCGATTAAACGACGTTAACCCGTGCCGCTCGTCGCTCAAAGTTTGAAAAAATCAACATTTTTGGCCAAAAAGCTAACATAAGAAGCTATAACTCCAGAACGGTAAATAATAGAAACACGATTAGTATCTCAAAACAAAGCTAATATTGTTCTTCAAAATTTATTTTATATACATTATTCTTGTTACTTTAAGCCAAACAGAGTTACAACAGCTTTTGTCTCCAAAAACGTGACCTAGTCGCGGTAGGAGCATACTTCGTATATTTTGATATTATGTGAAAAATGTTGCTAGTAAGTACATATTTTTACATTTTATTGTTATTGAATCATAATGTACATAGATTTAGTATTTCAAAAAGATATAAAACACAAAAATTGGTTGAAAAATGTAAAAGTTATTAAAAATTCCCCAGGCCATTAACGTGTCTCGGAGCACTTGATTATGATATGTGGAAAAAAATTTAACTTATTTTGAAAACTATACGAATAAAACTATTTTATTACATAAAATATATCTATGTTTGCTCAAATATAAGTTTTTTTCCTTAAAATATAACGTGAATCTGTTCTCAGCTATGGTCAAAAAATTTTTTTTTTTCAGACGACAGTTTCAAAACACCATTTTCAGTTTTTTTTAAACTTTGTTAAACAAATTTTTAAATTTTTTAAATATCACCGGGGGGTTTATGGTCAATAGATTAGGGAACAAAACAGTGAAAAAATTAGGTCAATACCTCTTATAGTTTAGGTGTACCTGCGGTTTGAATTCTGCGGATTTCGCGAAAAACTCATTTTTTTGGAATATTTTAGAAAATATTTCATAATTTTTTATTGTTATACATTTTAACCAAAATATTTACAGAATATTATTTCTCAGATATTAAAAAATATGTCCCTGAAGTTATATATAAATCGGGAAATCCTAAGGCGTAAACTTTGGAGGTCAAAGGTCAAATTTCGCAATATTTGGAAATTCACATTGAAACATATGGAAATAATCTTTATTTGTCGACCATATTTACTAAAATTACAGGATTTTATGGTATATGGTCCAAAGGGTTAATTATTATTTTTTTTTTTTCTGAATATAAATTATATTCACTTTTTTATTATTAAATTTATTAAAATTGATTTTATTAACTTTGGGGACATATTTGACCCAAATGCTTTAAAGGGTTAATTTGATTTTTTTTTATGTTATTCTAAATATCGGACCATATACCATAAAATCCTGTAATTTTAGTAAATATGGTCGACAAATAAAGATTATTTCCATATGTTTCAATGTGAATTTCCAAATATTGCGAAATTTGACCTTTGACCTCCAAAGTTTACGCCTTAGGATTTCCCGATTTATATATAACTTCAGGGACATATTTTTTAATATCTGAGAAATAATATTCTGTAAATATTTTGGTTAAAATGTATAACAATAAAAAATTATGACATATTTTCTAAAATATTCCAAAAAAATGAGTTTTTCGCGAAATTCGCAGAATTCAAACCGCAGGTACACCTGAACTATAAGAGGTATTGACCTAATTTTTTCACTGTTTTGTTCCCTAATCTATTGACCATAAACCCCCCGGTGATATTTAAAAAATTTAAAAATTTGTTTAACAAAGTTTAAAAAAAACTGAAAATGGTGTTTTGAAACTGTCGTCTAAAAAAAAAATTTTTTTTGACCATAGCTGAGAACAGATTCACGTTATATTTTAAGGAAAAAAACTTATATTTGAGCAAACATAGATATATTTTATGTAATAAAATAGTTTTATTCGTATAGTTTTCAAAATAAGTTAAATTTTTTTCCACATATCATAATCAAGTGCCCCGAGACACATTAATGGCCTGGGGAATTTTTAATAACTTTTACATTTCTCAACCAATTTTTGTGTTTTATATCTTTTTGAAATACTAAATCGATGTACATTATGATTCAATAACAATAAAATATAAAAATATTTACTTACTAGCAACATTTTTCACATAATATCAAAATATACGAAGTATGCTCCTACCGCGACTAGGTCACGTTTTTGGAGACAAAAGCTGTTGTAACTCTGTTTGGCTTAAAGTAACAAGAATAATGTATATAAAATAAATTTTGAAGAACAATATTCGCTTTGTTTTGAGATACTAATCGTGTTTCTATTATTTACCGTTCTGGAGTTATAGCTTCTTATGTTAGCTTTTTGGCCAAAAATGTTGATTTTTTCAAACTTTGAGCGACGAGCGGCACGGGTTAACGTCGTTTAATCGAACTCAAATTTCGGCTATCTCAATATCTGGAAAGGGGAATCATTTTGTGGGGTTAAGACCAACAAGATTCCGACATTTTTTTTCCCCCATACAAATAGTGGACAGTCTATTAAGTATATTAAACTTGATTCATGATACCGAAAGTGTAATGTTCTGAACTACATACATATTTGAAAAATTATACTCTAGAATGGTTTTACTAATACTGAGGAATCTGTTATATTGACCAAATTGTTCCGTTCTCACGACACTTGGATATTCATTCCGGAACGATACGAGTGACACCCATCCAAAGATTGCTATCTCAGTAAGTGAAACATATGCTCCAAAGAGATAACGGAAATATCCATAAAAGCTTAAACTCATTATTGTGGAGTCGCTTTACAAAATAAATTTTAATGTTTCCGAGTAAGTTGCAAATTGTAAAAAAATACATCAATAAATCGAGGTATTTTTATACCGTTCACCTTCGTGAGAAGGGTATTTATAAATGTGTCATTCCGTTTGTAATTTCCACAATATAATTTTCCGACCCTATAAAGTATATATATTCTGGATACTTATAGATAGGGGAGTCGATTTAACCATGTCCGTCTGTCTGTCTGTTGAAATCATTTTTCTGAAGGCCCCAGATATCTTCGGAATCCAAATCTTCAATAATTCTGTCAGACATGCTTTCGAGAAGTTTCCTATTTAAAATCAGCAAAATCCGTCCATAAATAACGGATTTGATCTATATCTCGATTACTAAGTCATAAATATAGACAATATGGATATCTAATGATAGATATTTCAAAGTCCATTGCAACGATGTATATAAGGCTATAGTAAGTTGGACCTACAATGGGTCAAAATCGGGAAAAATATTTTTTAACCCGAATTTTTTTTCACAAAAAACTCTTTTTCACTAATAAATTAAAAAAAAATTAATTTTTAAATTAAAAAAATTTTTTTTTAAAAAATTCGAAAAACTTTAAAAAAAAATTTCGAAAAATTTAAAAAAAAAATAAGAATTTTTTAAATTTTATTTTAAAGTATAATTTGGTGAAGGGTATATAAGATTCGGCACAGCCGAATATAGCTATCTTACTTGTTAATTTTTATTTAATAAAATGGTAACAATAACGCTGATGTTTCGGTAACGGTATTTTAGTGGTAATCGTATTTTGAACGTAAAGGTAATTACAGTTATTCCGGTAATGGTATTTTACAGGTCTCGGTAGTCGAGCTGAAAATATATTTAAGGGGTAACGGTATCTAACCTTGCTTTTGTTACTTTATATGTTTAATTCATAATACAGACTTCAAATTACGAAACTTATTACAAGTTATATTTACATTTATTTTATAAAAAAATCTTGCTAATAGTTATTGCAATTTCTGTTAAATACAAAAAAAAAAAAAGTAAAACCTAAAATCATTAAAAACATTTTCCCACATTCCATTCATAAATAACAATTATAATTCATTCATATTTTGTGTTGCTTGCACTGAGGGAATCGTTGTTGTCTCTTTAACATGTGAATTTATTTGTACTTCTTAAAAATTGCTCTCTGGAGATTAACACAGGACACAGGACATGTTTGATGTCATATTTGTTTTTTCAGGCCAAATATTTATGGCTTTTTGGCCAATGTTTTTGGTTATTTGGTCTTTTGGTGTGAGCTGGTAGTGCGTGTAGAGGTACATACCATACACACATAGTTATTAGATTGGCCATTATTATTTTATTTTTTCTGAAATTTTATAGCTTGTTTTTAATTTCACCTGTTTTGTGTTTAGAAATCTATGGTTGAGTGCATGTGTTATGAGTATGAGTATAAGTTTTAAGGATAATTTAAATCTATGACCCTTGTGTGGCCAATTTTAAACTAAAGTTTATTTTGGAGTTTAATTTTAAGTAAAACTACGTGGTAAGAGATGATAAATTTAAATAAACAAGTTTAGATAAACTTAAGGGCAAGAGGAGAATATGATATCAAATAATTTTATTTGAATATAGTAGAAATAAAAGTTTAGTAAGTATTATAGCTGTAAGTTAGCAGGAGAAGATGGAATACCAGCCGAAACTGTACGGGCTGACATCGAAACCACAGCTGAACTTCCAGAGCCTCACATCGCATCAGTCTGGGAAGAAGAAACTCTGTCTCCATCTTTGAAAAAAGACATCATTGTAAAGTTAACGAAAAGTGGTGATTTGAAAGATTGCAACAACTGGAGAGGAATTACTCTGCTTAACACCATATACAAGATACTGGCAGTCATAGTACAGGGAAGACTTCAAAATAAAACAGAGAACAATCTGAGAGATGAACCGCCAGTTTTTCGGCCAAATAGACGCTGCTTAGATCAGGCCAATATTCAGGCATAATAACAGAGAAATATATAGAATGACAAACTCCTCTGTATCTACTGTTAATAGACTTCAAGACAGCTTTCGATACCAACAGACGGACTGCCAAATGGAAAGCATTGAGTAGCAAAGGAGTACCACAGAGAATAATACTATGTACGAGGATGCAGAACTCTCAGTTCTAAACAATGGGAACATAAGTCAATCATTTCATATTAAAGCTGGAGTAAAACAAGGATATCCTTTATCATCTGAACTGTCCACCATCAAGCTGGAAGTCTGTGTAGAGAGAAGAGGAATTACATGGTGTCTCTCACGCCAACTCGATGATTTGGATTATGCGAACTACAAGATCTGGAAAGATTAGTGCGTAATGTTGGACTTGAGATAAATATGAAGAAAAGCAAGGCCATGAGAATTAACAATGTTAACACAGAGAACATCATACTACAAGGCCAACCAGTTGAATACGTTATGCTATCTAGGCAGTATATTGACAACAAATGGCGGCACAGGAACAGGCGCAAGCAACAGGCTCAACATAGCAAGAACGGCATTCGGGCGACTGCATTCAGTATGAAGAACCTCGCAAATATCCAGACGATCCAAACTCAGAATATTCACTGCAGTGTAAAATCTACTCTGTTTTACGGAAGTGAAACCTGGTTAATATCGAGCACAATCACACAAAAACTACAGGTATTCATCAAGTGCCTCAGAGTCATATGCAGGATATTCTGGACCAACACATCAGCAACACGGATCTCTGGAACTTAACCAATGAGGAAGCCATACTGAGGCAAATTAAACACACAAAATATTGCTGGTAATACCATCAGGAAGAAGCACGCTAGTATTACAAGGAGGGCGCAAGAGTGGAATCCTCAATGTTCAAGAAGCCGTGATCGTCCCTAACTAGCACAGTTCAATATAAAGAGGGAAAATAACAGCAGCAAACCAGGTACGATGGAGATAATGGGAAAAAATACCGTATCATATAAATACAGTTGTGTTAAATTTGAATTGTTTTAAGTTTTCTTAGTTCTTTAGCGCAAAAAGTTTAAAAAAGAGAAAGTAATTTCATATTTTATATTTATTTTATTTTGGTTTAAGAAAATTGAAATTATTTATAATATTCTTAAGAATTTCATTATGAAGGTTTTTTTTTACTGTTTACAACACGCAACATTAAACATGTTACTTAAGCATTACTGGCCACTTATTTAGCCTCCGTTTGGCAGCGGGATCATTGTGTATTTTAAGGTCTTTGATTAAAAGCCGATTTATAAATTATATAAGAAATCATAAAAGATCAGTAATGTCCAAACAAGATTTTAGATTAAATTTGGTGGTCATTTTCCGGATAGAGACAAAAGAAAATTGGGCCGAAAAATTCTAGTATCAGTAATCCATAGCTACGTATGATTCAGAATTTAATTGTATCTGGGTTAAGTTAAATATAGGGGACAGTATTTACACTTCCTAAGCTACTGGGAGCAATATTCTACAATTGAATCTTCTGTTCTACGGACACCTGATATAAAGGGGATTTATAATGAAGTCATTAACGAATATTAGAATTCAGATCGCCTGAAACTTAATTCTATATCCCAAATGCCATGTAACATCACCCTTTAATTAAACTTGAACGAAAAACTACAAAATTACGGGTCGTGTTCAGTGCTTCTAATGGCAAGACTTTTAATGGATGTCTTTGTATTGGACCCACTTTACAATCTGTTATAGTTGTTCTCAATGTATTTTCCCAGATGTATAGGCAGATTAAAGCCAATTCTTCTCATAGCCCCTCTTTAGCATTTCTATTGGAATATCTTTTTCTTAGACAATAATGTCAATGTCACGGCGAATGTAGTGAATTGATGGGGATGAAAACCTTAATTTCACTAAAGTTAATTACGATTAAAACGAAGAAAAAAGCTTGGTTTAATAAAAAGTGCAAAATTACTATCAGATACAGATACGAAGCATTCAGAATTTGGGGTTATAATAAAAATTACGAAACAGATTTGCTAGGCAAATGGACGAGATCTTCGTCTGCCAAAATTCGTTAAAAATCTCTATATGAGCAGCACCTTCCAGCTAAAGTTTTTACTGCTCTCTGGGAGAATAAAAGCTTTTAGTTATTCCTTAAAGGAATAAAGGATAATGATAGTTCCTCAATTCCTTTTGAAGGAGGGGCCAACCATTCACTGACTCGTTTGATAAAGCTAACGTTTTGGTTGAATTATTTTCAAATAATTAAAACTTACCGGAAAGCAATCAACCACTACCCGAGCTCGAAAGAGTATTAGTAAAAAGGGTTCTAGCGAAAGAAAAAAAATAACATCTGGAAGTTTCCGGAAACAATACAAAACCAATTGGGTTAAATAGTCGTTGCCTAGAATGTGTTCTTAGCATTATAGTCTCCAGCAATGGTGGCTTAGTGATTTAACAAATTTATTTTATTAACTTTCTGTTTGTTAGATGTTGTATAATTTCTTGAAATTACAAAATTTCTGTGAAAATTTTCAACACAGATCGTAGTAACGATCACAGTCCCGAACTAGTGATTTTACTCATTATTTAGGGTTGGGAACTAGTTACTTCAATAGCTACGTGACTAGTTATTTTAACGCGTGCATGTCCTAAGCCTTTTAGACTACAATGAGACTGTCTAATAGCTGGTCCAAAGTAGTCAACACATTGGATTTACATACTGGCTAAACAGCGCCAGTTACCTTACTAGCTACATAACTGATAACTTAATCAACTACATAACTAGTTATTTTAACATGTACGGGTGCTAATTGACCTCAAATAGTCAGCTAAAAAGACATATCATAGGCAGTCCAATAAACAATAGCTTGCAAACAAACTTTTCATCGACAGCTCTACAATGGATTGCTTCTGGTGGGTAAAATAACTACTTTCTAAGGTTAGGTTACGTGGGTTGCTCGCAAGTTAGCGAGTTCACTCGGAGGCCTTGTGGCTCATTGTGATACCCTTAGAATTACCATTCCCTTATATACATAAAGGGAGAATGGTTGGCCACCCTAATTTCGTTGACTATGTACTTCTTGTGATCCCCGTGAGAACCAACCGTTACTTCTAATAAATCTGATCATATTTACTAGTGGCACATCTCTGAGACAGTCCAGATCATGGAAAAGAGCTCTACCAAGATATAGTAGTCTATGCTCGATTCTTCCTCCTCCTCATCCAAACAACTTCTACAATAGCTATAACGTGGGTAACCCATACGTTCCGACATGCGTCCAATCATACAGTGCCCAGTGATTATACCCGTAAGAAGCCTGATCGAATTCCTACTAAGAGACAAAAGAGTCCTAGTCCTATCCTCAGTCAGAGTCGGCCAGAGCAATCTGGATATTCCACAAGTGATGATACTTGACCGCCTGAGTTCCGTCTCATTCAAAGCCCATTCATTTATTAATTTCGATACGGTCACCAGGAGACGATCCGTTCATTGCGCATTCGTCAGATACTTCATTTCCCCGGATGCCCTCATGTCCTGAGACCCATATCTACTCAACGAGATGTTGTGTCAGTTGTGCCAGTGATTGGATGCAGTTGAGAAGACATTTCGACTTAATAAAGTTGGAGTTAAGAGCCTTGATTGATGCAAGGCTGTCCAAGTAAATATGTATAGTCGAATTTTCGAGCTTCAGTTCCCGAATTCTTCTCGCGGCTGTATCGATGGCATATATCTCAGCCATATATATATATATATGAAACCCATGCGGGTTTCGGGTAATCGAAGAGACAGCAAAAGGTCCAGTTCATCGGAGAAAATTCCCGAGCCCGTGCCTCTTTCTGTCTTTGAACCATCAGTGTAGACTGAGATCACGTCGTCCCTTAGGACAGTGTTCGCGGCCCAGTCATCCCTTGTCGGTATCTTGATCCTAAACGTCCTATCATAATTCGGTGTAGGTATCAAGTAATCCGTTTCTTGCCCCATGAATGGCCTGCCTATCTTTTGTAGGATGGTGCCGTGACCAATACGATCATGCTTCAGTCCGCTTGACTGTTTGAGTCAAAGAGCAAACTTAGCAGAAATGCATTTGATATATATATCAAGGGTAGTTATATTTAGCATCGTCTCTAGACTGGCTTGAGGGGTGGAATTCGTAGAGCCAGTAATTGCAAGACATGCAAGTCTTTGTACCTTGTTTAGAGTAGAGAGGTGAGTCTTGGTGTCCACCGCTCTCCACCAAACAAGAGCTCCATAGGTCAAAATAGGTCTTATGACCACGGTGTACATCCAGTATACAATATATGGTTTAAGACCCCATCTCTTCCCAAAGGTTTTCTTTCATTCGAGAATTATATCAACACAATTTTCATAAAACCAGTCTGAACGAATTACTCAGAAAACGTTACTACACTTCAGATTACTTATAGACACTTAAGTGACAACTGTCCTCACGCTAGATTACCTGGGATGTATAAAGTAAACAATTGGCTTATCTCTGCACTACTAAGAGCACATACGTGTCTAATAACCCAAATTTATAAATTAGAGTCAGCCAAGTAAGACATTTGTGACAATTACTGTCTATAAGGGATACATTGACTACTTGCTTAACTGCTGGGAATCTTCACGAAGATCATACATTAACGAAGTTCACATATTACAATTTCCGAGCCTACACGTGTACTCCCTCTAGGTTGCTTAATATCATAAATAAGATTTTTATTCACGCGAAATGAGCTTTATCGATAGCAATAATATTCACATTATTCAGAGTGTACTTTGTCCACACATCCAACAAAATGTTTACCACAATTTATAAAAACTTATTTACTATTTTATTCTGCAATTAAACAACAATGGAAAATGCCTCAAAAACTAACTTTTAGCTAATGAGTCAAAGGTTTGACACTGGTTAAATAAATCTCAGACTTGAGATCATTCGAAAGCCCAACGAATGAATACACATCAGTGAGATGATGAATACGCACTGCACTGTATGTTGTACGAGAGCTCCTTACAATTTCACTGAGCCACGATAACAAGTGGGATGATTTATTAATTTTTGCCACGATCTTTTTTTTAGATGTAGAGATGTTAACCAATATGGTAACAAACAATCTGTGTACTTTATTGTTTGTAATGGCCCAGGTAACCTGCTGGAATAACATACAATTGCTGATTGATCATGGTTTACAAAAAAAAATAAATAAAAATAAAGTAAATGATAAAGGAAGTAAAAGGAATTTTGTAAGGAAAAACATATTTCTTTGGTGTAATTGTTAAACTACCAGATCCATCTAGTTTAAATTGATTTTTAATCATAAACAAAATGGTCTATCAACAGGCTTAACACAACATAACATTCGCGATCGTTGGACATGCAAGCAATGAGCTCTTCCTTTTTTTCTAGTACTTAGTTTAAGTTGGTTACTTGCTGCACCAGCAACATGCTTGTTTTAAGGCAACGCCTTCTGTTTTTTGCTCTCTACTTGCATGGTTGTTTTTGGTTTTTGTAGTTTTGGAAAGGAAGTTTGTAAAAGCCAAGAATGATTGGATTTAGTGGTGTTTTTCGTACTTTAATTATGAAAAATTGCCAAGATGACAGTGAACATGAATTAAATCGTATGTTATTAAACACTGGGTGGTTACTGGCCTACAAACAAAACAAAAAAAAAAAAAATGAAGGAAAACAAAAAATGTTTAACCAGGACCATTTCAGACATTCAATTCCAATAGCTTGGGAATGTGAAAAATTGTATTAAATACTTTATGGCATTAAATGCAGTTTGTGGTCACTGAAATGAGTGAAAAAAAACAATACAAAATTTTATGGTTTTTAAAAATCTTTAAATGTTTGTCTTTTAAAAACTTTCAAAACTTGAGAGATAATCTGGAGTTTGGGTTTCTTTTTTTGTTATTGTTATTGTGTCAACAGCATTTATTGGGTGGCGTTATTGGCGCCAACGATTGCACGTTCCAACGATCATGTAAGTTAAACGCAATCATTGTTATTTCAGTTGACAACGAGCGCAAAACGAATGGAACCCAGCATCCTTTCTTAGAGCAGCAGAAAAATATATAAAAAATAGGGAATTTTTATTTACACTGTGAACCTGACTGCAATTTGTGTTATGTTTTTTTTTTCATTCCTTGCAGAATTGGACGCCATCATCAGCATCATGATCATCATCATCACAAGTGAACACAACAGTAGTGGTTTTAATCTGTTTCTTTTTCTTCTTTTTTTGGATTAGTGTTGAGTGAAAAAAATGGAAAATATTTCATTCTTATTTGAAATACAAAAAAAAAAAAAAAAATTAAACCATAAACATCCTTTTCATACCGTGACTTGCTCAAAAACCATCATCATCAATGGTATTTGGATTTCATGCCCACCAGCATTGCTGGCAAAAAATAAAAAAAAAAACAAAAATATAAAGAAATACAGCAGCAGGCAAAAGTCCCAACTAAACAAAACAAAATTTGGCGATAATGTCATTTAGGAAATTGCTGGCTTTTTGTGTGAAATTGTCAGCAAATCTTTTTTAAAACAAAAACTAAATGGGGAATCCGAAACAAAAAATACAATCACGCAAACGTAACAAGGCCTATGGTATGGCATTGTAAATAAATGGTAAAAAGGTTTCCTTCTAAAAAGTCTAGTAACTTAATTCACTACTGTGAAGAGCTTATGTTATAAAACTTATGCGAGGGCAAATTCAAAAGTTCTCAGTCTTTTCGTTATTTTTGTGAAGTTACTTTTGACGCACTTAATGATTGCATTCTGCTCAACAAATTTGAAGTGAAACGATTATGGAATACAAATCCCATGTTTAGACTGGGGCTTCAAAATTTATTTTGAAGCTTCTCAATAGCGTAGAGGAGAAGATCAATGTAATTATCTCACTGTTCTAGAATGTTATGTATTCTGATGAAGACATGAAACTTGTTCTTAATAAACACACAAATTTGCTCAATATACGTTCTTCCAGGAAACCTCATTCATTTCTATTCGACTGCTTAGTGGATCCCAAAAAACAATTAAATATGTATTGGAATTTTAATAACTTCTTTTTATACCCTTCACCATGAGTGGCAAGGGTATATATAAGTTAGTCATTCCGTTTGTAATTTCTACATTTTTCAAAGTATATATATTCTGGATCGTTATATATAGCGAATTCGATATAGCCATGTCGTCTGTCAGTCCGTCTGTAGGTTGAAATCAACTTTCCGTAGCCCCCAAATAACTTACAAACATAATTGATACATTAATATATCGGGAATTCTTCCGGCTCGGTCGCTATTTAAAGTCGAAAAAATCGGCCTACAAATGGATGAGATATAAGGAAAAATCCGGGACAACCACGATTTTTGGCCTATTTTTGATCTATATCTGAAGTACTAAGTCATTAATATAGACAATATTGATATCTAATGATAGATATTTCAAAGTGCATTTATATAAGGCTATAGTAATTTGGACCTACAATGGGTCAAAATCGGGAAAATTATTTTTTAACCCGATTTTTTTTTCCACAAAATAATTTTTTTTTATAAATTTTAAAAAAAAAAAAAAAATTTCAAAAAGATTTTTAAATTCAAAAAATTTAAAACAATTTTGAAAAAAAAATTTTTTTTTAAATTTTGAAAAACAATTTTGAAAAAAAAAAAAAAATAATTTTCTTTACCGAAAAATATTTAAATATTTTATTTTAAAGTATAATTTCAAAACGTTTGCAAGCAGCAGGATTCATCCAAAAGCAGGAAAATTGGGTACCATACGAATTAAAGCTGAGACACCTTGAATGACGATTTAAACGCTATAAAAGAAAATTATTTCTTTGATCTCAATATTTGTAAAATTCTTTTGCATTTGTGTTTATTGTTGGTGTTTGTCTAAGCTAAGGACTGAGATCGAAAAATTCTTAACCCTAGTATTATTTGGTTGATTTTTTTTTTTATCAAGTTACCTTTGTAAAACATATCAGTTATTATGTTTAATGTCAATTATATTCATTTGTTGTTAATCTGATTAAAATGAGTGACCAGAGAAAAGTGCGTACTAAAATTATTAAATATTTTCAACAAAACCCAACTGGGTCCTACAAAATGTTGGCCAAACAATCAAAGGTCTGCCGTCAAACTGTTTCCAATGTTATTAAACAGTACCGGGAGAGCTTGACCGTTGATATAAAACCTGCTTCAGCTAGAAGGAATGGTCCAGATGATGTTTCTAAAGCCAAACGAATAGAAAGCATTTTCAAAAGAGTTCCCAACACATGCGGTAGGAAAGCAGCCCGGTTAGCTCAGTGCTCGGACTATTTGGTACGAAAAGTTAAAGCTAATGCAGGTTTAAAAACATACAAAGCTCAAAAAGTTCATGACAAGAACTCTGCTAAAAATTTAGAGGCCAAAGACAGAGCACGAAAATTGAAGTCAAATTTTATAAAAAAAATATACCTGCTGCATAATGGATGACGAAACGTATGTTCTGGAAAATTTTTCGCAGCTTTTTATGTTGCAGATGCTCGAGGGAATGTTGAAGAAAAGTTTAGGACCCAATAGCAGATAAAATTTCCCAAAAAGTTCTTGGTATGGCAAGCAATATGCAGTTGGGGCAAAAAAGCCAAACATTTCTTAAAAAGGGCTCTATAAATACCGAAATTTACTTAAAGGAATGTTTGCAAAAAAATAATGCTTCCATTCATAAGACTTCTTAATGCGCCCACTTTTTTTTGGTCTGATTTGGCATCCTGTCACTATGGTAAGTAAGGTCTGAGTGGTAAAGGAACTATAATGTGGTATTTGTACCAAGAGAGGAAAATCCTCCAAACTGCCTGGAGCTAAGGTCAGTGGAGAGATATTTGGATTTTGTTAAAAAACAATTGAAGAGCACAAAAAAGGTGTCCAAAAGTGTAGTAGATTTTAAACGGAGATGGACAACCTGTTCAAACAAAGAAATCACTATTAAATCCATAATGGAAGGGTTTCCGAAAAAGGTTCAAAATTTCATCACTAGTGATTAGAACTACAAAAATATATATATTTTTTTTTTTTTTTTTGTAAATTGTAATAATAATTTCAATCAAATAAAAAAATCTTAACTGTAAGTTTAGTGGTTTAATTCTTATTAAAATATACAGCTGTGCTCAAAATAATAGGAGTGTTGCCACCCAATATTTTTACAAGAACATTTTTTTGGTATTTCAACTTGCAAAACAAGTTTTATTCTAACGGTAATTACAACGGTATGTAAGAAGTAAAATACAAAAGAGAAGCTCATAATAACTATTATATTTATGATGCAAATGATTTATTTCTGTTTTTGCGTTTGGATCGACTTGATCAAAAAAATAGGAGTGTGAGTGATTTGCAAAAAAATAAATAAAATATCACAGCTTTTAATTCGAAAAAGTGAAAAGTAAGTAAAAGGAAGTGATGTTGAAATATCAATAGAAATTAGATAACTTTTCAAATAAATTCTTGTAATAGTGGGACGAGGAAAACACTGTACCGAAGAAAAGCTAAAATTAATCCAAAAACTACGAAATCAAGGAAAAACTTACAAAGAAATTAAGGAAATCGTGGGGTGCTCTGATCAAATGATTGCAAATGCTTTATCATAAAAGAAAAAACCCGAAACACGAGGGCGGAAACGTAAAACATCAACTGTTTATGGCCGCCGGATTGTGCGATATAGCAAGGAAACCCCTTCGGCATCTTCAAAAAAAATTCAAAAGGAGCTAAATCTTGCTATAAGTTGCCCTACTATTTGTAGACGACTGATGGAAAATAATTTATTTGCAAGAAGTCCTCGAAAGGTACCTTTGCTGACAAAAAGATAGGCAGCTGCACGCTTAAAGTTTGCTCGAGAGCATATTGATTGGCCGAATGAAAAATGGAGGAACATACTGTGGACAGATGAAAGCAAAATCGTTTTATTTGGTGGAACTGGATCTAGACAATATGTCAGACGTCCGCCAAATACAGAATATAACGCACAATACACAATAAAGACAGTAAAACATGGTGGTGCAAAAGTTATGATATGGGGGTGTTTTTCATATTACGGTGTAGGTCCTGTTCACCAAATAAGGGGTATCATGGATAAGCATGTCTATGTGGGAATATTGAAGGAAGTAATGCTACCATATGCAGAGTGGAATATGCCTCTTAAATGGGTATTCCAACAGGATAATGACCCGAAACACACTAGTAAATTGGCAAAGGTGTGGTTCCGGGTCAATGGGATTGAGGTTATGTCGTGGCCTGCTCAGTCTCCTGACCTTAATCCCAAAGAACATTTATGGGGAGACGTAAAGAAATATGTTGCAGAGAAAAAACCGTCCAATGCGGAAGAACTATGGAACGCAGTGCGTGATGCCTGGCACCAACTCCCTTTAAAGAGATGCCAGGATCTTATTGACTCCATGCACCGTAGATGTGCCGAAGTCATCAAAAACAGAGGTTACTCAACTAAATACTGAAGCAATTAAACTTTCTCTTAAATAATTTTAAATTTTTGTGCCTTTTCCATTCAAATTTTTAGGATGTGTATCAACACTCCTATTATTTTGATCAGTGAATTTTGAAAAAAGTTTTATTTAAATGAAATATTTTTAGTTAATATCGTTTTAATTAAATAATTTATTGGTATAGCAATTGGAGAATTGATTAATAATTAAGTTTACGTAAAACGAACTAAATAAAAATTTAGTTTTTTATTTTAAATTTGATCTTTGTTTTCTATGGAAGCGCACTCCTATTTTTTTGAACACAACTGTATGTATGTTAAGAATTTTTCGATCTCAGTCCTTATGATATTTTTACAAGTAAAGTTTGAGTGTCTGTAATTTTCATTAGCTCTATAATTTTATTTGTATAAAATATGTTTAGCTTTTCTAAAGAGAACCATAAATTTCAGTAAATTTGTCAATAATATTTCAATTGAAATTTAGTCCATTACATTAAAACTTACTAAAATTAAATTTTGTATTACCAAAAATAACTTTTAATCATAATATGATTACTTTGGTTCATAACATGATTTCATTGGGACATAATATAATCGATTTGGATTATAATAAGATTATTTCAGAACATATTATGATAATAGATGACAATAATATTACGATTATGATCATAATATGATATTTTATGATACCAATAATGAACATAATATGTTTGGACTACACAACATTGAAAATCTTCAAAAATATAATTTTTTAAGGAGATGGTCCTTTTTGACCGTAGGTTAGGTTTAATTGGCAGCCGCCCAAAGCATTGCTCACATGGGTCCAATCAAATCATCCATAGAGAGGCAGGTCTTGTCAATACAGACAATAACAGAGAAGATGTTCAGTTATCTCCTATTTTTCCTCGTCGTTGTAACTACTACAAAAGTCGTAATAACGGAGTCATAGTTTTTGACCCCTAAAAGGTGAATACTACTTAAATAACCTTTAGAGAGATAGGTCTTGTCAATATGTATTTGTTGACCCAACATTATACGTTTTTAGTCCTTATATGCCACACAATGACATAGAAGATATTCTTTGTCTGCTCTTCCTTTTTGTAGTTTCAACTTCTACAAAAGTCTCATTACAAGGAGTTTTGTAGAAGTAGTAGCCTTGGAATCCTAGAGCCCAGTAATGACTTCTATACGGTGAATCCTAATCAAATCACCTTACAGAGTAAGGTCTTGTCAATAAGTATTTCTAACTCTTAAGCCCTCAAATGCCGGATAATGACAGATAAGATGTTCAGTTGTCTCTTCTTCTTCCTCGTCGATGCAACTTAAACAAATGTCCTTGTAAATTAGTCAAAGTCTTTGTGCACATAGAACCTAATGATTAGAAATCAACGCTATAAGGTTTCTTAAGTGGAATCTGTGCATATCCATATTAGGCTAGATATTATTGATTTCATTGCAGAGGACTTTTTCTTCCATCATTCTTTGGAAATGTGATAAGGTTTGTGAAAAATTGGATGTTTAAATCTCGTGAGAGAGATGTCAATATCAAAACTGAATTCGTTGAAATTTAGGTTGTGTAGCAATAGCATCAATTGTCATGCCACAAGTTTTCTTTATGGCCTTTAGCAGAGTATTGATATTAAGATTCAAGATTCATGTAGCTGGCTTGAAACATGATCTAATATAGACATCAATGATTCTTTCCAAAGTTTTAATTATAAAACAGGAAAGCCTGATTGCTCTGTTTAATTGAAAGTTTTTCTGATCTATGGTTGATAGTTTATTTTAATGCATATTTCCAACTGTACTTCCCTGTTGTACCTACTCTACATACTACCAACATATTTGTAATAAAGACCATTTTTTTTTATGCTACTCATTCAAATGTCCAATTTACATAACGTCAACAACAGTGTAACACCAACAACGACAACATAAAACTCTAGTATTAATTAAAACTTTTAACAATTTTCATGTTTTCTATTTGTTTACAATTCTCTTATATGTGTATTTTTTATGTTTTTTTTTTAATTTTTTTTTATCTAAAAATGTACACAAAATTGTATCCATCTTTCATTTCATTTGTATGTAAAGTAAAATATTAATTTAACATTGAGTTGTTTTTACAATATAAAAAGAGAGAGAGAGAGTGTGTGTGTATTTTTAACTTTATTTTACATTTTATATTGTTTTAAGGTTGTGTCCATTTATTTCATTTTAGGTTGTTTTTTTTTTCTAGTTTTTGGTATTAAATCTAGCCATCACGTTATGAAACCATTTACATTCATTCATCCATCAGTGTTGTGGTTTTTTTTTATAAGTATTTTCTCATATTTTTATTATATTTTAAAATTAGTTTTTTTTTTCTGGGATTAGGCGTAGACTTGTTCAACATGCATCTAAATTGAATTTTTTTTGTTTTCATTACAATTTGTTGTTGAAGAATTTATTTAAGGTTTGAATACATTTTGTTTGATAGAAGGAAAGAAGTACGATTATTAATTGTTTAATAAGTTTAACATGACTTGACATAATTTTATTGATAAACGTATTTATAACAAAGAAGAGGGTTTTGAAGTTAGTGAATTTGAAATTAATAAATTTGTTTTGTTGCAAGAGAAAAACTGGAAAAACGACAGCTTATGGTATTTGAAATGGATTGCTCTATTTAATTAGACTATTTTAATTATACTTATGTGTTTACGTTATTAACTATTGAATTGGATGGCAATTGATTTATCAACAAAGACAAAAAAAAAATAGTTCTACATGTTTACTGTAACCATTTCAAAACTTTTACAAGTTTTTGAACAAGATTATGGTCACCGTAATTATTTATATGATTGCGGTAACTAAAATATGGTAAAGTTACGATTCATATTATTGTAGAAATCATATATCATAATCTGAGAACAAAATATTATAATATAATAATTCATCATCAACATGATTGCCATAAACATTTATTTATTTACTACAATCATATATATGATTGCGACAATCATGTGAATATTAACTTTACCATATTATGGTTACCACAATCATATAAAAAATTACTGCGACTATAATATTGTACAAGGTGGCGCAAAAGTAAACTTCCGATGTTTTTTGGCTGTAATTAAAAAAAAAAAATTAAAAACTTTGATTCTTCTTGTGGATTATTTTTATTTGGTCTTTTAATTTTTTTTTTCCATCAAGTCGAGAATATGATGTCATGTAAATGGCCGCCGCCACAGTTGATTGTCATTTGAGCCCATTTTATGGTATTTTCCATCACTTTGGCCAAAACTTCCGGCGATAGGTCCTCACATTCTTGACGGATATTGTCTTTAAGAGCTGCAAGAGTCTGAGGCTTGTTGACATAAACCCGCGACTTCAAAAAGCCCCACAAAAAGAAGTCTGGAGCGGTAAAATCAGGCGATCTTGCTGGCCAGTGCAAATCGCCAAAACGGGAGATTAGGCGCCCGCCTCAGCATATCGGTTGTGGCACGTGCAGTGTGTGCCGTTGCACTGTCCTGTTGGAACCACATGTTTTCCAATCCCAATTCATCAAGTTGCGGCAAAAAGAACTCGTTGATCATTGCTCTGTAGCGCTTACCATTCACAGTAACTGTTTGACCCGCGACGTCTTCGAAGAAAAAAGGTCCGATGACTCCTCCAGCGAAAACAGCACACCATACAGTGACTTTGAGCGGGTGTAATGGCTCTTCGTGGGTTACACGCGGATTTTCAGTGCCCCAGAAGCGTAAATTTTGCTTATTTACGTACCCGCTAAGATGGAAATGGGCCTCATCACTCATGATTATTTTTGATGAAAAATCATCTTCCTATTGGTGGTGATTAAGGATGGCTTGAGCGTATGTGATTGGCGGTCAGCAGCTAACAGCTCTGGACTTTGTACGGATACATCTTCAAATCTTGTACCAAAATTCGCTGCAAAGACCGTCGACTGATTGCGTGGCACGTCGTCTGGTCGATGTCGAAGGCGCTTCCATGACATCCTCGGCTACAGCAGCAATATTCTCTGCAGAACGGCTACTCCGGAGTCTGCCACGCCTGGCAGCATCTCGAGTTGTGCCAGTCTCTTCGAGGCGAGCGGCTAAACGTCGCAGTGTTTCACCAGTAGGCGTTGGACGGCCAGGAAATCTGCGACGAAATTCACGTTGTGCCAAAGTCACCAACCGATTATTGGTCAAATAATAGTCAGCAATATTCCGCGTTCTGGAGCAGTGTAGCGTAACATTGTTTATTAACGTGTATTTCGCATGTGTTTACTACACAAATGTCAAAACAGAACTGACATTAGGGGCCAATCGCAAAATTTTTAGCATTTTCTGATAGGAGGATTACTTTTGCGCCACCTTGTAGAAATGTTGAAATGGTTACAGTAAACATGAACATCTATATTTTTTCTCTGGGTTTATGAATTTTTCGCTATCTCCTCCAGAGGAATCCTGCATTCTAGGACAATTTTCGATGTGATATGCAAACTTTCTAAAGATCTTATAGCCGCTTTGCTATCAGTAAATATTTGGATTTTCCTGCACTATATCCCTAGATACTGAAGTTGTTTCGCAGCTACTTTAACAGCCATAATTTTAGCTTGAATTACGCCATCGTTAACTGGTAAACTAAGATCTCAAATTCATGTGATCTTAATCCATCAGTTGCGGTAGTGTGCAGTCAACAGGAAGATCCATATGACAATGCCTATAACTTTGGCATGTCCAAACTATGGTTCCTATGCTTTTGTGTTATTTTGCTTATAGAATTTGAAACGTTTTGTTCTATTACATTATACTTTTTTCATATTTGTGTTTAAGTTGTATTCGAAATTTACCTTAATAAGTTCCCAAACACCAATCTGAAACAAGTAAGAAAGTATGGTTGGGCTTGACCCTACGCTGAGTAAGTGAGCAAAAACATGTTTCATTTAAATTTCAATAATTCATTTTTGTGAGACAGACGATTCAAATTGGTATACTTTAAGGTGAGATTAATATTTTTGGTCGTTACAAACATTAGCACAAACGTATTGTTACGAATTTGCAACAGCGATTTGAATTTAACGGTCTGTAACGACTGCCTGCAGCAATCATCATGTTTATAAACATGTCCATCAGTAGAAGCTTCTACTTATCAACAATGTTGATAGCATGCGGTTATTAGCAGTGTTTGTAAGTATGGCAACACTAAATGTTTAAACTGCTAACATTGACATTGAAAGCTCTAGAATTCGAACATACTAGTTTGTCCGTTAAGAGCATTGTAGAAGATTCCCGAAAGGTGGCGTGTGTATAAATAGTGGCAGAGGTTGCAGTCGAGAATGTGTGTGCATTTCTGCGAATTGATAAACGTGTATAAAGACACTGAGTGACTATTTGATCTATTGTTGTTGTACATTTGAATAAATAAAGAGTTGTTACAATTTTAAACTACTAAAACGGCTTTTATTTGCAATCAAAAGTATCCGATTTATTTAAAGGAAATAAACCCCGTTTTTAAAAGGTAAAAATGTAACAGTATAATACCCACCCAACTATGGTGGTGTAGGGCATGAGCATTGCATGGCACCTGAACGTAGTCAGCCCAAAAACCACTCAAGGTTATTTTTACTTTTCACTTCCCGGGTTGCCTATTGAATCCGATGGTCATTGAAGTAATAACATGGAATTCTATAACTGCATGTCCCAATTGTGAAGTAGAATTCATCCCAACAGAGAGGATTAAATGAGTCCATATGTAACAATAAGCTAGAGCCCTGCCTGAATGTTGCAACAAATCAGCACAGCAACGGTAAGGAGTACAGACCGATCAGTATAACTTTCTTTACAGTTATGAGAATACTACAAGACTTGGAGCAACAAATGATTTTCTCTCCAGGTCTTTGGTATTGATTTGGAGAGAAACTCATTTGTATTCTCTCTAGATACATCTTTGCATATTGCAGAATATACTCTGGCATGTTTTCTGATATATTGTTTTTATATTGTTTTCCTCTTGGACAAGAACTCAGGGTATAACCCCTACTCATGCAAAGTTTTGTGTTGGAACTAGGAAGATAGCTTATGGGAGAGAGGATAGAGGGAGTAGTGTTTGTGGACATACGATTTGAACTTTCCTACATTCAAAATGACAGGAAACACTTAAGCTGGAAGTTTGTTTCACATACGTATAGTATGGCTAAGGAACGAATTTTCCCTGTAATGTGTTGTGCGATCCACTGTCCAGTCGAAAACGAAGTGATGAGTCCTTGCCAAAGAACGTGTGTTGCGTAAAAAACTATGGGTTTCGGGAACAAGTTCCCTAATTTCAGCAGAGCACATACACATGTAGTATCGGTATAACAGTGAAATACAACCCACATTACGACGATATTTCAGTGAGTCAATAGAGCTGGATAGCCTACTATCACCGATAAACACCTTCACCCTCTCCTGTACGCGGTCGAGTAACTGCAAAATAGACTTCGAATCATCGGCCCACACATGAGAGTAGTATTCCATTTTCGGTCGGATATAAGTGGTGTAAATAGTAAGGAGATCAAATGGAGTGAAGTATGTCCTTCACCGTTTTAGAAAACCAAAGCACTTTAATGCTTCTTTCGACAGTCAAAAAATGTCCAGCGGACATCGCACTGAATACTCATGCCTAGAACATCAAGGGCGTCTAATTCCACCCATAAATACAGATGAAGCGACATGGTCTGTCGTTCGTTTTTGTGTCAAAATTCAACACTGAGTTATGTGAGTGTTCAGAGATTGTCACAAGGTCACGATTAAGGGAATCATTCATGTTTTGCCTCATTGCCCCAATCTCCGACAGGCTTCGTCTATAACTGAATGAATATGAATGGCAAATGTTGCTGTCATCTGCAAAAGAATAGATAGGGTTGGAAGTTTGACGTAGAAGGGCGTTTAGAAAAATAAGGAAAAAAGTGCCGCTGCAGCATAGCGATTGCTCGGCGAAGTTTATGGTGAATGTGTTCCATTGGTTTCAATGTGAGTGAGATGGTTTATGCGGTTTAGAAGTGGTAATTTTGACATAGAAGACAAAGATCGCCTAGACCATCCAAAAAAGTTTGAAGACCAAGAATTGGAGGCATTACTCCATGAAGATTGTTGTCAAACTCAACAAGAGCTAGCAAAATCATTGGGAGCTACTCAAAAAGCAATTTCAAAACGTTTGCGAGCATGAGTAAAAGTTTTTCAAATCAGAATGTTTATAAACAAATTTAAACAAATACTATTGTCACACAGAGAATATTGTAGGCTGTGATAACCGAATTTACAGATGGCGTGTGGAGGAAGAAGTCTAAATTTCCAATAAACTTTGTGAAACAATTAACTATAAAAAAAAGAAATACTTTATTTCACATAAAAATGCATACTTCCGTAAAATGAACGAATGAATGAAGCAGAAAATGCACACCAGCAAAATCAGTTGCTCCAAATGCTCATACATAAAAATTCCCATACACATTGATCTAATTGTGTCCAAAATAATTTCATTTCATAAAATTCAATATTTTTTTTTTTTTTGTTGGAAATTCTCAGATTCCCCCAACTCCATCAAATAATGGTCGTTATCAGCACCAATTTTTTAAAGTGATTTATTCACATGTCCAATTGAATTGTTTTGCGCGTGCTTGATCACCCAAAAATCGTTGGTTTAAAAACAATTATCTTCTCTTATGCCATTTCTGCTCGTACTCGTACGGCTACTTGTTTAGTTACTGATTGAAAATCGTAAAAAATGAACAAAATAAATAAGACAAAAAACCCTTTAACTTTTTTGTTTGTTTGTTTGTTTCTGTGGCTCTTTGTTAACGTAAAAGCAACGCAAAATCCTTTAAAAGATCATTTCACAATCATGCGCGGAAATCATTCAGATTTAAAAAGACAATTGATGTGCACATGATTGACATGCCATGCTCTGGAAATTGACATTTTTTTGCGGCCAACCAAAATCAACTTAAACCAATAAAAAAACACAATGGCTTAAAGTATCAGTCAGGCCTTTTCTGCATTTCGTATGCGAAGGAACAACTTAAAGTCAAGTTACTTGGACGTGTTTTTTTTTTTTTTGCCCAACTGCAACTAGAAAACAATCCACACAGCCTCAAACACGTGAACGTTTTAGGAATGGAAAAAAGTTGTGGTGACAATTCCCTAAACGACACACAAAGGCGCCATGTTAAACAGTAGATTACCTGCCTTCCTGACTTTGTCCGCAAACATTCATCCATCAGTCAGTCAGTCAGCCAACCAGTCAGTCAGTGCAAACATTTATTTCAACGACCAGCTAAAGATGTTTGTTTGTTCGTTCGTTCGTTCAGGCGGTTTATGCTGACGAGAAGATGAATTTTGTGGCGTCTGATTGCCAATTGTTTGTTTTATTTTTATTTTTTTGAAGCTCCGGCTTCTGTATCTTCTGTTTGAATGATTGTTTTGAGCGCCAAGTGCTTTTTTTATTTTGGCTGAAACGAGTGCAAAACGATGGCGCTAAATTGAGTTCAAATCGTTAAATAAACAAAAATAATAAAACAAAAGATCTTCCTTCCTTGTTTTTGTTGGTGACTGTTTTTGTGAGAATATTATTATTATTTCGTTTTGTTTATTTTTGCATTTTATTGTTGTGATCGCAGGGATCGATGGATGGATGGTTGGATGGACGGATGGTTGATGATCTTCTTGTGACTGCCGTCTGTCTACATGGACTTATTGGAGTTATTGCCTTTTTTGTGCCATATTCAAAGCGAGAATATGCGCATAATTTATGTTTCAAATTGATCGACAGATGATAATGATGTGATCAATTTATGATCAAGTGCTTGTGAGTGGCTGAGTATATCGCTTTTCTTTGTTCCTGTTTTTGTGCTGGACAAAAATTAATTTCAAAATTTTATCAATTCTGCCTTCAACGTTGATCTTTAAGATGTGTACAATAGGAGAAAGTTTTTTTTTTTTTTAGAAAAAGCTGATTTTACTGAGTTGAAGAAATAAGGCCCATAATTCTTCTGGAATTGTTTAATTAAGTTCTACTTTAACTGTTTCAGGTTAAAAGCTTATTACATAATCTCATTTAATATAATTCGCTTGTAAAAATTGCAAAATGGAATGACTGGTAGACAATTACTTTCGCAAACGATGTATGACGTTATCGACCTACAGTTTTTTGAAGTATTTAGCTAGTGATTCGAAGTATTTAGTAATTTTCTTGCAAAACAAAGGTGAGATTTAAATTGGGATTTAACGCCAACTACTCCTCCAGAAATTGTATAGGTACAAATTGGAGATTGCAACTGGATCTACTTAACTTATGCATGTAATGTGTGGTGCCAGTTAAAGAGAAATGAGTGTCGAAATAAGACATTGGCCTAAGCTCAACGATGTGCCTCAATTGGCATAACTGGAGATATAAGTAGTCTACCGCATCTACTACCTATTGAGGAGTATCTGAGGGGAATAACAATAATATTTCTCAGACTTATGAGGAAAGATAAATGGAGCATATTATGAACTTGTATGTAAACGGTTTTCCAACAAGAGGTGTTATTTTCAATCACCCGGTATTTCGGTAGCTGTCATTTTTGAAGCTTTTATTCTTTGACATTTGACAAGTAGAAACTACGGCATTACTAAAAATGGAACGATACACGCTTCAACAACGCATTGAAATTATTAAAACTCAGTACAAAAATGGTGAAAATCTTGCAGTCACAGTTCGCAAAACTAAAGCATTTTTGGGTCGTCGTGAAGTACCGCAATACAGAAAATGGCGGAAAAATTGGAGCTGTTGGGATAAGTTAGTGATGTGACGAATAAAACCCGTACACGTCGCTCAAGAACAAATGAGAATATTGCTGCTGTAGCAATCCAGGTTTGTCTATTCCTCGTCGTTCTTTGGAATTGGGCACAAACGTCATTACTTCGTATCTTGTGATCGGAGTTGGATGATATTGATCTGGACAACGTTTACTTTCAACAAGACGGCGCTACGTGCTACACAAGCAACGAAACCATTGCTCTTTTACGGGAAAAGTTTCCGGACCGTGTTAACTCCCGAAGAGGTGATAACAATAGGCCACCGAGATCTTGTGATTTAACACCTTGCGACTTCTTCCTTTGGGGCCACGTGAAAGATAAGGTCTACGCCAACAGCCCAGCGTCGATTCAAGACCTCAAAGATAGAATTCGTGAGGCTATCGAGGACATAGGGCAGCCACTTTCAGATTTGGTTATGGAAAATTTCATGATAAGGATATGGTCTTGTAAACGTGGTCGTGTTGGCAATTTGGCTGATGTTGTTTTAATTATTAACGGCATATCTTCCTCTTTATTATGAAATAAACATCCGATCATTTATCTCAAAAAATTCCATTTTTCTTTGAATACCAAAATAACACCTCTTTTTGGAAAGCCCTATATTAGGGTTTGGCACATGACACGGTTGCCTCGGATTGCATGATAATGGAAAGATAATATTCGATTGGATACCCCCAATAGACATGCCGGATATGGATGTCTGCATGAGTTCTGTTAGATTACACAAATGTTATGCGGTGGGTTTCGCTTCTAAATTGTTAGAACACTGGATATCTCCGAATGAAAATGTACTGAGTGGAATGACTAAAGCAAAGCCTACCTACATCGGCAAAGTGTCAGGTCTGATTGTAATATGATCTTGTTTAAGAAACTTGTCGAGTTAATGAGTGGAGTGGAGTGGATTGTTCCAAATTATTTGTGGAGAAACATATATTATCTGTAAGTGTTTGTCGACTGAATAGTTTCAATAGGTGTTGCGTTGTCCGTGACCTCCTACTCGTTATAATAACTTCTAAAAAAGCTCGTTGTAGCCTATGAGAAAGTTCTCTGAACGGAGTCTTGATAGATTGACAGTAATTCTCATTTTTACAGTTTTCCTACGCGGCCAGATTTTCGATGCATGTGGGTTTTTCTTTCACCTTCAATTTCCAATGAAAGATTCAATGCTATTATCAGTTTACCCTCATGGAGAGATAAACATATGTGGCAACTGTTCTCAATGACATCCAGTTTAGTTGCTGTCTTTACAATCCCATCAGACATACAATAAGCTTCAATATGTCCAGGTATATCAGATAAAGATGACTGACGAATCTCTTGATATATTCTCAAAAGACTTTCCGCCACTCGTAGACATATTCGATGTACTTTAGAGATTTAATTGCAGTCTTACAATCAGTAAAGATGAATTTATTCCTGCCTGTTATTTCCTTGTTTTGGTGAAGTCCTCAGAGACAACACATATAAGTGTTAGAGTCATCCGGTAGTCTAAACGACAATGGTTTACGTGGTAGTTCACTGCGCGCGAACAATCAAGTAAAGTCGAAGGGACTCCGTTTTGACACGAAAGATATTTGATGTCATTCTCCGTATTGTATATGCCATTTTCCATTTCCATCTACTCGGTATCTTTATCAGAAACCGCGATCACAGAGCGTTTCGGGTATTCCCGGTATACCTGAATTGAATTTACAAATAATTTAAGCATTTCCCTAATTCCTATCTTGAGACTGCATTGCACGCAGCTATTGTCATTGCTGAAATGTCCAGTATTTCAAGCTTTAACTCATTCACTGTAGAGGTCAACGCCAAATTGTTTAAATATTTAAGAATCCAATATTTTTTATACAAGATTTTCATATTTCATTTGCCTATTTTTATCTATGTGTGTCTGATGGCTAAGCCTGCCCACCAGCCTTTGCATCCATAGAATTGCATTTGACCGATGAATAAATGTTTGAGTATGTTTGACTGTTTGACTGATGTTGTCACCATGTTATGTAAAAATTTAATTAAACTTTTTTTTCTGTCCAAAACAAAACAACTAAAAAACATATAAAAGTCTCGAATTATTACGGAAAACATGAATATGATGAATGTTTTATGTTTTTTGTGGCGACTGATCAGAATTTTAAAATAAAAAAGGAGTATAAAATGAATAAATAAAAAACGTTATGGGTTCTGTAAATTTTTAAATTTTGTACAAACATTTAAATGACTTTAATATTCAATTAATCTAAAAGTAAAATATTATTTTATGAAATAAATGTCTGGTAACATTTACTGTAATCCATAGTTAAACTTCAATTAATTATTTAACGAACATCGAGTTTATAGATTCAAGAGAATAAAGAGAGCAAACAGAACTGGTATTTAAGTCAGTAGTCGGCTCTTATAGCCCCCAGCAGAGGAGAGCGTTCGGCTATATACATGTACACAATATTAAGCATCTATTTATTGACATACGATGAAGAGCTTACACAAACTGTAAATTTTATTTTAATTAATCAAATAGGTAATTAAGCTACAAAATGGTTCGATTATGTTTATTTCTATATTTAACTATTTAGAACCTGATACAATTTTGTCATGATAAACGTCAAAATGGTTGTCAAGATAAAAAATTATCAGGTATGGTCTTCATTTATTAGTAATAGTGCTTTTGCTCAGACAACTTTATAATGATAAATGTTTGTCAAAAGTAAAAAGACACTTGAAGTCAAGGGAATATTCGGTATTTAAAATTCCCCTCTATGAAAAGTAATGATTTCCATTATTTAAAAACACAATCTCCCTAACATACCACATTTTACACCCCTTTACATAGTAACTAACTAACAAAATCCCACAATTTCCACAAACATTTTCTTTTTTACATAAAAATTTCATTTGTCAATCATCTGTTGTCTTAAACACTTAAAATCAAATTTATTCAAAAAAAAATAAGAAAGTATCAGTCAGTAACAGTTTGTGTGTATCTTTGTTTTCTAAATTATGAAATTAATCATAATTAAATGTGTTACCAACCAACCAAACATCACAATAGAAAACTACAACTGCTGCTTGGCATTAGGTAGTATCTGTTTTCCTTTAGTTTTGATTTTGAGGAAAATCTTAAAAAAAAACGAAATCTTGTCAAGAAATTTGTTGTCTCGTCTGCATTTGCAGTTGTTGACATCGTTCATTGTTTTAAATTGTTAATTTTTACATTTGTTTATTTAGTATTTTCGAAAACGACAAATGTTATTCACACGTTTTCATAAATAGAAAAGAAAAAGTAGTTTCTTGTTAAAAAAATACTGGCAGCTTATTTGTTTAGAATTTAAAATTTGTTAAAATAAATTGTTGGTAATGTTAAAAATCTTGAGGTATAAATTAAATTTGTAGGGAAATTTTGTTTTAAATGAAAATTAAAAAAAAAAAATCCGTCGGCATTCTATTAGAAAACTTATTAAAAACTTGAATGTAACTTTGTAGATCGAAAGAAAGTATGAAAGTGGAGTTGTCAATACTGAAAGAGACTGAAAGGCTTGGCAAAAAGGTAATTCATGCTTTACGAGGATGGGTCAATAAGTCCGCGACTTTTTGAATTTGAATTAACTGAAAGGAGAATACTGCTCCTGTCAACAGGCATGTATCACTTTACTCCTACGAAAATTTGAATAAGCTGCGTGATTTAGTTTGTGTTTAACAGCCATTGATAACAGACTACCTCGTGACTTGAGGAGAAATTGGAAAAAGGGAATTTCGTCTGCTCATTAAGCATTATTTTTTGCGGAAAAAACAATCACTCTAATAAAGGCTAATCTTGATATGAACTATGGGAACTCTACCCCACTAATTTCAATTGTAATAAAGTGGTTTACTGAGCATGGAAGACACCGAACGTTCTGGACGTCCAGTTGAGGTCTCTACACCCGAACAATTGAACAAAAATCACGATATGGCCTTTGCCGATCGGAGATTGTAAGTGCGAGAGATTGTAGAAGCCATAGGCATCTTACATACCTCAGTGGTTTCAATTTTGAATGATCAATTGAGCATGAGAAAGCCTTCCCATGAAAATGCTCCCTTTTCCGCCCTATTCTCCGGATTTAGAACCGAGTGACTATTTTTTTTATTCCAAACCTGAAGAAATGTCTCGGCGGAAAGAAATTAGAATCCCACAATGAAATCATCTCACAAAAATACATAAAATGACCTCGACTAATCTTATTTTTTGGATATTGGAGAAACGTTGGATAAAGTGCATAGAGCTCAAAGGAGACTATGTTGAAAAATGAAATAATTTTGTATCCAAAAACCTGTGTTTCACTCAAAAAGGCAGGGACTTTTGACCCTCCCTCGTAAGGTTTCCGAGATTACCCCCAAAACCTTCGAATTTCCAAAAATCCCTTCTTAGTGTATCTAACATAAGGAGAGGGTCCAAATTTCATGCCTCTACCTTTTGGCGTTTGGGCTGGGCGATGTTGAATAAGTAAGTTACTCAGTAACGTTTCTCTTTTATAAAGGGGTTTCCAACAAGAGGTATTATTTTGCTATTCAAAGAAAAATGGCATTTTTTGTGATAAATGATCGGATGTCTATTTCATAATAAAGAGGAAGGTATGCCGTTAATAATGAAAAACAACATTAGCCAAATGGCCACCACGATCACGCTTACAGGACCATATCCTTTTCATGAAATTTTCTATAACCAAATCGCAAAGTGGCTGCCCTATATCTTTAATAGCCTTACGAATTCTATCTTTGAGGTCTTGAATCTGTTGGCGTAGACCTTATCTTTCACGTGGCCCCAAAGGAAGAAGTCGCAAGGTGTTAAATCACAAGATCTCGATGGCCAATTGTGATTACATCTTCCCGAGATAACACGGTCCGGAAACTTTTCTCGTAAAAGAGCAATGGTTTCGTTGCTTGTGTGGCACGTAGCCCCGTCTTGTTGAAAGTAAACGTTGTCCAGATCAATATCATCCAACTCCGACCATAAGATACGATGTAATGAACGTTTGTGGAATGCCCAATTCCAAAGAACGACTAGGAATAGACAAACCTGGGTTTTCTTCAACACTTTGGGCTACAGCAGCAATATTCTCAGTTGTTCTTGAGCAACGTGTACAGGTTTTATTCTTCACATCACTAACTTGTTCCAACAGCTCGAATTTTTTCACCAATTTCTGTATTGCGGTCCAACAAGGTACTTTACGACGACCTAAAAATGCTTTAGTTTTGCGAACTGTGACTGCAAGATTATCACAATTTTTGTAGTGAATTTTAATCATTTCAATGCATTGTTGAAGCTTGTATCGTTCCATTTTGAGTAATGGCGTAGTTTCTACTTGTCAAATGTCAACGAATAAAAGCTTCAAAAGTGACAGCTACCGAAATACCATGCGATTCAAAATAACACCTCTTGTTGGAAAACCCTTTAGATAGATATATTACAACAATAAACTATTTCCTTCATCAATTTTCAAAGCAGTCTAATAAACATATTAAGCATTCCCCTAATAACAAACAAATTTTTAAATGAAGGAAGTAAAATCCTAAAAAAAATTAACTGAAAATAAAAAAATGTCTTTTAAATTAACGTAAAAAAAAATTACAGTCGTCTAAGAATACTGGCAATACATCATAAAACGTCTGTATTTAAGTTTCCTTTTACACATGTCAGGGGGCGTTACCTGGCGGTATCATCAATTTTCACAAAAAAATGAGAAGAAAAACGCCCACTCTGATGAAATAATTTGATTCTTAAATACAAATAGAAAAACATACAGTCAGTTGTACACAAATTAAAACGATCCATTTTATAACAACCACAACCCAACATATTTTCAAGTACTTAGAGATACTTTATGCGGCAAGTACACTTCTGTAGCTTGTTTTTTTTTGTATTTATTTTTTTTTGTTTAAATAAATTCAAATTCATGTACGTTGTATGTAGATGAATACTTTCTGTTTGTTTGTTTTTTAAGGTTCCTTTAACAAAGAGGAAAATACTTGTGCCACCACAAAAAATACCAAAAAAAAACGAACAAAATACAATACAATCGCAATGTAAAACATGTGTTTTTCATTTTGTTTAATTGTAAATTTTTTTTTCCTTCATTTTGTTGTTGTTAATTCCTGTGTCTGTTTGTTTATTTATTTATTTATTTAAATGTTGGATTTTGTAGGTTGATTTTAGTAGAACAATTTTTTTTTTTTTTTACAATTGTGGGAGACAAAATGTAAAACAAAATGTTAAACAAGAGAGTAAATGTCGGCATGAAACAGCACAAAAAATAAAAGAAATAAACGTGTATGTATTAAAGACACGTGTCTTTGTATGGTTTTTCAAAATATTTGACTCCTAAATAACAACTAGATCTATTTACAAGTAACACTACTAACTGGAAGCCAGCAGCAGCAACAAAAAATTAAAAATTGTTGCTAAATAATGAGGATCAGTAGGAAAAACTGAAAACATTTGTATTGCATGTTGAATTTTTATTGCAACAAATAGTAAACACATGTTCTAACAGTCATTCACACAGCCACATAGAGATACAGACAGACAGACATAGTTACTGTATGAGTGACTGATTCAATTATTGACTGAATCACCATTACTCGACCACATACTGCCTCATACTGATGCATAAATACTGTCTTAATTGCCATCGTATCTTTGTTTCTGTAGGCAAACAAAGTTTTCAATTAATTTAATTTATGGACATTTTGTTGCCGGCGCATTTGTATTTGAACGCGCCAAATAATTAAAGAAAAAAAAAAAACGCCAATAAATTGGCCCCATGAGTAATCAAATGTAGTTGTCTTTTGTTTTTCTTAAATTTTTAAACAAAACAAAAAAACCACCCACTTGCTGTCATTTTAGGAAAGATTTTTAACATAAATTTTTAAATCCATTATCTGAGAACACCCTACAAGAAAAACTATGTTAAATTTTGCACCTAAAGAGTGAGTCAAAAAGAACTTATTCCAGCCAAAACTTCACGTCAGCTTTAAAAAATATATCAGAAATTATCTTTTCTAAATCATTCATTTTCAACTTTTATTTCGGTTAAAATGGTGACCAAAAAATAGCAAAAGATTTAAAGGTTTATCGTCACACTGTTTCAAAAGCCAGTAAAAGAAAAACTTGAACATTGAAAGGAAAACTGGATCAGGAAGAAAAGAAGGTCTAACAGATTAGTAAAGCCGAACGCTTCTATCAAAAAAGCAGCTCGTAAAGGTAAATGATCTGAACGAAATGACAATCTTAGGGTATAAAAACAACAAAGCCAAAAAGATTTCAACAGACAGACAGACGGACATGGCTAAATCGACTCCGCTATCTATAAGGATCCAGAATATATATACTTTATAAGGTCGGAAAATTACATTGTGGAAATTACAAACGGAATGACAAACTTATACATATATACCCTTCTCACGAAGGTGAAGGATATATGATGAAACTTACTTACTGGTAGACTTTTCACAACTTCCGTGTCAAAATTTTTATGCGACTGATTAACGCGTGGCAAGCCATTTGCAGTTGTGGCAAAAAAGCCAATAATTTGTGACATCAAGCTCGATAAACACATACATATATATTACGGAGTGTCTACATAGACGGCTTTTACCTTTCTTAAAACAGCACAGAGAGCCTTCAGATTTCTGAACAGATTTGACATCATGCCAGTATGAAATAAAAGCCCTTGAGTGGTAATCAAACAATAATGTCAATTGTGTACCACAGGAGGCAAACCCACCCAACTGTCCAAAACTTCAGCCTTTGGAAGAGTATTGGACTCTTGTAAAAAAAGAATAAAAGAACACATGAAAGGTATCCCAGGACATGTCCGATTTTAAGCGTAAATGGATTACCTCGTCCATTTTAATATTTAATGAATATGTACAATATTTGAATAAATTTACATATTTTTGAGAATTTTTATATTGAACGGTTTAAGTTTTATTTAACTTAATACATGTATTTTCATACATTGCAAACTCATTAAAGACCGTTTTTGTGGCAATCATGAGTCATTTTTAAGTTTAATTGATAGGACATATGGGCAATTCCACGAGAATGACTACCTCGACTGAAAATTCAAAAACCCTTGAAACTTTTTTTCAAGATGATTTGAATAGGAGAAAACACTAAAATATTACTATGTGTAAGTATTTAGAGCTTATTACAACATTTTATTGGCAAAAATAATAGTTTAAAATGACTATATTTAATTTTTTAATTTAATTGGCGTGTTTTAGGCTAAAATTGCGGTTAAAACTACGCTTCCAATTAGCATATAGTGTGAAATGAATTTGAATCTGATTGTTTATTTGCTATTATAAAATTGTTTATTGAAACCGAATGTATATTTTCTATTCATTTTTTTTATTTTTTGTGTACATATATTTACAGAATATATATTGTTTCATTATAAGAGAAAAATCTGTTACGTACGGTATGTCACGTACGATATTAAATTTTATTTATTATAAAACCATCCAAAGATTGTTTTTATTTAAATATGACGGATTGTAAAGGAAAAATATTTCGTTCAGAGTAAGAAATTAAAAGAAAACATAACGCCTCGCACGATTCGAAAATTTTCGCATATTTTTACATATACCTCAAAATGATTTCCGTTTTATATCACGTACGATATACACATATTTCGCACGATATTTTAGACAACAAGGTTTCGAATGAATTTTTTATTATTTTAACATATATTATCCTCTACATGGAACATAAAGACCAAATTATTTTTCAGATACTCATATTTTTGCAATACCTATTCCACTCCATAGGCGTACAAATGTCACGTACGATGATATGGAATTGCCCATATAATAAATATTTGTTAATTCAGTTGGTAACATTATTTGAAAGTTTCTAAATATAGATTAGAAGGTTCCGTGGCTCACACAAAGGCAGGTGCGGATCCAGAGGGGGTGAAATAGGAATACCCCAAAACCGAAAAGTTTTCATATAAAGAAGAAGAAAAAAATGTAGAACAAATTTTGATTTACCACACCCCAACCGCAAATTATTGTTATAACTTACAAAAAATATTATTTTTATAGTTCTAATCAATAGTGATGAATTTATGAACCTTTTCCGAAAACCTTCAATTTAGGTTTTTATTGTGCTTTCTGTAACTTTGCTCGAACAGGTAGTCCATCTCCGTTTAAAATCTACACACTTTTGGACACCTTTTTTGTGCTCTTTAATTCTCTTTTAACAAGATCCCAATATCTCACCACTGGCTTAGCTCTAGGCAGTTTGGAGAATTTGCCTCTCTTGGTACAAATAACACATTATTGTTCTGGTACCACTCAAGAGCTTGTTTACCATAGTGACAGGATGCCAAATCAAGCCAAAAAATATGAAGTCTTATGAATGGAAGCATCCTCTTTTGAAAACATTCCTTGATGTAAATTTTAGTATTTGTAACAAATGTTTGGCTTCTTTACCGCAATTGCATGCCATTCCAAGAACTTTTTTGAAAAATTTTCTGCTTTTGGGTCCTTAACTTTTTTTACAATATTGCCTCGAGCATCAGGAACATAAAAATATTGACCCGGAAGCTGCGATACATTTTCCATATTTTTTTGTATAAAATTTGACTTCAATTTCCGTACTCTGTCTTTGGCCTCTAAATTTTTAGCTGAGTTCCTTTCAGGAACTTTTTTAGCCTTGTAGGCTTTTAAACCTGCATTGGCTTTAACTTTTCGTACCAAATAGTCCGAGTACTGACCTAACGTGCAGCTTTCCTACCGGAGGTATTGGGAGCTCTTTTGAAAATGCTTTCTATTTTTTGGCTTTAGAAACATCATGTGGACCATTCCTTCTACATGAACCAGGTTTTCTATCAACGGACAAGTTCTCCCGATACTATTTAGTAACATTGGAATGAGTTTGAGGGCAGACCTTTGATTGTTTGGCCAACTTTTTGTAGGACCAAGTTGGGTTTTGTTGAAAATATTTAATAATTTTAGTACGCACTTTTTTCTGGTCACTCATTTTAAACGATTAACTGACGTACTTTTCAAAGGTAACTTGATCAAATAATACTTGGGTTAAAAGTTTTAAGGAAAAACGTGTGTTACGGTTTTTTCGATCTCACTCCTTAATACAAATATTTTAACCAATGAAATTTTTACATTGATTTGACATTAGTGAAATTAAGCTCATTAATTATGAAAATGTGTGTAAGTTTATGTATTCATATCTTGTAAATCTGTCGATAAATTTTGTTGATTCAAGAACTATTTACATAGGTATATTAGAATAATCAAGTGCATTAATAATGCAATTTTCTGTTGCAGTTTTGACAAATGTCTACCCTTTTAATTTTTAATATTTTTTATAACCACCATCAAACAAGGTGGGGGGTATATTGATATTCATCGCAGACAAAAGTATATATATTCTGTGTCCATATGAAATGCTAAGACGATCTAGCTAAGTCTGTCCGTCTGGCTGTTGAAAACACTATAAGGCGTAAACGAAAGGAGCTAGTTGGCTGAAATGTTACATTTTAAAAATATGTATATAAAAACCAAACTAATGCGAATTTCGAAAATCTAGAGAACTTAAAACTTTGTTTACAACACGCAGAAAAAAATATAATTGTGCATGTTTACTGTAAACATTTCAACATTTTTACAAGTTTTTTTAAAAATATTATAGTCACAGTAACTATTTATATGATTGTGGTAACTATAATATGGTTAATTTACGATTCACATGATTGTATGGTTACAGAAAACAAGTATATGTTTGTGACATCCATTTTTATGATGAATAATTTTATCATAATGTGTTGTTCTCAGATTATGATATCAATTAGCCGAGAGCAACATAATATGGTAAGTCCTGCATCATATAAATGGTTGTCGCAAACTTATACTTGTTTACTGTAATCATATATAGGACTACCAAACTACTAAAAAAACAGATCACAGCCTTTATAGATAAAAAAATTCTTTCAAATATTGCTACTGTTCGTAAAGCATTCGGAAGACATCATCAAGATATTTTTGCCAAGTATTTTTTTTTTCTTTTTTTTTTCAAATAATTTTTATTGTCATTATTATTTATACGTTTTGTGTTAAATGTTTATTATCTTGTTATTCGTTTGTTAATTCTTGTTAAAACATAATTTTCTTAGATGTTAAACATTGCGAAAAACATGAATATTGTACTTAATTTGTCATAAACTTTAGTGTATGAGTATTTTGTTTGTTATTTTTTTCAAATTTGATTTTAAATATAAATTTTAAGTGGGTTTGAAAATAATATTATTTTAAATCTATGATACTTCAAAGTCAAATAGATTTTCTAGATAACATAAGACTTTTGTTAAATAGATATAGATATATGAAAAGAAATAACAAACAGTAGCAAATAAGATTCGCTGAATCTTATATACCCACCATCATCAAAATACTGACAATGATTTTTGTAGAATTTGTATAAAAACATTTATTATACCCTTCACCTCCGTGATATATAAATATATAAATTTGTCATTCCGTTTGTAATTTCCACAATATAATTTTCCGACCCTATAAAGTATATATATTCTGGATCCTTATAGATAGCGGAACCGATTTAGCCATGTACGTCTGTCTGTCTGTCCGTCCGTCTGTCTGTTGAAATCAATTTTCTGAAGGCCCCAGATATCTTCGGGATCCAAATCTTAAATAATTCTGTCAGACATGCTTTCGAGAAGTTTCCTATTTAAAATCAGTAAAATCCGTCCATAAATAACGGAGATATGAGCAAAAAGCCGAGACAACCTTTATTTTTTGGCCTATTTTTGATTTATATCTCGATTACTAAGTCATAAATATAGACAATATGGATATCCAATGATAGATATTTCAAAGTCCATTGCAACGATGTGTATAGTAAGTTGGACCTACAATGGGTCAAAATCGGGAAAAATATTTTTTAACCCGATTTTTTTTTCACTAATAAATTAAAAAAAATTAATTTTTAAATTAAAAAAAAAAAATTTTTTAAAAAATTGGAAAAAACTTTTAGAAAAAAATTTCGAAAAAAAATTTAAAAAAAAAAAAATAAAAATTTTTTAAATATTATTTTAAAGTATAATTTGGTGAAGGGTATAAAGATTCGGCACAGCCGAATATAGCTCTCTTACTTGTTTTTATTTGATTTTGCTTATTTTCAATACCAAATTTTGTATGGATACCAATACTTTACATCTATGATTCATAGAACCATATTCCAGGAAGACAATTGTATGGATGCAAGGAGAAATCATGTAACGATTCATTTCAAAATGTTCAACAGAAATTGTTGTTTTATAAATAGAAATAACGTGTGTAAAATTTCAATGTATTATCTGCAATATATTTAAAGAAAATTCAAAAATATCTACTTTTTTCGATGTTTAAATCACATTTTGGTCCTTAATTCTGTTTTTGTTTTCATATTCAGTACCAAACATTTCTGATCAACAATGAATATTTAAGGAAAATTTCATTTCCCGAACAACTTCCCTGTAGGTCCAACAACAGACAGACCGTCAGATGGACGGACATAGCTAGATCTTCTTAAGGGTCTGCAATGAATATTTCGATGTGTTACAAACGGAATGACAAAATCGGTATAATGATCATCATATGAGGACATTAAGTTTCAAACTAATAATGGAAATTAGAGAGTTGTATAATACAGTCAGGTTCACATATAAACTCCAGTGATATAATTGAAAATCTCTCTAAATTGACAATAATTTTCTTTAATTTATTTCTTGTTTTCTGTAATTTTTAAATCTAACACGTACGTTTTGATACAAGTACTCGAACTCTTTAACAATTTCCTGGAATTCAAACATTTATAACACATTATTATGTTTTTACAATTTTGTCACCATTAATAATCCTGTGTGATTTTTTCCCTGAACAAGTATATCAATCTGTTTAACAGTTCCCTGACATATAACAAATTTTAATAATAATCTTGAACAGAATCACCATTGCAGTAATGTGATCAAGACGAGAGCAACAAGAAAAACGAAGACTATGTGACAGGAATTTATGTTGGCAACTCCAAAGAATTAACTGCACTAACGAACGCCCCTTCAAGGCATAATCATTCGTACAAACGTACTTGCCACAATTTCAACGGCATGCCCCGATGTATGTTATTATGTGATGTGATTTATATACATTTCCGTTTCGTTGCAAATTCAAATGAAACGATGAATTTGCAAGCGCCAAATAAGTGGGTGCATAATTTGCTTCTCCACCAACCATCACACCACACCACACTCCTCTACTACTTCAAGTGAAAGAGAGAAATTATTTGGAAAATACAAATTAATTACAGCGCAATCATGGCACATATGCTGCAAATGAATGCCTGCCTTAAGACTCAACGAAATATTTCCGGGAACACAACCAAGACGGACGATCAAGTGAAAATAATATAATACGATCCAATTAGTTTATGTGATTAACTAATTTCCCACATAAGAGATTCACGCGGCAGCAGCAACTAAAAAACAACCAACGATCCAACAGAAATTCCTTAAAGATCAGTACTAAAGAGCTATAAATCATGATGACTACCAGCCACCAAGAAAAAAACCCAAAACCAACAACTACAATAGGGTATTGAACATCCCAGAGATAGTTTAAGGGCGACCACCACAACAACCCAAAAAAAAAATGATGACGATTGAAATGTGGGCATAAAAAAATGAATTATGCGCTTGTTAAAGCGCACAGTTTTTAAATCTCAAAATTATAATTGAGAGACAATATTTTCCAGTGTGTGTGGTGTGTGTAGCAGCCGACTGTTGGGATCGTTTGGGATGCAGGGCACAACGATTGTGTGTGTAAATTTATATAGAGATTTTTGGTTTTGATTTTGATTTTGTTTAATAAATTTAAGAGGCGAGGTTACATTATTATGACACTTTATGTATGTGTAAAAAGATTTATAGACATTTAAGATATTTAAGAAAATTCAAATAGCTGGAAAAAATATTAAGTTATTTTATAATAAAAAAAAAAATATATATAAAAACTTTAAAAAAAAGGTGGTGTTTTTTTAATGAATATTTTAAAATGCTCAGATTCAATAAAGCCATTAAGAATTATTTACTAATTAAATAATAAATATTGAAATTTGAAAATAAATTTGATGTTTTTATGGACATTTTAGGAGACTCTAATATTATTTATAGCCTTAGAAGGTAATATAAGAGTAATAAGGGAAAAACAAGGCGACAGAAAAATTTTAAATATCTATCGGAAATTCAACATTGATTTCCTGTAAAAAAATGAAACGTTAGCATTGATTTTCTATCGAAAAGTTGTTGTTAACAATAGTTTTCTAAAGAAAAGTTATCGATAAAAATTGTTTTCCATAGGAAATACACACAGCCTCAAAAGTGAGTAAACACCACAAATTATTTGATTATACCCTTCATCTTCGTGAGAAGGGTATATATAAATTTGTCATTCCGTTTGTAATTTCCACAATATAATTTTCCGACCCTATAAAGTATATATATTCTGAATCCTTATAGATAGCGGAGTCGATTTAGCCATGTCCGTCTGTCTGTCCGTCTGTCTGTTGAAATCAATTTTCTGAAGACCCCAGATATCTTCGGGATCCAAATCCTCAATAATTCTGTCAGACATGCTTTCGAGAAGTTTCCTATTTAAAATCAGCAAAATCCGTCCATAAATAACGGAGATATGAGCAAAAATCCGAGATAACCTCTATTTTTTGGCCTATTTTTTTATATATATCTCGATTACTAAGTCATAAATATAGACAATATGGATATCTAATAATAGATATTCCAATGTCCATTGCAACGATATATATAAGGCTATACAAAGTTGGAGCTACAATGGGTCAAAATCGGGAAAATATTTCTTAACCCGAATTTTTTTTCACAAAAAACATTCTTTTGTCATAAATTTTTTTCACTAATAAATTAAAAAAAAAAAATTTTTAAAAATTGGAAAAAACTTTTAAAAAACAATTTTGAAAAAAAAAAAATAAAATTTTTTTTTTTTTTTTAATTTTATTTTAAAGTATGATTTGGTGAAGGGTATATAAGATTCGGCACAGCCGAATATAGCTCTCGTACTTGTTTTTTATTTCATATAACTTAAAAAAAAATTAAACAAATTGTGACTGATTTTTTCTATATTTTATCAACATTTTACTCTACATCACAGGGATTCCTTGTATGTGGCGCATGTGGCTCAGGGGTAGTTTTGAGATTTAATATAAATTTTGTTCTTACTTCAAATTAAATGATCGTAAAGACTATAGTCACTTATGGTTCACTATTATTGACATTCTATCTTCAACCAATATCTTTTTTGTATCACAAAAACTAAAAACGATGAAATATTTTCACAGCTTACCCTATGTCATTTTGAAGGGTACATTTCTGATATTTATTCTCACTTAGTTATTGAAGATTATAGTGCAAACAACTAAATTTATTTTGCTTTGAAAAAGTCAAATTTTATACCAACAAAGCGTCATATGGGAGAAGTTTTGCTTTACTTCCTTAATTTTTAAAAAAAGTGCCTCTTAAGCACAACAATTGCTTACCAAAGCTTATGGTGAATGTGTTTCATCGGTTTCAACGTGCGAGAGATGGTTTGTGCGGTTCATAAGTGGTGATTTTGGAATTGGAGGCATTACTCCATGAAGATTGTTGTCCAACTCAGCAAGAGCTTGCAAAATCATTGGGAGCTACTCAATCGACAATTTCAAAATGTTTGCAAGCAGCAGGATTTATCAAAATGCAAGGAAAATTGGGTAACTTTCGAATTGAAGCTGAAAAACCTTGAAAGACGATTTTGCATGTCCGAAATGATGCTTGAATGCTATAAAAGAAAATCAGTTTTGCACCGAATCATTACTTGCGATGAAAAATTGATCCATTACGATAACCCGAAGCGTAAGAGATCGTATGTGAAGCCCGAACAACCAGACAAATAGACACCAAAACCATATATACATGGCGCTAAGGTATTGACCAATATTTGCTGGGACCAAAAGGGTCCTATATATTATGAGCTGCTGAAATCTGGCCAGACCATCACAGGCCAGAATATGCGGACATGGAACCGTAATATTACATCATGACAACCCTCGGCCACATGTTACAATACCTCTTAAAAACTATTTAGAATGAAGTGGAAGGGAAGTTTTGCCTCTTTCGCCTTATAGTCCAGACCTTGCCCTGTCTGAATACTATTTGTTTCGATCGAAAAAGAACGTTTTCTATGGGATTCGCTTCACTTCATAACAGAGTTTCCGAAATTGGCTTGATACATTTTTGGCCTCAAAAGATGAACAGTTCTTTTGGCTCGGAATCAATATGGGCAATTCCATATCATCGTACGTGACATTTGTACGACTATAGAGTGGAATAGATTTTACAAAAATAAGAATATCTGAAAAATAATTTGGTCTTTATGTTCCATTCAGAGGATACTGTATATTAAAAAAATAATTAGTTCTTTCGAGACATTGTTGGCCAAAAAATAGAGCGAAATAAAGGCATATCGTACGTGACATAAAACGGAAGTAATTTTAAGGTACATGTAAAAATATGCGAAAATTTGCGAATCGTGAGAGGAGTTATGTTTTCTTTTAATTTCTTACACTAAACCAAATATTTTTCCTTTACAATCCGCCATATTTAAATAAAAATAATCTTTGGATGACTTTATAATAAATACAATTTAATATCGTACGTGACATACCGTACGTGACAGATTTTTCTCTTATAGTAAAACAATACATATTCTGTAAATATATGTATACAAAAACTAAAAAAATGAATAGAAAATATTATAATCTATATAAATATATAAATGTCTTTGTAAGTTTGTTTATTTGTTTGTTTGTTTATTTGTTTGTTTGTTTGTTTGTTTGTTTGTTTGTTTGTTTGTTTGTTTGTTTGTTTGTTTGTTTGTTTGTTTGTTTGTTTGTTTGTTTGTTTGTTTGTTTGTTTGTTTGTTTGTTTGTTTGTTTGTTTGTTTGTTTGTTTGTTTGTTTGTTTGTTTGTTTGTTTAGTTTTTAAACAATAATTACTAAACGGCTGAACCGATTTTTACATCGACAGGGGTAGCGAAGCGCACCGGGTCAAGCTAGTAGCAAATAAACAATCAGAGTCAATTTCATTTTACACTATATGCTAATTGGGTGCTTAGTTTTGACCGCAATTTTAGCCTAAAACACGCCAAATAAATTAAAAAATTAAATATAGACAGTTTATACTATTAATTTTGCCAATAAAATGTTGTAATAAGCTCTAAATACTGACACATAGTAATATTTTAGTGTTTTCTCCTATTCAAATCATCTTGAAAACAAGTTTCAAGGGTTTTTATTTTTTCAGTCGTGGTAGTCATTCTCGTCGAATTGCCCATATGTTACCAGAAAGATGGGAAAAGGTCATAGCTAACAACGGCCAATACTTTGAATAAATTTATATTGTTCAAATGTTTCAAAATCAAAACTAAAACTTTTAAAAATTTATCGATAACAATAAATTTTTAAACTTATTTTATAGATAACAATAAATCTTTATAGATAACTATAAATGTTTAGAAAAAACTATCAATAACAATAAATTTCCAAAGCAAATTGTTCGATAACAATAAATTTCTAAAGAAAATTTATCGATAAATGATATTTTTTAAAGAATATTTATCAATAACAATAATTTTCGATAGAAAATTTATCGATAACAATAATTTTCGACAGAAAAGTTTTTGATAACAATAATTTCAATATACAAGTTATCGATAACAATAATTTTCTATAGCTAAGTTATAGATAATACTTTTTGATCGGTAACTATAAATTTAATAGACAATTTATCGTTAACATTGATATATATCGACAATATATCGATAACTATAATTTTTTAAAAAAATATCGATACTGAACGACATCAACAATTTCTTTAAAAAAAAACTAAACGGTATCTATAATTTCCTATAGAAAACTGATCGATAAATACAATTTTCTAAAGAAATTCAATCTTTTGTAGCATTTTAAATTATAGAAAACATCTTTAAAACTAAAATAAAAACCAACAAATAAAAAAAGAAATTCACAAACTTACATGCAATTTCACCAATTCGGGATATTCATTAGCCAACTTGGCTAATTCTTGATAATTGGTCTTAGCCATAGAGACAATCCATTCTTTGGCTTTGGGATGAGACAAAGTAACTTCGGGCAACTCTTTCTCCTCAATTAACTGCTGAAAGTAAGACAAAAGAAGGAAAAAATAATACAGATTATAATAAATCATTAATATAATTTAAAAAAAAACCCCAGAGTATTTTATAACATTGTCTCAACACATTAGCGTATTTTTATAATTATCTTGCATTTGTAGCTACTGTTATTTTTTTTATTTAAATAATTTTAATTTATTAGGCCTCTGAAGTAAAAAATAAAAAATACTAAAGGAAAAACAACTTCTATTAACATGAATCCCGCCATATGAGTAGATTTAAGGTGCCACATATGAAATCTCTTATTTATATGAGTTAAAGGATGTGGAAAACAACCCTTACACGTTAAGATTTTTCATGTTTTTTTCTTTAATAGAACAAGCAGCATACATACATAGTTACATTTACATATGTCTGTATATTCTTAATTTAATAGTGAACACATTCTAAAGATATTTCCCGTGTTGAAAAAAAAAATCCACCAAATACTTAATAAAGTTGTTTTTCTGTTTTTGGTAAACATTATTCCTTGTGAATTTTACTTAATAATGAAAGGAGATGTTTGTAGTTGTTCGTTTGTACCCTACTTTAATTCTATTGAAAATTTTGTTACAAACTAAATTTGTCACCGAGAATAAGAGATTAAAGAAACTTATCTAAGGAAAATAATTGCTTAGGATTCGTTTTCTATTGAAATTTATTGCCATCGATCGATTTTCTTTAGAAAATCATTGGCACCTATAGAATTTTAATATTTCTACCAAACGATTTTATGTAGAAAATCATTGCTATCGATAGATAGTCTAAAGAAAATAATTGCAATTGAGAAATTTTCTATAGAAACTTATTGCTATATATAAATTGTCTACAGGAAATTATTGCTATCGATAGGCTTATTATAGAAAATAATAGCTACTTTTACATTTTCTATAGAAAGTCATTGCTTTTTGACCAGAGGAAACTATTGCTATCGATTGATTTGGTATAAAAAATGATCTTTATCAATTAACTCCTTATACATAACGTTGTATTTAGCTTCAAATATTAACATTGATAAATATGAATCTAATTGTATATGGATGCTTTGGTATTTAAACGTATTGTTACGAATGTGCAATAGCGATTTGAATTTAACGATCCGCAACGACTGCCTGCAACATTCATCATGTTTATATACACGTCCATCAGCTTCTACTTATCAACAATGTTGATAGCATGCGGTTATTAGCATTGTTTGTAAGTATGGCAACACTGCATGTTTAAGCTGCTAACATTAACATCGAAAGCTCTAGAATTCGAATGATGGCGCGTGTATAAATAGTGTCAGAGCTGGCAGTCGTGAGTGAGTTGATCATAGGCGCTGTTAGAGTTAACATCAACTGTCTTGTACGTGTATACTTGTACGTTATAAAGTGTGTGTGTGTGTGTATTTCTGCGAATTGATATACGTGTATAAAGACACTGAGTGACTATTTAATTCTGTTGTTGTTGTTCATTCTAAATAAATAAAGAGTTGTTACAATTTTAAACTGCTTTTATTTGCAAACAAAAGTATCCGGTTTATTTAAAGGAAATAAACCCACGTTTTTAAAAGGTAAAAACGTAACAGTATGTATAAGTCCATACGTGCCATAATTTGTCGAATATTTGTGCAATATTCAATGAAAATAGCTGACAAGTATTTCTTATCTCTCCCGTTATACGTTTATCATGTTCTATAGTACCATGATGTTCACATTAGTAGGCTGGGGTAATATATCGATCAGCTAAGTACGGCATAATTTCGTCCAGAAACATTTTTTCAAACAACTTGGACAGATAAAGATATAGGCTAATAGCATTATAAGAAGTTTGTACTTTCAAAACCTTTCCTGGCCTAAGTTCATAATAATCTAGGCAATTTTCCAGTTGGCCTAAACATTTCTATGTCAAACTATTTGTATTTGTCAAACTTTCAATGTAACATCTATTTCTGCGATCCTCTGTAAGTTTTCTGGTACCGGTAGACAGCCTCTACTTAGCAGCAGATTACCTATTTTATTGCCACTCTCCTCTAAGTTGTCTATTTTTCAAGAAAAAAATCTTTGAATCTCTAATTAGATATATGACTTTTTGGTTCCAGGGGCCTTTGAAACTTTGAATAATGGAGAGCCGAAACCATTAAAGACGTGAAGTCCTCATCCACGCATTTATGCATTATTCATTCAGTCTATGTATCAAGACTGGTGTGGATATAGATGCTGATATATTTCCGGTATTTAGCAAAGATGTTTCCAAGCTATTTGTACAGTCAAATAGTACTTTATACTAGAGTTTCCAAAAAAAATCGAAGAATTTCAAAATCGCGGTTTCGGTTTTAAAAAATTGAAAACCGATCGGTTTCGGTTGGTTTTGCGATAATTTATTAACTATTAAATCAGTTGATAATATAGGAAATGCTATACAAATTTAAAGTTCAAACTTGACGAGTGTTCAACAGTATAAAGAAAATTGGTACTTTTCTATTAATGGTACCTTTTTAATATATTAAATTAGTTAGCTTATATGTATTAAAGTTGGCAAATATGCTTCTCAGTAAAGAAATAATCAAGAGTAGGGTGCTCAGTTGTATTAGAGAAAATGGAGAACTAAAACAAACTAAGGAGTATTTTTTCGTTCTACAAATAGTACTTTATTTACTTCGAAATTTCAAACTTGACAGTGGTTTAAGTGTGGAAAATTGTTACTTTTTATTCCAATGGTAATTTTTATTAAGGACTGAGATCATAAAATTCTTAACACACGTTTTTCCTTAAAACTTTTAACTCAAGTTACCATGTCAGTTATTATGTTTAATGTCAATTATGTTCATTTGTTGTTAATCTGATTAAAATGAGTGACCAGAAAAAAGTGCGTACTAAAATTATTAAATATTTTCAACAAAACCCAATTTGGTCCCACAAAAAGTTGGCCAAGCATTCAAAGGTCTACCGTCAAACTGTTTCCAATGTTATTAAACAGTATCGAGTGAACTTGTCCGTTGATAGAAAACCTGGTTCAGGTAGAAGGAATGGTCTACATGATGTTTCTAAAGCCAACAAATAGAAAGCATTTTCAAAAGAGCTCCCAACACATCCGGTAGTGATGGGAACTCTTTTGAAAATGCTAAAGCATTTTTGGGTCGTCGTGAGGCACCTTGTCGGACCGCAATACAGAAATTGCTGGACAAATTCGAGCTGTTGGGATAAGTTAGTGATGTGAAGAATAAAACCCGTGCACGTCGCTCAAGAACAACTGAGAATATTGCTGCTGTAGCCCAAAGTGTTGAAAAGAGCCCAGGTTTGTCCATTCCTCGTCGTTCTTTGGAATTGAGCATTCCACAAACGTCATTACACCGTATTTTGCATAAAGACTTAGGTCTTAAGGCTTATAAAGTTCAGTTAACACAAGAACTTAAGCCGGCCGATCATCAACAACGTCGTGTCTTTGCTGATTGGGTCCTTGTTATTATCTCTCTAAGATTTGATCACAATTGGCCACCGAGATCTTGTGATTTAACACCTTGCGACTTCTTGCTTTGGGTCCATGTGAAAGATAAGGTCTACGCCAACAGCCCAGCGTCGATTAAAGATCTCAAAGATAGAATTCGTTAGGCTATCGAGGACATAGGGCAGCCACTTTGCGATGTGGTTATGGAAAATTTCATGAAAAGGATATGGAATTGTAAGCGTGGTCGTGGTGGTCATTTGGCTGATGTTGCTTTTCCTTATTATGAAATAAAAATGCGATCATTTATCTCAAAAAATGCCATTTTTCTTTCAATACCAAAATAGCACCTCTTGTTGCAAAAACCATTGCTTATTTTGTATTTTTTAATGGACTTGGTATATTTTTTTATAACATTTTTCCTTTAGTTTTATCGTGTTGTCTCTTTTTTCACTAGTCGAGATGATAAGAAATTCTATAAACATTTTTTTAGAAAAATAGTCTTATCAATAAATTGTCTTTAGCATATCAATGAATGTTGTATGAAAAAGTATTATTATTAACTTGGCAATGATTTGCAAGTACTTATCAACTTACTTTTCAATAACTACTTCATACGATATGCATTACTTAGAAGTAGTTTGGTAATGACTGATATATACTCTGATAAATAAGTACTTGTTTAGGAAATTCAGAAATAATTCATAATAAAATTCATTTAACCTGGATATAATGCAAAAGATTAAATAATTTTTGAATAGAAAACGTATTTATGGGTATGGTGATTATTTTATATAAAAATATTTTCATTCCAATCATGTATTTAGGGCATTAAATAAGTCAAGTTTAATGAACCATAATTTCACTACTTCCTTATTATGACAAAAATCTTGTTAATTTTAGCTACTTTTTCCTTTTGTGTTCCTTTTTTGAAAAACATGTGTGCTTTTTTATTTATGATAAGAAAAAAATATTTTCTGTTTTTTTTTTTTTTTTTTTGGTGGAGGGGCAACTAATTATTTCGGCACAATGTTATAAAATGTGTTCTTAAGAAAACAATGGGAACGAACACAAGATACAAATATTAACCCTCTATTAAGCGAAAATACATACATACATAAACTCTCATCACATAGCTACGCACACTTATGCATACATGCATACAGTGAGTGTGTAGCTTTGGTTATAAATAATTGTAACACCTTTTAGCGGTATTTACACACGGTGCATGAGGATGTTAATAATTGTATGGATGTGTGCTGTTTAGCCATTGTATGTATTTGAGAGTGTGTGTTGTTTGTATACATTTCTTTTTTTTTTTTTTTAACACAACAACAATTAGCGCTCTAATAAATAATATTTATATGAGATTAAAACATGTAAGTTTTTGTGTTCTCTACTACAATAGATTATACAGTACAATGTGAGCGTGTACTTGTAATACAGTGCAGTAAACTAGTAAACGTACATAAACAATGACAATACAAAATATGTAGTAAGATATTACACGTGCTGTTTACTACTTTATTCTACTACTATTTACAATGAATACGTTGTTGACGACCAACGACTACTGCTGCTGGCAAAAAAAAAAAAAAAAGTTAGAAAAAGTAATAATGTGTAACATTGTTATTTGAATTAGTGTTTTTATCCATAGTCTCCTGTTTAGCACGTGCGGAAATTTACGCCACTTGACTTTTGCAGTAGCGGCTTCCGGGTTAATTTAATAAAAAAAAAATTGAAATAACAATAAGAGTATCAATATTTTGATTATAGGCTTGGGAGTTTTTAAATAATTCAAAGAATAATAATAATTTGGAGTGTGAGACAAATGATTAGCTAAAAATTAATAACGGCAAAGTGAGCACAGTGGTTAAAAAAACGTAAAATAATGTAGCATAGGTTTTATTTGGATTTCATTAATTAAGTCATGGGAATATTTTTTGGAAACATGAAAGTATTGAAAAAAAAAAAACGCCTTTAGATTTTATAAAACAAACTATTTACAAGCACGTTTGTAAGTTTAGTATTGGTATCAGCAAGACAAAATCAACTGGCGGTCAATTGTACTGAAATATTACATTTTCATTTCCTTGCTATAGCAAGTCGTTACTATTGACAACCTCCAGCTTTAGATTCGCTGAAATTTAACAAATTAATGACAAATTTAAGGGGTTACCGCGGGATTTTATGGAGCTACAGATAAAAGAGATCAGCAGGGCACTGAAATGTCTAAATTGATTCTTAAGTACTAAGGACTGAGATCGAAAAATTTTTAACACACATTTATGTTAAGAAAAATGAGACCACTAAACTTACAGTTTTGAATCTTTTTTTATTTGACTGAAATTATTGTTACAGTTTACTAAAAAAAAATATTTTTATAGTTCTAATCACTAATGATGAAATTTTGAACCCTTTTCGAAAACCCTTCCATTATGGTTTTAAAGTGCTTTATGTCACTTTGTTCGAACAGGTTGTTCATCTCCGTTTAAAATCTACCACACTTTTGGACACCTTTTTTGTGCTCTTCAATTCTCTTTTAACATGAGACCAATATCTATCTACTGGACTCAGCTCCAGAAGGAATTGCCTCTCTTGGTACAAATAGCACATTATTGTTCTTGTACCACTCAAGACCTTTCTTACCATAGTGACAGATTTCAAATCAGGCCAAAAATAAGTGGACACATTAAGAAGTCTTATGAATTGAAGCATCCTTTTTTGTAAACATTCCTTGATGTAAATTTCGGTATTAATAGAGCCCTTTGTAACAAATGTTTGGCTTTTTTTTATCGCAACTACATATTGCTTGCCATACCAAGAACTTTTTGGGAAATTTTGTCTGCTATTGGGTCCTAAACTTTTCTTCAACATTCCTCGACCATTTGCAACATAAAAAAATTTACCCAGATGCTGCGAAAAATGTTCCATACCTACATTTCGTCATGCATTATGCAGGAGGTATATTTTTTGTATAAAATTTGACTACAATTTCCGTGCTCTGTTTTTGGCCTCTAAATTTTTAGCAGAGTTCCTGTCAGGAACTTTTTGAGCCTTGTATGCTTTTAAACCTGCATTGGCTTTAACTTTTCGTACCAAATAGTCCGAGAACTGACATAACCGGGCAGCTTTCCTACCGGAGGTGTTGGGAGCTCTTTTGAAAATGCTTTCTATTTTTTGGCTTTAGAAACATCATGTGGATCATTCCTTCTACGTGAACCAGGTTTTATAACAACGGACAAGTTCTCCCGGTACTGTTTAATAACATTGGAATCAGTTTGACAGACCATTGATGGTTTGGCCAACTTTTTGTAGGACCAAGTTGGGTTTTGTTGAAAATATTTAATAATTTTAGTACACACTTTTTTCTTGTCACTCATTTTAATCAGATTAACAACAAATGAACATAATTGACATTAAACATAATAAATGACATGCTTTTCAAACTTGATAAAAAAAAATTAAATAATACTTGGGTTAAAAGCTTTAATTAAAAACGTGTGTTAAGAATTTTCGATCTCAGTCCTTATTGACAAACTACTGATTTTGTTCCGCTAACATTTGGCGAAATTTATTGATAACATTGATTTTATATAGACAATTTATAGTAGACATTGATTTTTTATAAAAAATTTATTGAAAACAGTGATTTTCTATTGAAAATGTAACGATAACATTGATTTTATATAAACAATTTAACGATGACTTCTATTTTCTATAGTAGATTTATCGAGAACATTAATTTTCTATCGAAAATTTATCGATAACATTGATTTTCTATTGAAAATGTATCGATAACATTTATTTTCTATAAAAAAATGATCGATAGTTTTTAGTTTCTGTAGAATATTTATCGATAACGTTGATTTTCGATATCACAGACTTTTTGACGTTGTATTTCTGGACCTGAAAGGGTCTCGAGACAAAAAGTCTATGATTTGATAAATCTTTGCAAAATACAGGATTTTCCAACAATATTTTGGTATTCAAAGAAAAATGGCATTATTTGAGATAATGATCAAATGTTTCTTTCATAATAAAGAGGAAGGTATGCCGTTAATAATGAAAAACAACATCAGCCAAATGGCAACCACGACCACACTTACAAGACCATATCCTTTTCATGAAATTTTCCATAACCAAATCGCAAACAGGCTGGCCTATGTCCTCGATTACCTCACGAACTCTATGTTTAAGGTCTTGAATCGACGCTGGGCTGTTGGCGTAGACCTTACATTCAAGTGGCCCCAAAGGAAGAAGTCGCAAGATGTTAAATCACAAGATCTCGGTGGCTAATTGTGATCACCTCTTCGAGAGATAACACAGTCCAGAAACTTTTCCCGTAAAAGAGCAATGGTTTCATTGCTTGTGTGGCACGTAGCACCGTCTTGTTGAAAGTAAACGTTGTCCAGATCAATATCATCCAACTCCGATCTCAAGATACGGTGTAATGACGTTTGTGGAATACCAAATTCCAAAGAACGACGAGGAATGAGCAAACCTGGGTTTTCTTCAACACTTGGGGCTACAGCAGCTATATTCCCAGTTGTTCTTGAGCGAAGTGCAAGGGTTTTATTCTTCACATCACTAACTTGTCCCAACAGCTCGAATTTTTCCACCAATTTCTGTATTGCGGTCCGACAAGGTGCTTCACAACGACCCAAAATGCTTTAGTTTTGCGAACTGTGACTGCAAGATTTTCACCATTTTTGTAGTGAATTTTAATAATTTCAATGCATTGTTGAAGCATGTATCTTTCCATATTTAGTAATGGCATAGTTTCTGCTTGTCAAATGTCAAAGAATAAAAGCTTCAAAAGTGACAGCTACCGAAATAACACCTCTTGTTGGAAAATCCTTTATAATAACTGTGGTATATTGCGTTAAAATCAGAGATGAGGAATCCAAAAACTGCTGCTTTCTGTCCACTTTGGAATGGATTATTCCATATTGAAAAAATTCTTATGAAAAAGAAAACTAATTATTTAAAATACTATTATGTATTTAAACAAAAGTATTAATCTCGTTACAAGAGCTTTAATTACATTTCATACGATTCGTATTAAAAATAATTAATTAATTGAAACATGCTTTAAATTTCAATAAGATGATTTTTACACATCTATCGACCAGAACATTATAACAATGCGCTTACAAAATGGCAACAACTTGTTTAGTATTATTGTTACTGTAACATTTTAACAACAATCGCAAAAATTCTACAGTGTGACTAAAGAATAAAGGAACGAGTGTAGAGAACTAGATAACGAAATGGCATATTGATATGTATCTATACTGCAGATAGATAGTGCTTGTTGAATACTTAAAAGATATCAATAAGTTTTGTAAACCATATACAATTTAGTAGGCGCCTGTACACGTTTGAGTGCTACCGGAGCAAGTGTGTCCATGACTGACTAAACGATTAATACGGTTTCGTTTTATAACACTGAAGATAAAGAACATTCTAAATTTTAGTTTACTCTTCTTATTTTTTGCCGAAAACATTGGAAATTGTGTTTTACAATTTAACTCTCAATTAGTTAAGCATTTTTTCCCCTAAACAATTAAGATATTTGCGCTAGATGGATATTTTCCGAACATGATAATAAAGCTAGTTTTCGGCCTAACTCAATTAGCCATTTGGTGAATCTCAATGAACTCCTATTGTCTTCTTAAGAGGCTGACATAGGTTTAGAAGAAAATGTGTTAAAAACAATTATTTTCGATGGACTAAAGATGCATTTTTGCTTTAAAAAATGTGTTGAGGTCTTTATTAGTGGTCGTCATAAAGAGAACATGAAATATGGATTATAATAACATGCTATGCACTTTATTTCTCTGTTGTAAACAGCTAAATGAATCTGAACAGCTAATGAGTGTTTTTTTCATATTTACAGGTTAATAGCAGATAATGCCGATCACTGAATTATAAGCACAGTAGCCATATTTTGTAAGTGCTGGTTCACACACGTCAAGTTTGCTTTAGGAAGCATTGAGTACATAGAAGAGATAGGAAGAAAAAGAGGAAAATCTTTCCAATTCCACTCCTCTCTCACAACAAACTCAAGACTTGCGCAAGTAAACTTGACGTGTGTGAACCAGCACTTCTCGCATTATATGCGTCTACAACTGTTCAGCTTTTTTAACTTTACGAACAGGAACGACTACAAGTTGTACCTTGGAAAGCCGTTAATTTTAGCCATATCGAGTAAAATTAAACCCCAAAACAAGTTAAAAGTAATTCAGATACTCATATACTTTCAATTTGACTACAAATCTTGTATGCCATAATAGTTGTTCCACTGCCTTTATAGCAACAATAGCCCAAAATACCAGTCGAAATTCGTAAAGTCCACACACAGCTACTACATCAGAACAAATATAAACATTAAAACATTGATACAATACCGAAATAAATGAGAAAATTATTGTTCTATTGAATACATTTTCAAACAATTCTTCTACAGAAAATCCAGCATGAAGAAGGTAAAATGGAAAATGGAAAAATGAAAAAATTCAAATAAAATTGAAGTAGTGTACATGTTAAAATATTCTACAATACAAATGAGAGAGTGTGTGTGTTAGAGTGTTGTATTTAACCAAACCCTTTTGGCAAAATGGCCATGTTAATGGTGAACAAAAGCCAGTGTAACTACAACATTTTACGAGATTGTCTTTCTAACGAAAAAGCCCATGCAATGTTGTTGCTACTGCTGCTGTTGTACAACTATGAAATTGCAAATATTCTTGCTGCCACTCAAATGACGAAACAACTACAACAACAAAAACAACCCCTTTAAAATAACACTAACAGAAGCTCTTAACCAGCGACAGTTGGCCAGAGTCAAAAAACACGGCAAACAAAAAAAAAAAAAAAAACATTTAAATTTCATTAAGCCTTTAACAAACCAAAGGAAATAAAATAGAAACAAATTTCCAAGTAAATTTTTGTAATAGTGTTGATGTTGTTAAAAACAAATTCCATTAGTAGAATTTTTTTTTTACATTTATACGAGTATTCAACCAAAAAAAAAGTTGAAACAAAACTCCCATTACCTTTGTCTACATTTTATTTAACCACCACCAACCACTACCAAAAATGGAGTTTATATTGATTTTGTGGAAATATTTATTGGCCATTTTTCTTGCTTTAAATTTGCCTTTAATGCAAAGATCAAATATCAAAATAAAGTTTATCTCTTAATTATTCCATTAATGAATTCATTATAAATTAATTCATAGGCTTAATTCCTTTGAACATCAAATGTATTGAATTGAATTCGATTGAGAATCCATTCTTTATTGAATTAATTTTTTTGATTTCAAAACCTTTAGAAACTAGCTTTAAAAATGTATTGAATGAAACAATTTTTCTTCAGTTCAAATCTATTACAAAAAGTCTAAAGGCAATTTGTTTCAATTCGTTTCGGAAATGATTAAATGCAAAACAAAACTGAGTGAAGAATAAATATTTTAATTGTCAATTTGTATCAGAGTTGAATGTTGAATGAATCATGTTATTAATTATTTTCATTATTAATTAATTCAACGTTGAATGAATTCTATTTAAATAATAGCCTTCAAATGAAGCTAAGAAATTAAGGACTGAGATTGTAAAATTCTTAACACACGTTTTTCATTAAAACTTTTAACCCAAGTATTATTTGATTTTTTTTTTTTTTGATCAAGTTACCTTTGTAAAGCATGTAAGTTATTATGTTTAATGTCAATTATGTTCATTTGTTGTTAATCTGATTAAAATGAGTGACCAGAAAAAAGTCCGTACAAAAATTATTAAATATTTTCAACAAAACCCAACTTGGTCCTGCAAAAAGTTGACCAAACAATCAAAGGTCTGCCGTGAAACTGATTCCAATGTTATTAAACAGTATAGGGAGAACTTGTCCCTTAATATAAAACCTGGTTCAGGTAGAAGGAATTGTCCACATGATGTTTCTAAAGCTAAAAAATATAAAGCATTTTCCAAAGAGCTCCCAACACATTCGGTAGGATAGCAGTCCGGTTAGCTCAGTACTCGGACAATTTAGTACAAAAAGTTAAAACCAATGCAGGTTTAAAAGCCTACAAGGCTCAAAAAGTTCCTGAAAGGAACTCTGCTAAAAATTTAGAGGCCAAAAACAGATCACGGAAATTGAAGTCAAATTTTATACAAAAAATACAACTGCTGCATAATGGATGACGAAATGTACGTATAGAAAATTTTTCGCAGCTTTTGGTTCAATTATTTTATGTTGCAGATGATCGAGGGAATGTTGAAGAAAAGTTTAGGACCCAATAGCAGACAAAATTTCCCAAAAAGTTCTTGGTATGGCAAGCAATATGCAGTTGCGGCAAAAAAGCCAAACATTTGTTACAACGGACTCTATAAATACCGAAATTTACATCAAGGAATGTTTACAAAAAAGAGTGTTTCCATTCATAAGACTTCCTAATGTGTCCACTTATTTTTGGAATAATTTGGCATCTGTCACTATGGTAAGAAAGGTATTGAGTGGTACAAGAACAATAATGTGGTGTTTGTACCAAGAGAGGCAATTTCTCCAAACTGCCTGGAGCTAACGCCAGTGGTGAGATATTGGGCTCTTGTTAAAAGAGAATTCAAGAGCACAAAAAAGGTGTCTAAAAGTGTGGTAGATTTTAAACAGAGATGGACAACCTGTTCGAACAAAGTGACAGAAAGCACTATAAAAACCATAATGGAAGGGTTTTCGAAAAAGGTTCAAAATTTCATCATTAGTGATTAGAACTATAAAAATAATTTTTTTTTTTGTAAATTTTAACAATAATTTCAATCAAATAAAAAAAGATTAAAAACTGTAAGTTTAGTGGTTTCATTTTTATTAACATATATGTATGTTAAAAATTTTTCAATCTCAGTCCTTAGAAGTTGGGAATGAATTTATGGAATTAATGGCTGGTACTAAGATTTGAGAGAATTAAGCTCAAATTGAATTAATTACTTCGAAGATCTGCATTAATGTTATTCATTTTGTTCCATAAGAGATCACAAACAAATTGAAATTGGGTAAACAGATTCCTATCATATTCGGTAAACACATACTCTTTAGAGTCTTTTGGACTTAAAAATGTATGATTTATAATAGATGGTGTATCATTTGAATGGGGGTAAATATCTGTTATTAATTCTCACTTAGTTATTGAACATTATAGTGTAAACAACAAAGTTCTTTTTGCTTCGAAAATGTCGGATTTTGTGCCAACAAAGCGTCATATGCGAAATGGTTTGCTTTACTTCTTTAATTTGAAGAAAAAGTGCCGCTGAAGCACACCGATTGCTCACCAAAGCTTATGGTGAATGTGCTCCATCGATATCAATGTGCGAGAAATGGTTTGTTTAGTTCAGAAGTGATGATTGTGACATGGAAGACAAAGATTGCCCAGGCCAGCCCAAAAAATTTAAAGACCAAGAATTGGAGGCATTACTCCATGAAAATTGTTGTAATACTTAACAAGAGCTTGCAAAATCATTGAGATCTACTCAAGCAGCAATTTCAAAACGTTTGCGAGCAGCAGGATCCATCCAAAAGTAGGAAAATTGGAAAGAAAGACGATTTTGAATGTCCGAAATGATGTTTGATCGCTAAAAAAATAAAAATCATTTTTGCACCAAATCATTACTTGCGATGAAAAATGGAAACATTACGATAACCCGAAGTATAAGAGATCGTATGTGAAGCCTGGTCAACCGGACCATTGCACACCAAAACCAAATATCCGTGGTGCTAAGGTAATGCTCTGAATTTTGTGAGACCAAAAGGGTCCTATATATTATGAGCTGCTGAAAACTGGCCAAACCATCACAGGGAACCTTTACCGATCGAAACTGATTCGTTTGAAGCGAGAATTAGCCGAAGAATGCCAAGAATATGCGGCGAGACATGAAACCGTAATATTCCATCATGACAACACTCGGCCACATGTATTACCTGTTAAAAACTATTTAGGAAGAAGTGGTTGAGAAGTTTTGCCTCACCCGTCTTATAGCAGTTTTATGGCATGGAATCTATATGTTGCCAGAAAGATCGGAATGGCCAATGTTTTGAATAAAACTTCCAAAAAAAAAATCCCACATTTTTAAGTTAAACACCCAATAAAATGTTCATGACTCCAAAGGCTATGTGTTTTCGAAATATGATCAAAATCGAAAGACCCAAGGTTAAAAACTTGTGTTTTTTCTGTGCTCTTTGGTGGAATTCATGCTATTGACAAAATAATATAAAGAAAATTCCACAATTTTGTTGTCCTATGTTGGCCTTATGAATGAATTAATGTTAAGTCATATTGTTATTGTAGCTTTGTTGTACATAAATGTTGATTTTTTGTTTGTACTTGTCAGAATTAACCGCTTCGGGACACACTCACTTACTACAAAAAAAGACAGCCAACAAACATAAAGGATACTTTTTCCCCCCTCTTTTTAACAAAAACAACAAGTGAAAGGTTTTTCTCCAAAGTTATTTTATTTTTTCATTCTTTTGTTGGTTTTGTTAACTCGAACATTTCTAATTGGGTCCTTTGTGGTTGTTTAACATAAATAAGGAACAAAAAAATGGACAAAAAAAAAAAAAAGAACACAGAAAAACATAAAAAGGACACAATGTGACATTATACACAAGGTTTACATGTATTTCTAAAGCTATAAACTTATTGGTTGTTATTACAAGAGTTTGGGGAATAATATTTTTGAGCTTTCTTCCCCTTCTTTATACAAATAAATAAAAAAGAACGAAGAAAAAAAGAAAACATGATTAGAAGTTAAACAAATTTCTGAACTGTATTTTAAATACTTTTCTTAGGAAATCTTAATGTCAGGGCTCTTTAATAACCAATAATTGGTTTTTGTGGTATTGTTTAAATACAAAATAAAGGACTTTAATATAAATCAAATAAAACCTTGATTCTCTGCCTTCTCAAGATATGTATGTACATTAGGGAGGTCCCAAAAAGTTAGTATTTGGTAAACTGGATCAAAGGATAAAAAGGTTCTTTTTTAAGGTTTTTATGATTTTTTAATATTTCTAGCAAATATTGATATCGTGTGAAAGACCTTTGTTCCAGCTCACCAAATACTGACGCCAGGACAAACATTTTGAGAAACTTAAATTTTATTTTAGTTTGGAACATCGACACCTTATTTTATGTTCATAAAAACAGTATAAAAACAAATAATTAGAATTAAAACAAAATAATAATGGCCATAAAAAAGAATTTGTAATCCTTGAAACAGAATCTGAAATACTTGTGAATGATAATTAGCAGGCAAAACAAAAGAACATTTCTTTACACTGTCCAACAGCATTTTTGGAACAAAATAGCGACCCTATAATGAAAGGGCATGTTAAGTAGATCATTTTTGTAGAATAAACTTATAGTCGAGCTGGTCTGAATTTTTTTTTTACAGTGCATCAAAAAAATGTTTTAAGTTAATGTCTGAGAGAATTCTTACTGTCATAGTTAAAGGGGGGTCACACGGCATGTATTCCATATGTATTGGGACATGTATTCGATACATATGGAATTCCATGTGTATGTCAAATTTCACGTTATACATGCGATTCATAATTTCCACGTTCACACGTACATATGTAATTGCATGTGACATAACCTCTATTAGTTTATATGTTTGTTGTTTTTAACAATATACATATCTATTTAAAACATTTTTAAATCACAATAAATATATATTTAATGGAATGAAACTTATTTTGTTATAATTTTTCTCTATTCTTTTTTGTTTTGTGTTTTTTATTTTGTTCTCACGCAGTGTTGTATTTCAAAATACACATGTTAAACACACGAAAATAGAACATGCTCTAATTGCCAAAAATGTCATAAGGCATACACATGTATTTTACATACACAAAGTTTCATATGGATCACACGGTATGTATATGTTTACATGTGGAAAAATGTCCCAATACATGTCACAAAACACATGCAATACATGCCGTGTGACCCCCCTATTACATCGTCGAATTTGATGGGGATAATTTTTGTGGAAGATCTTAACCCTTTATCTCCTGTCTTTAGGGGTCAATTTGACCCTTATTTTGAGAAATACGTAGTCCATCTCCGTTTAAAGTCTACCACACTTTAGGACACCTATTTTGTGCTCTTCAATTCTTTTTTAACACGAGCCCAATATCTCTCCTCTGGCCTCGGCAGTTTGGAGGATTTTCCTCTCTTGAATGGAAGCATCCTTTTTTTGTAAACATTCCTTTATGTATATTTCGGTATTTATAGAGGTCTTTGTAACAAATGTTTGGAAAATTTTTAGCTTTTGGGTCCTAAACTTTTCTACAACATTCTCTCGAGCATCAGCAACATAAAAATATTGAATCGAAAGCTGCAAACAATTTTTCATACATTATGCAGCAGGTATATTCTTTGTATAAAATTTGACTTCAATTTTTGACTTCAATTTTTAGCAGAGTTCCTGTCAGGAACTTTTTGAGCCTTGTATGCTTTTAGGCCTTCATTAGCTTTAACTTTTCGTACCAAATAGTCCGAGTACTGAGCTAACCGGACTGCTTTCCTACCGGATATATTAAGAGCTCTTTTGAAAATGCTTTTTATTTAATGCCTTTAGAAACATCATGTGGACCATTCCTTCTACGTGAACCAGGTTTTCCATCAACGGACAAGTTCTCCCGGTACTGTTGAATAACATTCGAAACAGTATAACGGAAGACCTTTGAATACTTGACCAACTTTTTGTAGGACCAAGTTGGGTTTTGTTGAAAATATTTAATAGTTTTAGTTCGCATTTTTCCTGGTCACTCATTTTAATCAGATTAACAACAAATAGACACAATTGACATTAAACATAATAACTGATATGCTTTACAAAGGTAACTTGATAAAAAAAAAATCAAATAATCCTTGGGTTAAAAGTTTTAATGAAAACCGTGTTTTAAGGTTTTTTCGATCTCAGTCCTTAATGATATTAACATAAATTTCAACATAAGTCATTTAAAGTTTTAAGATATTAATCACTCTATTAAATTCTGTATAGTTTGGACCATAGAAGGCCAAAACTACATATTGATAAAAATTTACTTAAATTCGGTTTATGATTTACATGTTCTAAGATCTGGAACTTTCTACACTTCTCCGTCGGTATTATTCTGTGCACATCTAAAAGTATGGTAATTGGATTTGCCTTATATTTATTAAACCGCTTCCTGAAGCTGTTTAATATATTCTAAAACGATTTGAAGGCTTTGAAGTAGCTGTAGTTATATATAAATATAACTTGAACCATATGTTAACACTGGTTCGCGTTTAATTTTTGCAATAACACTGGTCAACTAAATTTTGTAACAAGAAATGTGCTTACTAATTTTGAATTAGCTACCTACCATCATTCGAACACCATATCTATTTTGATTTGATCTGATCTAGTTTTTGTGTTACAGCCAGTGCTGCAATATGTGAAGATTTTAAATGTACAAGCAGAAAGAAATTAATAAAAGCAAAATCAAACCTGCTCTATGTTCCGATCGCTCAGCTACGCCAGAAGCAATCAAAAACGATTTATTAGACACTGACTTTAAAGAAACGTTCTCATCTAATGGATCAAATCTGCTATTTCAAAAAGATCACAATGATTTGATACCTGACTTAAATTTTTCCAAGCAGCAAGCAAAACTTTTGGCCTCTCGATTAAAGGGATGGAATTTATTACAACCCGAATCAAGAATATGTTACTAACGCAATCAAAATGAAGAGCTAAAAGGTTTTTTTGTCACAAGATGATCAGTTAGTATTTTGTAATAATGATTATGGCGTAATGACTATCTTGGATATAGAATATAAAGCAGAAGAGTGAAGTTTGTTCATCAATGGTTCGAAAGTAAATTTAAAAAATGTAATCTCTTACATTAGGATAAGCAAATATTGAATGTACTTCTTAGTCCAGACTGATAATATATTTTTACCACATTTACACATTAAGCTTGGGCTTATGAAAAACTTCGTGAAAGCTAGAGATAATAGTGGTGATGGCTTTTTATATTTGAAAGAAAAATTTCGTAAACTGAGTGATGCAAAAATTAAAGAAGGTATATTTAAAGAAAAACTTATTGATCGTGAAAAATCAGCCTGGGAATCCTTATTTAAAGTGACATTAAATTTTCTCGGAAATCACCGATTAAGCGTCTAAGTAATGTCGCGGAGCTGTTATCTACTTATAAGGATTTGGACTGTAATATGTCGTTGAAAATACATTTCCTACATTCACATTTGGATTTCCTTCCTAATAATTTGGCAGCCGTCAGCGATGAACACGGTGAAAGATTCTGTGCCAGTGGTGTACATGAATGCTGGCGGACTACTTTTGGACATTACAAAGAGACATTCCTTAAGCAAAATACAGAAGAATATCATAAAGATACATTCACATTTATATTACTTTATAACCAAATAACGTAATTTTGTTGATAAAAACTAACTAAAACTTTTCTAACATAGAATAAAATCAAATTACGAAAGAACTATTCGTATTTAAATCATTCTAATTATATTTCTGTTATCCTTATCCTTGTTCCAAGCATAACTAAACAAAAGTTTTCTTGTTACATGCAAAAAGTGATTTTTTGTTGACCAGTGTAATCGTAGGTACCCCTCAAATTTAACACAATACTCGCTCATTAATAAAACACATGTCGTGAGGACATCAGAATTCCTCTTATGTTCGTACTAACTGTAGTTATTTGTAACTAATTCCAAGAGCTCCCGAATGTCTTTTGTGATTTCTAGTGAACGTAAAACGAAACTCTATGTTTCTTGCACGTCTATAAAGCTGCGCTTTTCGAGCTAGATTAAGCGCTTTTCAATAGAATAATTGTTTAAAATTTCTACATAACAATGAATTTTCATTTTCCTTACTTTTGCAAAAGCAGCAGAAAAAAATTGCTCTCGCTAAAATGCTATAATTTCATTTCCTAAAACCTTAAACATTAAATAAAAGTTCCAAAAACCAAAAAGAACTAAAACCTCAAAATGAATGAATATGAGTGAGCAATTGCCGATAGATAGACAGACAGACAACTACTTCATCAATAATTAAACAATCCATCATTTATTTTTGGACTAAACAAAAATGTCAAAATCTTGTTATCTCAGCAGATTTTTTTTTTTCTAACCAACAACTACCAGCAGCAACACAACCAAAGCTCCATAACAAACTATTGAAACAAACCAAAAATAAAATAAAAGAACCAAAAAAACTGTTTATTTTATGAAATTGTAAATGAAGAAGAGGAGAGAAAAAAAACAAATTAACAACTTTGTGAAGGTCTAAATATGATTGACCATATAAACAACATGAATGTAGACAGACTCATATAAAAACGATTTTGATTTATGGAATTTAACACCCAATAATAGATTGATTTTTATTTTTTTCCTTCGTTATCCAATTTTCGAATTAAAGTATATATGAATTTAAAAGTTTTTTAAGGTGTTTTTAAAAAACTTGATAAATAAACTATGATTTAAGTAAAAAAGACCACCAATGATGGAAAGAAATGTTTAAAATATTTAAGATTATTACAGAAGACAGGAAAAAACAAAAGATGACCTCATAAAAGTTCACACAGCGAATTTTACTGCAGCATTATATTTTACATACAAAGCAAATAGATCACACTGGATCGATCATAGCCTAGTTTTAGTAATCTAAGTCCTTGAGATATTTTCATAAAGAAACTTAGATTGCAGGGCAAACAAAATTCGTCTTGGCCACTCTAGCACTTTTACTTCTTATAATATTTTTCATGCTTCTTTAAATTTTAATACAATTTAACCTTGTTTTTTTTATAAAAAACTAATCAATCATTGTAAAAAATATATAAATATTTCAGTTTTATTATAATTCCATTGTTTTCTTTTTTGTATTTGAAAAGTATAAAAACCTTTAAGAAACATTGAAAACTAACAAATCGCAAATCATCGAATTAATTACAAACGATCATAACGAATTTAATTGATCGACTTTTCGCTGAGATGGCGCCAAGCTAATTTCAAACATTTATTTACTCTCTTTCAAGCAAAGATTTTCTCAGACAGGAGCATTCAAAATATTACAAACATTGAACATGTTTGTAAGTCCATCCCTCCTAGTCTGTGTATGTCTGTCTGTCTGTGGTGGGGAATGAGTATTAGTTTTGTGTAAATTTCATTTTGTTGATTATTGTGATGATCATTGCATGATTTAGTAAATTTTATTACAATTTTATTAGAAAAAAAAACACACATACAAATTTGAATTTAAATTAAAAAAAAAAAAATAGTGAGATGGATGGATGGATGATGGTTGGCTGACTGACTAGCTGGATTGAGTTGGAGGTTGCGTGAGTTAGATTGTCTGTCTGCTGTTTGTTTAACTGTTTTTAATGTTTACAGTTTATGACTTACAACTATCTTATTATTATTATTTTCATTATTAATAAAATTGTTGTTGTTCTTGTTATTTTCATTGTTATTATTTTCTTCATTTAATTTTTCCATTAAATACAAAATTGCTGACGAACAAAGGTTTTAATTTAATTTTAATGTTTTTATTTTTTTTTAAACCACTTTTTATTGCAACTTATTATTTAATACTTTTTTGCTCACTCGTTGCTTCTTAAAGCAAATCGCAATAACAACTGATTATTTTGTTAAAGTTTTAATAATTAAAAAAAATGGAAAAGAAATTTGATATGTTTTATGAAGGTGGGCATTACAAAATTGCTAATGTAAATATAATTTTATGAAGTATTTAATACAGTTTCCAAAACGATTAAGTCCGACCATATAAAACCCCTATATTTAACAAGTTAAAAAATTTAAAAACAAGAAAGAAATCATTTCTTACAGCTTTTTAGTACCTAATATTAAACGTTTTAAATACAGTTCTCCACAGCAAAATGATCTGAACTTTTCGATCGCGTAAGTCAGGTTTCGACATGTTCGACCTCATAATTAAAACATAAAGAAACCATATCTCATCTGAATTATAAAAATAAGTTTAGTTTGTAATATTGTTGTGTAGTTTTTAATAAAATGTTTCAAATGAATACAGAATTTATAATGGTTTCATGGATAACATGGACACTTGTTCAGACACACTTTTTTGTAACAAATTGTTTTAAAATTTATTGACAAATTGTTCACATTTTGGCACAATAAGACAAATTAAGAGTTATGTGTTCTTTTCACAAGTAATGGGACTAATTAGTGCGTTTAAAACACATTTAAACAAACTATCCACTTTCCATAATAATCACCACTAAATGAGAATATTTGCTTCGGCACTAGTTAATAATAAATAAAAACAATACAAATTCTATTTCGCTTTTCTCTTTATGCCTTAGGGCACTATTTGACATCTATTGCTATATGAGGCACTCATATTCATCATTATTGACTCATATATGAAGTTCAGCATAATACGAACTTGGTTACATCCTAGTTGATTCGAATATATTCGGTCTGTCACACATGGTCCTTCATACCGGGGTTCTGTACCAAGTGTACTGTTGCCTTTAACCCAATAAAACCTTCCCTGACACCAAATGATTTCAGAAAGTAGCAAACCGAAGAACTACGCTTCTTTGGAAGCTTGTCATAAACGTTTTGCTCTGGGAACCTGATCCTGTAATCTGTAAAACTATTGTGTATGGGGAAGAGATCACTGTTGTTATATTTGGGAAACACCAGGATACTATCTCACTAGGTTTGCAATTTGTATTACGTCTACTTAAGGTAGGGTCACACATGGCAAATATTTGACGAAATTCTTTTATTAATTTCAAAAACTTATTTTACTTAGGATGATTCAAAACCAAAAATTTTTTTTATTTTATTTGATGCTGTTTGATCTTACAAAACACTTGGAAGAGTAAACACGTCAAACAAACTTGTGTTAAAAAAAGTGGTTACGCTTTTTTGAGTAAATATTTGCCCTAACTTTAGTCGAAGGGGTTGAACTTGTTCTATGATTCAATGCGATGTATCTGGAATCATTGAATACTGCCAACATCTGTACATGCATCTATCTTGGGATATGCGGCCAATAACCATGGCAGTTGTGCGTGTTTTCTTTTACATCCAACATCTATAGGAATATCGTAAAGTACACCGTTCTTCAGCCTAAAATCTCGAGCATTTAAATGCAGTACACTGACCGAGTTGCTACATAGTATTCAGTATCCGTATAAATCATGTAACGAATAACGGTCTGTTCTTCGATCTCGATAGAAAAGCCAAAGGGAACAAAAGTAGGTCACATGAAGTCGACAGAAATTAGATTCCTCCAAATCGTTCACATATAAGTGAAGATAATAAAACCCAAATCAGATTTCGTTTACAAAACGAACATTTATGAGCTGGGCTCAGTTGGGTAAAGAATTTAATATAATTTAAAATCCTGGATAGTTAAGCGTTGTTTCAGAAAAAATTAGGTTGCGCATCGCTGCGCTTCATAAGTTATATGTAAATTAGTAACAGCTTCACCCGTTAAGTCTACCAACAAAAAGCACTTTGCTATTATGCTAAACGTTTTATCGCTGTCGTTGTTCTTGTTCTTGTTGTTGTCATTATTTTTTGTTTTATAAGAGATGTGCAAATGTTGTGATTAATAATACGAGAGTCACGTGTGAGTCAAGCCTGGACGTGGCTATATTCTTGTATTATAATTAGATAAACAATAATAAACTTCTACCAATTATTTTTCTTTATTTCAATTAAGTTTAGTTTTCCATCCGTTGAGTTTCTAATCGTGAATGAATAGCTCGCGGGATTTTAACAATTTAGCTCTCACGCACTCATGCTTGTACAAGGTGGCGCAAAAGTAATCCTCCTATCAGAATATGCTATAAATTTTGCGATTGGACCCTAATGTCAGTTCTGTTTTGACATTTGTGTAGTAAACACATGCGAAATACACGTTAATAAACAATGTTACGCTACACTGCTCCAGAACGCGGAATATTGCTGACTATTTATTTGACCAATAATCGGTCGGTGACTTTGGCACAACGTGAATTTCGTCGCAGATTTCCTGGCCGTCCAACGCCTACTGGTGAAACACTGCGACGTTTAGCCGCTCGCCTCGAAGAGACTGGGACAACACGAGATGCTGCCAGGCGTGGCAGACCCCGGAGTAGCCGTTCTGCAGAGAATATTACTGCTGTAGCCGAGGATGTCATGGAAGTGCCGTCGACATCGACCAGACGACGTGCACGCAAATGGGTATCAGTCGACGGTCTTAACAGCGAATTTTGGTACAAGATTTGAAGATGTTTCCGTACAAAGTCCAGACGGTGCATCAGCTGTTAGCTTCTGACCGCCAATCGCGTCTAACATACGCTCAAGCCATCCTTAATAACCAACAAGAGGAAGATGATTTTTCATCAAAAATAATCATGAGTGATGTGGCCCATTTCCATCTTAGCGGGTACGTAAATAAGCAAAATTTACGCTTCTGGGCCACTGAAAATCCGCGTGTAACCCACGAAGAGCCATTACACCCGCTCAAAGTCACTGTATGGTGTGCTGTTTTCGCTGGAGGAGTCATCGGACCTTTTTTCTTCGAAGACGTCGCGGGCCAAACGGTTACTGTGAATGGTGAGCGCTACAGAGCAATGATCAACGAGTTCTTTTTGCCGCAACTTGATGAATTGGGATTGGAAAACATGTGGTTCCAACAGGACGATGCAACGGCACACACTGCACGTGCCACAACCGATATGCTGAAGGATGCATTTCCCGGGCGCCTAATCTCCCGTTTTGGCGATTTGCACTGGCCAGCAAGATCGCCTGATTTGACCGCTCCAGACTTCTTTTTGTGGTGCTTTTTGAAGTCGCGGGTTTATGTCAACAAGCCTCAGACTCTTGCAGCTCTTAAAGACAATATCCGTCAAGAATGTGAGGACCTATCACATGACATCATATTCTCGACTTGATGTAAAAAAAAATTAACAAATAAAAATAATCCACAAGAAGAATCAAAGTTTTTAATTTTTTTTTTTTTAATTACAGTTTACTTTTGCGCCACCTTGTAGTACAAAAGATATAGAAAAGAAAACACCATAAATGTATGACAAAAGCACATGTAATGTTGCAGTGTGTCACCAAGCTCTGCAGATCGTTCTGTCGTATAGACAAATACGAGCCAGATGAACCTTCAACTCTTATGCCCATTTAACACATTAACTAATCTTCTGAGTGTTGCCCTATTTATGATCAGAATCTCTTTTGTTCTCTTTAGGTTTGGCTTTTCCCATTTGTTGCCCACACCTTAGTTCATCATTAAACAAAACATATGTATGTGATACCATTTTGGATAACTTGTCCGCTTTTAGTTTCCAATAATGCCATGATGACAATTGTAATATGAGTTCCATCCATCTCTTGAACCCCCACCCCCCCAAATAAAACGTTATCCACTAATTACCCTTATAAAAGGGCACTCAAATATTCGTTCAATATCCAAACACACGGAGTAGAAACAATTAAAATACTCTTATTATTTGTTAAATTTTGTTATTGTTGCAAAATTATCACAACAACCCATTAAAATGAAAACAGCTATAGCAACAACAACAACAACAATATTAAGAACTATTATATTTACACGTAAGTGTAAGTAAGTAAGTATTACCAGTAGTGGTTGTTGTAGTTGTTCTTGTTGTTGTCATTGTCGTTAATGTTGACATTGTTGCTGCTGCTGTTGCTGCCTGCTATTTCTGTTGTTGATGTCGATATTATTATCCATAGTTGTTGTTACCGTTGTAGTAGTCGTTGTTGTTCTTGTTGTTGTTGCTGCTATTATATGAATTGACAACAGCAAATTAATGTCGTACAAATTGGTTACATGACGCGAGGTGGCGGTCGGTTGGTTGTTTTTGGTTAGTTTGGGTTTGGTTTATTGGTCAATAATACAACTACAGCAAATCCAACAACAACAACAACAACCATATTATGCGACAAAAAACACCAACAACAACTAAAACAACAACATACATTGTTTTACTAAAATATTGGCATAGATTTTGTATGTGTGACTTTTTTCTTTTTTTTTGTTATTTTATAAATAAATATTTAACTCTATCCTTATAACACAAACACACTCCCAATCTAGATACACATATTGAGTTTAGGAGAGGGGGAGATATAGCGCTGTTGTGTGTGAGATGTGTGGAGGGCAGGGCAGTTTGTGTACTCACATCCATAGATACTGGTAATGAGTTTTGTTATTTTTGTTATTTTGCTGATTTTGTTTTAGTCGTGTTTTTATTTGTATTTTTTGAAATTTGTATCTATCGCATGTTAGACATGACATGTACTTATGTGGTTGGTCAATGTTATTTGTGGACACATTAGACACAGACACAATTCAAATAAATTTCAAATTTTATAAAAATCTAAAAATAACCAGTGAGGGTATAGCAAAACACACACAATCACGCGCTAATACAGATACTAACAAACAGGAAAATATCTAGTGGATGCATGGATACATTTATTCATACATTTAAATGCTAATTAACATGGACTTTATGGTACGATGTGATGCTAATAAGTTAAAACAAAAATTAAACTCAACATTTTACGGATGACAAGTTTATTTACACTATATATACCCTACCTGAGGCTGTAAATAAATTGAAATCAGTTTAAGCTGTTTTTGTGTACTTTTCAGCAAATATTTAAATGGCTGAAATATTAACTGTGCAAATAACATTTTCAGGATATTTGTTGTGCTTTAGAGTTAGTTTTTATTAGAGGTTCAGATTGACATATTAGATCTTCAAAAGTGATATCACAATGCCTTGAATTTCAAATAAAAAAGAAAATTCCGTTAGCAATCGAAGTTGTGTTTAATGAAGTACATAACTCAACATTAAATGTGTTTGCGCAATTGGAAGATACACAACTGAAAATATGTTGAATTTAGAAGCAGCATTTCTTACAGCTTCCAATACAGCTTATTTGCCTCATAAGGCAAATAACACACTGTTTCCTGAAAGCCCTAAAGCAGAGCCTCTAGGCGAGGACTCTAGAACAAAAACTGTATAACTTAAACTTACAAATTTGTGGTATGCACAAAAATTGGAGAAGCAATACCGCTTGTAATGAAATACGAAGGTGGGTCAAAACATCCGTTTCTTTTTGATTGAAACATGTTTTTGGAGATAAAATTATTTTATTTTTCAACATGGTCCCCTTTGAGCTGTATGCACTTTGTCCAACGTTTCTCAAAATTTTGTATCCCTTCTAAAAAAATAAGATTTATCGAGGTTATCAAAATAGGTAATTCTTGTGAGATGATTTCATCGTTGGAGTCAAATCTCTATCCGCCGAGATATTTCCTTAAGTTTGGAAACAAGAAATAGTAACGCAGAATAGAGCGAAATAGGGAGAATTCCGTAGCCTGATTCATGAATTTTTGTCAAGAAAACTGCACATGTGTGTACCCTTTTGTCCACCCGATTGTGAACAAAAGCGGCAGCCATCTTGCAGAAAGCTTTCTCCTATCCAAGTGATCATTCAAAATTGAAACCACTGAGCCATTCAAGATGCCTATGGCTTTCACAAACTCTCGCACTATCAATCTCCGATACCAATACCATATCGTGATTTAAATTGTTTCGCGAGTAGAGGCCTCAACTGGGCGTCCAGAACGTTCTATGCCGTGATTGCACGGCCAAAATAATGTTTAATGAGCGGATGAATTATCTTTTTAACAATTTATCCTCAAATCACGACGTAGTCTGGTATCCATGCCTGTCAAACACAAACTAAATGATGCAGCTTGTTCAAATTTTGACAGGAGTCAACTGACGGATGCCTGTTGACGGTCAGTTAAGAGCCGAGAAATTCCAAAAGTCGCGGACTTATTGACTAGGACGGTAGTATAAGATTTTTAATCGAGTTACGTCGCCTAGAGGCTCTGCCTTTCTGCTTCCAGTTAGTAGTAGCTACACAGAGAAAACAGATTCGTGATAGCAACCGAATTTGTTGCCAATCGAATGATTCGGTTGTACATATAGAATTTTTCGGTTCTATGAACAGAAAGTCAGTTGATAAAGAAGAATTTGAGTTGAAGCAACCAAACTTTTGTTACTCTTTCTAAAATTTGTTTGCCACAATTGTAAAATTCGGTCACTAAGGTAGAATCATTCGATTGACAACAAATTCGGTTACTATCACGAATCTGTTTTCTCTGTGTAGTTGTTCACCTTAGTTTATTGCATTATTTCATAACTTGTGTAAGCTAAATATTGTGAGAAGCAGTTTGGAAACAAAAGCGATGCTGTAGCAATTCTCCTGCTTCCAAATCAGTAACGTTTTTTGCTGGGATATAACAACTTTTATAACTTTCATTTCATAGTTCTTAATGACCGAAAAGTGATATAAGATAGTTAAGCTAACAGAAAGTACCATGATGCACAATTAAGAGTAAAAGATAGATTAGAAAAAATATGAATTTAATAGCACTCAATACGAATCAAGAAACAGGGGGAGAAGATAAGAACTAATGTTTTACAGTGACAAAGGAAAACTATAAAGTAATAAATACTTGACTTATTTTATATGGCAATTACACAATATTCAATAACATTGAGGTACTGGAACAAGACTACATGTTAATGAAATGAATACTAGATCCAACAATTATGTATCTAATAAGTTCACCATTCTGGTTCCTGACTCATCATATAGATCGTTCAGAGATTTACTTTATCATATTAAATGAAGAACATATAATTCTCAGAGAAGATGAAAAACTATTTCGACTTTCCATGGTCCATTAATATTGAAAGTTTATTTACTACGTTTCTCATTGTATTTGGTTTATCTTTTTTACAAAATTCTACACCTGTCTATTTTTTGTTACTACTTAGTTCGATCTTCTACATTAGCTTTTAATTGACAAGGAATAATATTCTCTTAAACCTAGCTAGTCATCAAATAGTTCACATAGCTTTTTTTCTATTGTGATGGAGTTCTTAGTCATTATGTAAAATCGTACAAAATGTGCAGGCTTTTCATTGTAAAACCATAAAATTTTTATGGTTGATTTTCAGGTAGTTCGTAAATGATTAACTATCAGAGAAATAAGTGTAATTGTAAACTATTGGACCTTTTCGAAAACTATTTCAAAAAAACCGACTTCAGTCTTTGCATTTATCATTGATTCACCATACTCTTTAGATTTAGACTCCCGCTATCGTAAAAGAAACACAAATGTTCCGTGGGCAATCGCTCTTCAAACACTTTACTTGGTTCCATCCGAAACAGGTTTAATTTTTATACCCAAGAAGTAGACAGCAAGTCCCTCAATCGATGTTGTTTCCATAAACAGATTATGTAATGAAAGAAGAGATATAGATATAGCTATGATTCATACTCGACAGCTCCTCCAAACACGACAGAATGGGGTTACTAAATATAAGCTTCCTCATATTGTCAAAGGCCGGACATTGACAGAATAAGTGAAACACTGACTTATTGACTGATTATGTAATGAAAGAAGAGATATAGATATAGCTATGATTCATACTCGACAGCTCTTCCAAACACGACAGAATGGGGTTACTAAATATACGCTTCCTCATACTGTTAAAGGCCGGACATTGGCAGAATAAGTGAAACACTGACTCTTCGGTGTGACAGCTTCTACGGTAGTCGTTGAACATTCGACTTAGTCTCATAGTTTACATTGCAATGAAGCAGTATCTTGTAATAGTTGATACTATTAACCTTATCTACTCGCAACGAAATCGTCCTGGCAGCTCCAACTAACGACAGCATAAAGGGATTTATTGGACCATCAGGTCTGTGCAAACACAAACTGTTCCTTCTGAAGCCTTACTTTTCAGTTTGCAAGAGGAATACCAAGAATTCAATCGTCGCACTCCGTCTGGCCAATCAGCTATACAGTTACCATAATTGTTATTGTGTCCAGGGATCCATATATCTGATCTAAGGATACTGTTCCTTATACCGGTTAATAAGTCCGCGACTTTTTTAATTTTACGGCTCTTTACTAAAAGGGCAACACTGCTACTGTCAACAGGCAACTGTCAGTTGATTCCTGTCAAAATTTGAACAAGCTGCGTCATTTAGTTTATGTTTGACAGCAGACTACCTCGTGACTTGAGGAAAAATTGGAAAAAAGTGAATTTCGTCGGTTTATTAAGCATAATAAATAAAGGTTAAGCTTGATAAATACTATGGAAACTCTGCACCATCAACTTCAATGCTAATAAAAGGGGTTTACTGAATTTCGTTGTGGCCGTACAAGCACGGAAGTTGCCGAACGTTCTGGACGCCCAGTTGAGGTCTCTTCACCCGAAACAATTGAACAAAATCACGATATGGTGTTGGTCGATCGGAGATTGAAAGTGCGAGAGATTGTGGAAGCCATAGGCATCTTTCATGGCTCAGTGGTTTCAATTTTGAATGATCACTTGGGTATGAGAAAGCTATCCGCAAGATGGCTGATGCAGTTTCCATGGAAAAAATCCATGAGTTAGGCTACGAAAAGCTCTCTCTTTCGCCCAACCAGTTACCATGATTGTTACTGTGTCCAGGGCAACACTGCTACTGTCAACTAGCAACTGTCAGTTGATTCGTCGGTTTATTAAGCGTGATAAATAAAGGTTAAGCTTGATAAATACTATGGAAACTCTGTACCATCAATTTCGATGATAAAAAAGTGGTTTACTGAATTTCCTTGTGGCCGTACAAGCACGGAAGATGTCGAACGTTCTGGACGCCCAGTTGAGGTCTTATCTCTCGAAACAATTGAACAAAATCATGATATAGTGATGATTGATGGAAGATTGAAAGTGAGAGAGATTGTGGAAACCATAGGTATCTAACATGGCTGATTGGTTTCAATTTTAAGTTATCACTTGGGTATGAGAAAGCTATCCACAAGATGGCTGCCGCAGTTTCCATGGAAAAAATTCATGAGGCTACGAAATGCTCCCTCTTTCGCTGTTTTCTCCGGATTTCGCCCCGAAGAAATGTCCCGGCGAAAAGAGATTTGAATCCAACGATGGAATCATCTTTTTTTTTTTTGGAAGGGTTAATCAAATTGGAGAAGCGTTGGACCAAGTGCATAGAGCTCAAAGGAGTCTATGTTGAGAAATATGATCCAAAACCCTGTGTTTCATTCAGAAAAGCACGGACTTTTTGACCCACCTCAATAATATACTTTCTAGTTTCATTCTTGAAGAAATGACTAGTTGTGGATCCTGGACAACAGTATGCCTTAACTTTGACCTCTGTAGAAGCTTCAACAATGTGGACAAGGAGAATACTTATAAAAACTCCATATGATTTATGAGACCGATGCTATTAGGATATCATGAGATCAAAAAGTTGACTACAATTGAAATGACAGGGTAATTTCGTTCTCCAGACTGGTTATTTAACCTAACCTTCTTCGTACATTCGAATTAAGCAATTTTCAAACCCTTCCTGAATCATTATTAGCTTTTTGGAGACAATTATTGGCCACCTAAGGTGATCATTTTATGGCAAATATTGTGCAATTATAAAGATTGGACAAACAAATCATTAGAGAATTGATATGAACTATATAATGTACAAGACAAGCTATAAATTACTATATGATTTGGCTATAAGCCTGATTTGTATAACCCTGTTCATGCAAGGAAGACCTTTCGCTCCTAATCTGATTGAAATGAAAAATTAGGCTCTGTTAGAAATTCAAGTATCATAAGTATCGCAGGTCTTCGGGAAGCTTCAGCAAACACTGAATGTTTAAAAATCAGTGTATTAACTGAACTAATGCAAAATTAAGATATTATATCATTGCTATTCTATCGAAACATTGACACGATTCGGTCCAACAAAACACTATAACTCACAATCATGTCATTACAAAAAAAAAAAAACAGACACAGCTACAAGTAACACAATAAAGAACGAGTACATTTAACACATAATGACAGGAAATGGCACGCGTTATTTTTATGTTAAACACATCGACAATTTGTGGACTCATTTGATCACATTTAAATGCTTTTTCTGTGTAATTTTATCGAAAAATAAATCCACAGCAAACAAAACCAAATCCAAAAAAAAAAAAAATGAAAAACATGAAAAACGTGAGAATTTTCAAATTAGTTGTAAGTTCAACAAATACATTGTTGTTGGAAAATTAAATACGGTGTCATTCATTCATGTGTTAGCATGTGTGGGTATAACAGCAACTCACAACAACTAAAGTATCAATGAATATAACTGTATAAAGTATTTGAAATCGTTTTCTATATATATTTTAACTAATAAAATCAATCGGTTGCCGTTTTTTTGTTTGAACAACATTGTTTTGTTTTTGTAATCGCTTAAGTCCTTTTGTCGGCATTTTATTATGTTGTTGTTGTTGTTGTTGTAATTGTATAGATCATTGGATAAATACCAATCCAATCCATGCCATGTTCTTTGTAGTATTAGTAGTGGTCGTTGATGTAGCTGCTGCTGTTGTTGTTTTTGGCAATTTTAACAATTTGACATACAGTTGACAAGTTGACTTTGACACATTCCTACATTCTATGCCCCTTTTTATGTGAGACTTACACGAATATTTTTTTAGTCGGTTTTTCCTCTTTTAGAAAGAGATGGATAGAGATAGTGACACGAAAAGTAGAATACAAATCATAAATAGATATTTTTGAAAGTTCCTATCTACCTATAGCACACAGGAGTTTAAAGGAGTGAGATTTATTTATGTATTTTTTATAGAAAATTAATTTAATGATTAAATTGTTTCTGAAATTATTGAGAAGTGAAAATGTTTGAAAATGCGAGATTTTTTCAAATGTTTAGCTTTTATTTTGAAACATTTGTACAATATAAATTTATTCAAAGTATTGCCCATTGTTAGCTATGACCGTTTCCCATCTTTCTGGCAGCATATGGATTCCGAGCCAAAACCACTAATCATCTTTTGAGGCCTAGAACGAATCAAGCTAATTTCGGATACTCTGTTCCAAAGTGAAGCGTATCCCAGAGAGAGCGTTATGCATCGTTCGAAACAAATAGTAGACGGACGAAGAAAGGTCTGAACTATAAGGGGGATGAGGCATAACTTCCCAACCAGTTCTTTGTAAATAGTTTTTAACAGGTATTGCTACATGTGGCCGAGCGCTGTCATGGTGGAATATTACGGTTTCATTCGCTTCAAACGAATCAGTTGCGTTCGGTACAGGTTCAATGTGATGGTATGGCCAGATTTCAGCAACTGATACTTGATAGGACCTTTTTGCTCCCACCAAATACAGAGCATTACCTTAGCGCCATGGATATTTGGCTTTTCTGTCGATTTGGCTGATTGGCCGGGCTTCACCTACAATCTCTTACACTTCGGGTTATCGCAATGGGTTCAATTTTCATCGCAAGTAATGAATCAGTGAAAAAATTATTTTCTTTTATAGGGTTCATTCAGACATACAAAATCCTCTTTCAAGATCTCAGTCTTTGAGTAGCTCCCACTGATCTTCCAAGCTCTTGTGGAGTTAAACAACAATCTTCATGGAATAATGCCTCCAATTCTTGGTCTTCAAACTTTTTTGGATGATCTGGGCGTTTCTTGTCTTCCGGGTCAAAATTACCTCTTCTGAACCAAACAAACCATCTCTCGCACATTAAAACCGATGGAACACATTCGCCATAAGCTTTGGTGAGCAATCGCATGTGCTTCAGCGGCACTTTTTTCAAATTAAAATTCGACATTTTCGAAGCAAAAAAAACTTTGTTGATTACACTATAATGTTCAATAACTAAGAGAGAATAAATGACAGATATGTAGCCTTCAAAATGACATATAAGTTATTAAAAACAAACACCGCGTTGAAAAGATACGCCATCTATTGTGAAGCCCGCATTTTCAAGTCATACACCCAATATTTCTAACAAGATTAACAATACACAATGTTCCAGAAGAACTCAAAGTGCAGTTTACTGCTGATAAACAATTTGCCATAAAGAACTTTGTCGTATTTCTGGCAATTTATAACTCAGTTCAACCAAACAATCCAACACTTCTTTAATCTTTCTAAACAAATTCATTTTGATAAGAATCACTTTGTCATATGATTTTATGCTGGATCGATGTACTGGATTATTTAAAAATACTAAATTTGTTTGGTTTTGCAAATGATTTAAACATTCTAAGTACTTTAATATTCTTTTGACTTATTGGTAGTATTCTATTTTCAATCCGGGGATTGTGTAATGTGACTCTTCCATTGGATGGTAGTGTATACGGAACTAAAAGTTGTTGATAATTGTTAATATCCTGCTATTTTCAGATTTATTCTACGGTATAAGCGATTTTCGCGATTTGTGGGATCTGGGGATTATTACTGGGATGTTACGGTGTATTTTGAAGGTTCATATTGATAATAAGCTGTTGACAGGCTGCTTAATGTATAAGATCATCGAGTGATGTAGCTACTCGTAAAACAGGGAACACGTTTCGGCATTGTGATTACTTTATTCAATTCCAGTTCAGTGGGGAAAAGTGCATCTAATGACTTTGGCAGTTATACCATTGAGAGAACAGGCTGCAAGATTTTAATTTCAGTTTTCCGGGTTTCCTCAAAATTTCCGGCTTTTGCAGGCATTCTCTATGAGGTCTTTTAATACCAGCATGGATAATTAATATCGTTTAAAGCTTTGATCCAATGGATCCCGCATACACATCCATATATTCTCTTCGTACATACGAAATTTCCTTATATCGCTCACATCCGCCAGATACGAGCTCTAATCCAATGGATACTGAATATACCTCTATATATATTCCACGTACATATGATGTGCCCAGAGGATCTGATACATCAACAAGAAATTAAGCTTCGTTACTATCAGAACCTTCGTTTTCTTGTGTAGATGATATTCTGAGATAATTTTCTTGCAGCCTGTAACTGTCTTTAAAGCTATATTTTGGCAGCATAGACTATTTCTGAATGTTGCTTGAACACTTTATGCATGTCCTATGCCCTGCTGGCTAACGCTTTAAGAACCTTGTTTCTACTTTGAAATTTGTGCGTGATTGGAATTTGGACCCAATCGACTACTACGCTTTACCTAATTCATTTAACTGGTGAAGAGTGTGAAGAATGCAACATGTATGGATAGTCGACAGCAAATGCCTTTAAAAAGTAAATGTTATTTAAATTAAAATCCTCTAGTTTATTAGACACTGGGGAATTAATCATATTCCAAACAACACTTAATTTTCTCATACATTTCTCCCTGGAAACTCTGTATCGTTTTGTTGGTTACGAACTCTATAAGAATACTCAATACAATGCCGGCGCATTCTTTTCCAACCATTTCATTGGGTTAGGGAACGAACAACATTTCGCTACGCCACTTATATCTCTCTCTGGCTGCTGAATAAATTAAAGAATTTTCTGATCATTTCGTTGGATTATAGAGATACAACTGGCCAACACCTGCATTCAGAAATTTGAGATTTTCGTTTGTCATCTTTCACCATCCAGCTATTAAGGGATTCAACAAAGTGATGATTCTGGGATAACAATCATTTATGAGTCTCATTGCTTCTGCTAGTACTCGACCAGCACAAATGAAGTAAGCTTCAGGAACGTTAAAGTTATTTGGCAAATTATTGATCCGTCTGAGAGAACAAAGACCCTGAATGAGTATTTATGCTTTGTTTACCTTTATTGGGTCGACGAATTTCCAAAAAGAATGCTATTAATGTCAAGTAGTACAAGATCTATGAAACCTTGAGGGCTGTGTATTTGGAATGCATTAAATACTACATCAACATCGTTCCAGAAACACATGGACCTACTGTGAAAACGAGTCACACTCGTCCAAGGTTTTCAACTCTGCGACAGCTGTATCAACCGTATGGTTCCTTCTCAGGGAAGAACTATCGATAATAACAGATCTGTTCCAACAACAAGCATATAGAAAGGATGACATTTTTAAAATAATCTAGGTTTTGATAAAACCCTAAACTCTATATAGAGTTTGAGATAATGTTAAATAGATGGAATTTACAATAGACCTTGGCAATAAAGATTGTTGATGACGCCACATGAGCATTTATTAGCCTGATTTCTACAGTAGCTTTAAACAACATTTTTTATCCAGACAACGAAAGACCCTATTTGAAACATCATTGTAGAATGGTCTTTTTGAGTTATCAAATCGGAATACTTAAAGCTTTCTCAGCAGCACTGACAGTTTCGACGGTTTTGAAACTATTTAGATCTCTTTTTGTTATCACACTGAATCATTAAATAACCTAATGCTTTTGCATGTCATAAAAAGACTTTCATTACAGGTGGATTTCTCAAAACGCATTGAAAATTCCACTCCATTGATTCAATTACATTGTTTAACTTTCGTGTATTTGGCCAAGCATCTGTAAATACAAATCATCTATTCATATTTTTGAAGGATCGGTAGGAATTTATATTTGAAGTACCAGGAGAAAATTGAGCATTGGCTTGACATTTTGAAAAGCCCAATGTTTAATATAAAACACTGCTAGACATTGGGTTAGCGTGGAAAGAAATTTAACATCGAATGGTTTAAATTTTAATGTGGCACTTGCGAGTTACGGAAAAATTTTCGTTCCATAAAGGAAATTAAATCTTTAAATGCATGCAAACCAAATCTATGAAAACAACCTTTAAATCTCTGGCCTTTAGTACATTGTAACACTCTGATGTTGTAGAATTGTGATTTATTTCCCATTTATAACACTACGTCTTTTTAATGCTCGTTCCACTCACTCTACGAATTTGGTCTTTAGTTTTGTGTGATACATTTGTGTTTTTTTAGTCTCATGTATCTTTTATTTCGATGTTGCTTTTGCTAGTGTTCTTGTTGTTGTTGCTATTTGTTACTCATTTGATTGACAGCTCTGAGTGGTTGACAATTGTTTGACAATTCACAACATTGGGCATAATGGGCAAACAGACAGACATACAAACAAACACAAACATGATGAACAACAATTTACACTTTTGATGCATTTTCATTTATACCGCTACTATCCACATTTCCGTTTTTTCTTTCGTATCTTTTTTTTCGTGTATTTCATTTAACACTGATCTGAAACGATTTTCTCGTAACGCTTGACAAATTTTTTGAAACATGTTCTCGTTTAAATACATCAAAATACAGCTTTTGATTTTCATTTTACTTTTTTTTTTTTGTCCATAAAACAGATGACAAATAATAAAGTGAAATGATAAGGAAGATTGTAATTGGGCCACTGTACAACAGAAAACTATAAATATGCATTTATTTTGTTTTTTCCATGATTTGCTGCAATTTCCATCATTTTCTTCAAAAACTTTTTAAAGGGAAATTGTTATGTGACAGCCAGGGAAAATAAGTATTGTTTGTAAGTAAGTATGTAGTTTAGAAGGTCAATAGTTAATGTCATAAACTGTATTTCTTCACAAGAAAACTGGGCAATGCAACCTGCATAAATTCGTAGAGGATTTTTAAAACAAAGAACCCTCATCTGTGTCTTTTACAGCACTTGACTGTATTTAGGCCAACTTTATATGTAAATAAAGAAATAAACAGAGTTGAGCTAACATACATAATTACATTGGAAATATGCAAATTTCGAATTGTACCACAGGGCTACCTAAACTACATACATATTTCTCATTAAAAAAAAAAGATTTTACTTTTAAAGTTAATTGCCACATTTAACAACCATCATACACAGCATAAAAAAAGTCTTAAAATCTTCGTACTATTGACACAACTATCATTATTTTCCGCTTCTAAGCATATTTATTTTCCTTAATAAAACATAAATGTGTGGGAGAAAATCGTCTCTCTGTTGTGTCATTTACCGTTGATTTGTAGCTGTTTTCTAATGCAAAATAGTTTTATTTTCTTCAACCATCTTCCATTCCAGTTGCCTGCCATTTGTTTAGTAAATCATAAACTTCATAGCAGTTTTTATTTTATTTTCCCCATATAAGACACTGATGACAAGAGGAGTATAGTAGTAGACTCAAATATAAAAAAATCATAAAAAACAAACAAGAGCCAAGAGCAAAAAAGTGCTTTAAAAACATGTTGATTAATTAGCGAAAATACTTGGAATTTATTTGTGAAGTATTTTAATGTTTTATTTGTTTTTTCCTTTTTTTGAATTTTGCAAATAGAGGTCTCGTAAATTAGTTGGCTTTTTATTTGTTATTTCTTTATGGTTAAGTGAAAGGAAGTTTAGGAAAAACTAGAGTTTTTTTTTAATTATAATTTAAATAAAGATTTTTTTTAATACTTTATTTTTAGAGCTTGACTGAATATTTGGTTTTGGAGGAGGCCAAAAATCGGCCTAATCACAGAATTCGGTGAAAATTTAATTTGACAAACCGAAACTTTTATAAAACAGAAACATATAGTCAATTCACAAGGTCTCCTATCATGTCATATTGTCCTAATATTTCACGACTTAGCGGCTCGGGTTAACCGACTCTTAGGCGTTCGGCGCAGGTCTCTGCTGGTTAGTTACGATAACACAATAAACATAGCATACGGAGTAGTATTACTTTAGGACATATTTTGCTTGAAAGGACATTATGACAATATGACATGATAGGAGACCTTGTAAATTTACCAATAGATTATTGAATTTTAAAGAAGAGACTTGTTTGAATAGCCGATTTGAATGAAATTTGAGTTACGCAAAGAGGAAGTGTTGTCGACCACCAGGGGTGCGGACAGAGGTCCCCAAAGTAGGACACCTCTGGCATGTTAAATATTTATTTTATTGCTTTGGTGAGCAATCGGTGTTTCAGCAGCATTCTTTTTTTCAAATTAAAGAAGTAAAGGAAAACTTTTCGCATATGACGCTATGTGGGCACAAAATTCGAAGAAAAAAAACTTTCTTGTTTATACAAGGTGGCGCAAAAGTAATCCTCCTATCAGAAAATGCTATAAATTTTGCGATTGGCCCCTAATGTCAGTTCTGTTTTGACATTTGTGTAGTAAACACATGCGAAATACACGTTAATAAACAATGTTACGCTACACTGCTCCAGAACGCAGAATATTGCTGACTATTTATTTGACCAATAATCGGCAAAATTTATAGCATTTTCTGATAAGAGGATTACTTTGTACTATAATGTTCAATAGCTAAGTGAGAATACATGACAGATACTTATGTACGCCCAATATGAAAAAATGCAGTTCCGGTTTCTGTTAAAACGAATACGAAACTCTAATATGTAGAACACAAAAACTTATATGTTATTATATAATGTCTAAGTATCTTTTAAAAACTGCTTCATCAAAAAAACATTTCAGTTCAAAATGAAAAAACAAGATTAATAAATAGAGTCCAGAATGTAAAGTGGATGCACATAAAAGTGAGCTGAGACAGGCGTAATAGAGCCACGATTCAGTTTAAAAATTCAGTAGAAATAGAAACACGATTCAGTTTAAGAATTCAGTATAAATAGAGCCACGATTCAGTACAAATAGAGCCACGATTTAGTTTAAAAATTCAGTATAAATAGAGCCACGATTCAGTACAAATAGAGCCACGATTTAGTTTAAAATTTCAGTATAAATAGAGCCACGATTCGGTACAAATAGAGCCATCATTAAAAATTAAAAATTCAGTATAAATAGAGCCACCATTTAGTTAGCCACGATTCAGTTTAAAAATTCAGTATAAATAGAGCCACGATTCAGTACAAATAGAGCCACGATTCAGTATAAAAATAGAGTCACAATTCAGTACAAATAGAGCCACGATTTAGTTTAAAAATTCAGTATAAATTGAGCCACGATTCAGTATAAATAGAGTCACGATTCAGTATAAATAGAGCCACGATTCAGTTTAAAAATTCAGTATAAATAGAGCCACGATTCAGTTTAAAAATTCAGTATAAATTGAGCCACGATTCAGTATAAATAGAGTCACGATTCAGTATAAATAGAGCCACGATTCAGTTTAAAAATTCAGTATAAATAGAGCCACGATTCAGTGTAAAAATTCAGTATAAATAGAGCCACGATTCAGTTTAAAAATTCAGTATAAATAGAGCCACGATTCAGTTTAAAAATTCAGTATAAATTGAGCCACGATTCAGTATAAATAGAGTCACGATTCAGTATAAATAGAGCCACGATTTAGTTTAAAAATTCAGTATAAATAGAGCCACGATTCAGTGTAAAAATTCAGTATAAATAGAGCCACGATTCAGTTTAAAAATTCAGTATAAATTGAGCCACGATTCAGTATAAATAGAGTCACGATTCAGTATAAATAGAGCCACGATTCAGTTTAAAAATTCAGTATAAATTGAGCCACGATTCAGTGTAAAAATTCAGTATAAATAGAGCCACGATTAAGTTTAAAAATTCAGTATAAATTGAGCCACGATTCAGTATAAATAGAGTCACGATTCAGTATAAATAGAGCCACGATTCAGTTTAAAAATTCAGTATAAATTGAGCCACGATTCAGTATAGAGTCACGATTCAGTATAAATAGAGCCACGATTCAGTTTAAAAATTCAGTATAAATAGAGCCACGATTTAGTTTAAAAATTCAGTATAAATAGAGTCACGATTCAGTATAAATAGAGCCACGATTCAGTTTAAAAATTCAGTATAAATAGAGCCACGATTCAGTTTAAAAATTCAGTATAAATAAAGCCACGATTCAGTGTAAAAATTCAGTATAAATAGAGCCACGATTCAGTTTAAAAATTCAGTATAAATTGAGCCACGATTCAGTATAAATAGAGTCACGATTCAGTATAAATAGAGCCACGATTTAGTTTAAAAATTCAGTATAAATAGAGCCACGATTCAGTGTAAAAATTCAGTATAAATAGAGCCACGATTCAGTGTAAAAATTCAGTACAAATAGAGCCACGATTCAGTTTAAAAATTCAGTATAAAAATAGAGCCACGATTCAGTATAAAAAGAGACACGATTCAGTTTAAAAAATTAGTAAAAATTCAGTATATAAGGAACCACAATTCTTTACGAAAATCCACTATAGAAAAGCCACGATTTAGGAAGAAAATTCAGTGTAAAACAGGTCAGTTTAAAAATTCAGTATAAAAATATCAACGATTCAGAATGAAAATACAGTATGAAAACAGCCAAGATAAACCTTAAAAAAATAGCATTTTCTCACTCGAATACCTCTTTCCTAAGCTCCTTTACATACATGATCTCTCTCTGCAAACTGAAAACAATTTATAATCTATGTTCTACTACAAAAATTTAAACAAAATGTTTCAAAGTGTTAAACTCTGAACTACTTATCAAATTGACATCATGTAATTGCGCCAATTGTGTAACAAACAAATTAAAGTTCCCGAAAAAAAAAAATGTGTGTAAATTTTTTGTATAAACAAACTTATTAACAAAATTTAACAACAACACCACCACCAGCCAACCGACGACAACATGTTTAACTACAACCTAAACATTGAAACCAACAACATATGAAATGAATAACAACAACACTACACTACAATTACAACAAACTGAAAGAGAAAAAAATATAAAATAATAGTAGACAAACTACACGTACATCATGTAAAACAGCTAAAAAACACAAATTAACAATTTACAACAAACAGGAATACAAACAAACAACAACACCACCAACAACAACAACAGAAATCAGCCCAATAAAAATAGAGAGTCTGGGACAGGGGCAGCAAAAAAAATGGCACAAAATGTTAAAAGTGCGAAAATAATGTACTTAACATAACATTACAACAATGTAAATGTTATTGTAGTTGTTTATTTATGTTTGTTGGTGTTTTTTTTATTTTTTTTTTTTTTGGCTGACACTCAAGGCTGCTGCAGTAACTCATGTTGGCATATTGGTGGGACCACCATCACCGTAATAAAATGAAACAAATAAATTTCCAAAAAAAAGACACCAACTAAACATTCATTTCTACTCCTAGACATTTAAATAGAGTACGTGAATTAACCAACCAAATAAGATTTTTAGTTTTGTTACAACCAGCCATCCAGGGAAACTACTCTTCCTCTTAGCTGAGTCTGGCATCTAGAGGCAAGTGAGTGTATAACAAGTGATTAGATGTGTTTTTTTTTTGTAATTTCAACTTGTTGTTGCTGTAAATAAACAACTAATACAACAACATTTCAAACATTACAATAAACAACGATGACAACAACAGCAACAACAACAGTAAGAGTAATAATAAAAATAAAAAAGATATAACAACAACACTACTTAGCATTAATGTACATACAACAATGTTTGTTGTTGTTTGTAGCCGTATCTTTTCTTTTCTCAATGAATTAGGCCAACTCCAAAAAGTAACAAATCTTTAGGAAAGCACAACAAATAAAAAAAAACGTACATTGGATTTCATGCTCATACATTAAACTTCCTACCATCATCATCATTATCATCATCATGTAAATATTTTATGGTCTACGAACTTCTCTTTCCCCTTCTTCAACTAACTAAACTTTTACGTTTTTAGTTTGGCTGCCCCCTCCTAAATTATGCTCGTGTCTTGTACACCCAATGACAAACATATTTTTTAAATCGACCAGAGAGAATCCAGTTAAAACTTCCTATAAAGAAACAGCAATGGTTTGGCATTATAATACAAAGCCACTTTTCTGATAGAATATCCAGTATAAAAAATACACAATTCAGAATGAAAATTCACTATAAAAAGCCATTATTCCGATAAAAAGAAGCATGATTCACATTGAAATTTCTAAATAAAAACCAATGCCACGATTCAGGATACAAATTCAGTATAAAAATACCATGATTCACATATAAAGTATAGAACCACGATTCAAATTGAAAATTCAATATAAAAAAATATTAAAAGAAGCAACGATTTAAATAGAAAATTCAGTATAAAAAGATCCACGATTCTGAATGAAAATTCAGTATAAAAAGATCCACGATTCTGAATGAAAATTCAGTATAAAAAGATCCACGATTCTGAATGAAAATTCAGTATAAAGAGATCCACGATTCTGAATGAAAATTCAGTATAAAAAGATCCACGATTCTGAATGAAAATTCAGTATAAAAAGAACCACGATTCTGAATGAAAATTCAGTATAAAAAGATCCACGATTCTGAATGAAAATTCAGTATAAAAAGATCCACGATTCTGAATGAAAATTCAGTATAAAAAGATCCACGATTCTGAATGAAAATTCAGATCCTCGATTCTGAATCAAAATTCAGTATAAAAAGATCCACGATTCTGAATGAAAATCCAGTATAAAAAGATCCACGATTCTAAATGAAAATTCAGTATAAAATGATCCACGATTCTGAATGAAAATTCAGTATAAAAAGATCCATGATTCTGAATGAAAATTCAGTATAAAAAGATCCACGATTCTGAATGAAAATTCAGTGTAAACAAAGACAGGATTAAGTTTGAAAAGTCAGCATAAAAAGAACCACTATTCAGTTTGAAAATTCAGTATAAAAACTGGCATCATTCAAAATGAAAATACTTACAGTATAAAAAGAGTAATAGATCAGTTTGAAAAGTTAGTATAAAATTGAAAATTTAGTACACAAAGTAGCACTATGCCGTTTTTAAATTCCTTATAATAATTGCAACGATTCTGAATAAAACTTTAGTATAAAAAAAGCTATGATTCAGTTTAAAAATCCAGTATAAAAAGAACTATTATTTAGTTTGAAATTCAGTACGAAAAGAGCAACAGTTCAGAATGAAAATTCAGCATAAAAAGTGAAATGATTCACATTGAAAACTCAGCATAAAAATAACAACGATTAGGAATGAAAATTCAGTATAAAATGAGTCACGATTCAGATTCAAAATTCTGTATAGAAAGAGCCATGATGGAGATTGTAAATTTAGTATTAAAATAGTTAAGATTAAAATTCAATCAGCCTTATCGTATAAGCCATCGACAGTTTCGTACTAGATAAAAGAAACAGGTTGAAAATTTAGAATAAAAAGTGCCATAAATCCGTTTGAAAATTTTGTATGAAAAAATCAACTATTCTGAGTAAAACTTCAGTCTAGAAAAGCCAGGATTCAGTTTGAAAAGTCAGAGTTTTAAAATTCAGTATAGAAAGAGCAACAATTCGGTATAAAATGAGACTTGAATAGGATGTAAATTCAGTATAAAACGAGCCATGATTAGGACGATAAATCAGTATAAAATATTGAAAATTTAGTATAAATAAAGCCATGATTCAGGACGAAATTTCAGTATGAATATAACCACGGTTCAACAGTAAAATTCAGTATAAAATTTAGGTTGAAAATGCAATATAAAAAAATCCACGATTTTAATTAAAAATTCCTTATAAAAAGACCAGCGATTGAAAGATGAAATTACTGCAAAAAAAAACAGAATTCAAGATGAAATTTCTTTATAAAACTATTAACTATGATTCAGGTTTAAAATTCAGTATATGTTCCAAATTTAGAAAAAACAAGTAAGAAAGCTATATTCGGCTGTGCCAAATCTTATATATCCTTCACCAAATTATACTTTAAAATAAAAATTTTAAATATTTTTAGATAAATAAAAATAAAATTTTTTGTGAATTTTTTTTCAAAATTCGTTTTGTAAAATTTTTTTTTTTTTTTGTTTAGATTATTTATGACAAAAAAAAATATTTTTTGGTGAAAAAAAATTCGGGTAAAAATAAATTTTTCCCGATTTTGACCCATTGTAGCTCCGACTTACTACGGCGTTGTATACGTCCATCTTTCAAAAATAGGTCAAAATTTGAGGTTGTCCTGATTTTGTCCTTATATCAACTTGCGATTTCAGTTTAGATTCAGTGTAAGGATTCAAGATGAAAATTCAGTATAAAAAGGTCACGATTTGGGTTTAAAATTCAATATAAACAAGTAAGAGAGCTATATTCGGCTATACCGAATCTTATATACCCTTCACCAAATTATACTTTAAAATCAAATTATGTTTTTTTATTTTTTTTAAATTTTTTTTTTACGAAATTGTTTTTTAAAAGTTTTTTTTAATTAAAAAAAAAAAAATTTATTTAAAAATTTATTTTTTACATTTATTAGTGAAACAAATTTATGACAAAAAAATGTTTTTTGTAAAAAAAAAAATGGGGTTAAAAAATATTTTTCCCGATTTTGACCCATTGTAGGTCCAACTTACTATAGCCTTATACACATCGTTGCAATGGACTTTGAAATATCTATTATAAGATATCCATACTGTCTATATTTATGACTTAGTAATCGAGATATACATCAAAAAGAGGCCAAAAAATAGAGGTTGTCTCGGATTTTTGCTCATATCTCCGTTATTTATGGACGGATTTTGCTGAATTTAAATAGGAAACTTCTCGAAAGCATGTCTGACAGAATTATTGAAGATTTGGATCCCGAAGATATCTGGGGTCTTCAGAAAATTGATTTCAACAGACAGACAGACGGACATGGCTAAATCGACTCCGCTATCTCAGAATATATATACTTTATAGGGTCGGAAAATTATATTGCGGAAATTACAAACGGAATGACAAACTTAAATATACCCTTCTCACGAAGGTGAAGTGTATAAAAAGAGTTAAGATTCAGTTTGAAAATTTGGTCGAAATATTTATCACTTTCAAGTTTCAAACATATGTTTGCCGCTCAGTGTATAGGAAAAAAAACTACAGAAATAAAACATTACAATATTTATGCTTATATAGTAAGACATTGAATGCACTTGTAAATTAGTCTTCTTAACAAATCCATACCAACTTGTATTGGCTCAAAAACATACAGCTATGGATAGTACCTAAGCACATATTTATTTGTAGTTTGTAACTAAGTATCTAACTACATATGTATGTATGTACATCAGTATCTGCAATAGTGTGTTTATGTTAAAGTGTATGTAAGAACATTATTTTTATTGTCTGCTAATAAAATAAATGGATTTATTTAATACATTCACGTTTAAGCTACAACACTAACACACAACTATAATAAATGGTGACAATTTCCACCAAAAAAAAGAAGAAAAACTGCTGGTTTTTCTTTTCTTATGTTTGTAAAGTTTGCTAAAAAAAAACTAAACAAAAAGACACATGATAAATATAGAAGCAAGTATAAAGGAAGAGGGGACTTATTCATGAAAAGGGCAACAGTTGAAAGATGAAAATGTGTGGTAATAATAAAAGCTAAACAATTTCAAATTGTTACGTGACATCAAGTGACAGTTTACAAGTACTCATAGTTAAATCAGCCAAAAAAAGACAAAGAACCACAGCTAAAATAACCAACCAGACGACTTACAATCTACATCATGGATAGAGAGATATATGACCAAAAATAAAATCGTCTTAAGTCTTTAGACCAGCAGCATTTTTCTTTGGCAGTTTGGAAGAGGAAACTTTCAGCGACATAAACAAAACATTCTAAAGATAAATGCTGGTGGATTTTTAAAGAAAAGAAAAAAAAAACACTCAAAATACAGCTTAGAAATTGTTTGAAATACAGCTAAATTAAACAAATTTAATTTATTAAAATTTAGATTTTTAATGTATTTAAGTAATTGAAATTAAATGTAAATAATATTTCATTATATAAACTATAAAATAAATAAAAAATCTTTATAATAAAAATTCTGTATAAAATCGAAATTTCGAATAAAAATTCTTAGCCACGATTATGTATGAGGATTCTGTACAAAATTTCCAATAACAATACTGTATAAATCTGGCCACAGTTCAATATAAAAATTCTGTATAAAACAGTCCCTGATTCTGAATATAAAGTGTTTTAGAAAAGAGCCATGATTTCAAACAAAAATTCAGTATAAAACTGGCCACAAATCTGAATCAAAATTTTGCATAAAACTGGCCACGATTCCAAATAAAAATTCAGTATAAAACTGGCCACGATTCTGTATAAAAAGTTCTGTGTAAAAAGAGCCACGGTTCCGAATAAAATTCTGTATAAAACTAGCCAGAATTCCGAATAAAATTCTGTATATAACTGGCCACGAATCTGAAAAGAAATTTGTATAAACTAGGCCACAATTCCGAACAAAAATTCTGTATAAAACTGTTCCTGATTCAGAATACAAATTCTGTATAAAATGAGATACGATTCCAAATAAAAATTCTGTATAAAACTGGCCACGAATCTGAATACAAATTTTCTATAAAACTGGCCACGATTTCAAATAAAAATTCTGTATAAAACTGTTTACAATTCCGAATAAAATTCTGGCCACAATTCAGAATTAAAATTCTCAATAAAACCGGCAACAATTCCGAATAAAGTTCTGTATAAAATGAGCCACGATTCCAAATAAAAACTCAGTATAAAACTAGCCACGAATCTGAATAAAAATTTTGTATAAAACTGTTAACAATTCAGAATAAAAATTTTCTATAAAATTGGCAACAATTCCGAATAAAATTCTGTATAATACTGGCCACGGTTCCGAATAAAATTCTGTATAAAAGTGGTCACGATTGCGATTAAAAATTCTGTATAAAACTGGCCACAATTCAAAATAAAAATTCTCAATAAAACTGGCAACAATTTTGTGTAAAAATTTTGCATAAAATGAACACGATTTCTAAATTAAACATTCTTTATAAAACGAGCCACGAATCTACATCAATATTCTGTATACAACGTCACACCATTCGGATTAAAAATTCTGTAGAAAAAGACCCACAATTTCGATTAATATTCATGTTTTAAAGACCCAAAAATTCGGAATAAAATGAGCCACGATAAGACGATATAACTGTGTTATATTAACCTAGATTTCGATTGTTAATAAAAAACTGTATAAAATGATTCCGAATAAAAAAACTGAATTAAATCAGCAACGAATAAAAATTCTGTATAAAAAGTCACACAATTCCTTAATGATTTTGATTTAAAATTCTATATAAAAAGATTAGCTTTTGGAATTTAAACTATTCTTCAGATTTCTAAGTTTTACAGAAATATGTTTTGTATATACAAATAACATTTTAGTGAAAATAATAAACAATCTGTATTCACCAAAACAAAATGCCATTTTAATTCGTCACTTTTTTTATATTTAATATTTCCACTTCTAAAATAATCTTATCAAACTCTACCCACCAATAAGAATAAAAAAATAATATCACTTACCTTTTCTGGCTTCTTTTTCGATGGTGGTGAAATAATTTTAGCTTCTTCTTCCGAAGCCATGCGATTAAATTTGCGCGTAGCTTCTTTAACACTCATGGGATTTTCAGTATCCACATCGGGTCCCGAAGATTTCTCGCCACTACCTTCAGTCGAAGTGGTCGAGGAACCCGACGAAAAAGAAAAACGCGGTATATTCTCCTTATTACCGCCCGACTCATCGACAGAATTAGCTCTTGAAACACTTTTTTCGCGATTAGCTTTTTCTTCCAATTCTTTACGTTTATTATCCTCAGCCTGCGGTGTAGGGGTCTGAGGTTCGTTGCCCGAAGTTTGGCGTTCTAGACGTTTGGGGTCAATGCGTGACATGGCCGTGGTAAATTCATTAACACACTCACGATAGTTATTAACATTCTCCGTGTGGACAGCAACACCAGTGGCGGCAACTGGAGGCTGAGAAATTTTAGCAAGGGGCGAGGAGAACACCTCTGGAGGTGGCTTATAGGGTGGTGGTTGGCGATAGGGCGAACCAGCAGCTACATCTGAAGTGAGTGAAACTCCACCGGGGCTACTGGGCACTGAATCAGAGCCTGAACCCGCCTGTGAAACAGCACGTTGCACCACCTCCTCAGACGGACATTCATTCAAGTATTTCTTGCGTAAAATTAAATATTTCTGATTGTTTTCATTTTTAATGGTGGCCAATATATTCACATACGTTTTAAATTCTTTGCGAGCTTCATCTGGAATAATAAAAAAATTCCATTAAAATTTTTATATTTCATTCATATGCAACAAGTTATTTTGTTTATATTGTATTCGGTTGATAAACAACAACAAAAACATGACTCACTTTGTGTCTCGGGATGTGTAAGGAAACGTTTGAAATGCTTCACTAAGGCATGATTTGTTACTTTACAACCATTTTCCAGCATGTATTTACGAATTTCACTCATTGATAACTCTTTTGGTCCTTCCATTTTGCAATATTTTATTGTTTTTTTCTTTTTTAATCACAAATTATTTCACACACAAATAAATCACAGAATTTCACAAAATTACACAAAATTGTTTTTTATTTTCGAGTAACAACACAAAACCAAACAAATGAAACAGCTGAGCTGCGAACTGTCAAATTGTATGAAAAACAGCGAGAGTATGAGAAAAAGTAACGAGTAGATAAGCAGAATGTTGAAATAACGAGAAAAGCAAACAGCGAGGTGTGTTGTTTTATGATAAAGTGGATGTGCAAGTAAAAAATGTATGAAAAGTTAATGTTGAGACTAGTTATTGAAGAAAACTAAGTTTTGTATTAAAAATTAGATAATTGAATAAAAATAAATAAGGAATGTATTAAAATTTAGATTGTAAGGATTTTATTGTTATATTTTAATAGAAATATACATAAATTGTTTATTTTATAATTGAAAATGTTTGATATTATGGTAACCAAAACCCCACCAATACTAGAACTTATTATCATTTGTAAGAAAAACTATTTGCGATTTATTTTGACAATAATATTTACCACGAAAATTTTGAAATTTTATAATTTTTAAAAGAAAAACAAAAATTTTAAATTCGAATTATTGAGAAATTTTAACGGATTAAGATATCGTAATAAAATTTGGAATTTACTATACATAGATCGTAAGTTATTTTAAACAAAGGGTTGATAACTTTTGCCAATGACTTCATTTAAATACTGAAATTCCTAAAACGGGGAAAATATGTTACAAAAATTGGGGTTATCATTAAAGGGACCGCTCAACCGTTATTTACCATGGCATATCTTAAATTAATTTAAAGTATTTTTTTTTAAATCGGGGCTTTGAATTATTAGAAATTTTTAGATAAATCTTCAATAAAGACCATATTTGGATAGATTTGGGTGGACTTTGTTCCATTAAGTGGGCCAATTTTTATTTTACGCTCATTTACGTTTTGTTTTCTTTCTGAAACTTATACAAAAAGTATATAAGTCCGAAGAATTTCGCTTTTTTTGTACAAAAACTAAAGAATATATTGGGACCAAATAAATGTATGACCGGCCATTATTTCAATAAGTTAATAGTAAGAGATTTTAAGAAATTACCAAACCATTACTCCCCAGGGGTTTATCAATAATCTCGATATAGGGGTTATGGACCGATTCTCACAAAAGTTGGTAGAAAGATTTAGGTTCATATAAAACTTGTTTATGTCCAAGTTCACGATATTAATTATTATAAGACAATTGTGAATGTTAAAGTCATTTTCAGAGGGGGAATTTTGGTGGGGACTAGGGACAAATGTTGCCCGATTTTCCCCATATTTTAGAGTATAATTTCAGAGTACTTAGAACTAATTTGAGCAAAATTTTATTAGGATCGCTCATAATCAAAATATTCTTACTATTGAAATTATTGGAAGAAACTTAGTTTTTTTCGAAATCCTCTGAATCTTACATTCCTTATTGATAGTATTTTTATTGACAAAAGTTCAAGTGATTGTGTTTATATTCTGCTGTAATAACTTTATAATTTCTTCCTTTCTTCTAGGTTCGATTCAATTTACAAATAGACAAACATTTTCTCCTAATTTTCAATATCCTACCAGCATTTATTCCTTATCTTTCGAGAATTTCCCCCTATAAATTTGCCTCTCCCTAAAACCCTCCTATTAATTTATCATAATTAGAGAAAACAGCAGAAAACATGTAAATCTTCTTGTAAATTACTTAATTTTTCAATGTAAATATATTCATTATTTATTTTGTCACAGGCAAACTCATTATAAGCCACAGAGACATAGCGGGTCCACTTTTAAAAATAGCTACAATTTTTGCCACACACATTTTCAATTAAGGGTACTATGGGTATGATGATGTTTTACTCAAAATCTTTTGGCATTAAAATTGCCTGTAAAAAAAAAAAAAAAATTATAACAAATTGATAGTACACAGCAAATCATGCATTTTTACGTGTTAAATTATTGTAATGATATTAATTTTCAGCTTTATAAAACAAAATTCATACAAATTTATTAAGGTTGTGACAAATTAAACAAAATTCTTAGTAAATAATGCAGAAAAGGGGGGAATATAAGTATTTCGAATATGATGCACGTGTTTTGGAGAGATTTGTAAAAAGAAGAAAAACCGGTAAATGTTAAGAAAAATTATAAGTTTTAAAATAAAATAAATTGTATTAGACTTTATTCAGGCATAACTTATGAATATTGAAGATACTGATCTGATCTGTTTATAATTTTGGGCGCTAAATTTTCGAAAAATTTACCACTGACGGAATTTAAAATTGGTTTATTTTCACAACCGGAGGGAACAAATTTAATATACTGTAGTGCCATTAGTACAAATTTCAATTTTGAAAATTTAAAATGTTGACATTATTCAACTTCTTTTAAATCATATAGAACTCAAACAAAAAAAAAAAATACTTAAAAAAGTTAGACATACGAGTGTTATTTTTATTTTCACATAGTTTTTTTTACTAACACATTCTCACCACTTAGGTTTTTGACAACTGAGTTAGGTCTTTGACAGGAGAGTTTCCGCTCTATGTTTATTTTCTCTATGTTTTAGATTAACAAATCCAAAGTACTTTGAAAATTTTGCCATTCATGCAAACAAATGATTGATACAATTGAAATTTAAACAAATTAAATCGTTTAATATAAAATGTTGAGCTTGAAATGTATAAACTCCAAGGTTGGGTACCGATTCATAAAGGTGACGGTATGATTTAATGACACTAGCTTGCACGATTTTTGTTCATGATGTGAAAAATATGTATATTGGTTTATTATTATAGGACGTTTAACTTAAATTTGTGACCAAGGCGTATTAACAAGGTGAGTGCATAAGATCAGCTGTTTCTTAATTCGCCGTGGTTTAATGTAAGTCTTCTGTCAAACTATGTTTATGTTTACATTTGTTATTGTAAATAACATAATAATATTTTAATTCGCCTTGATTTTGACATTCGTTCTACATTTTAACAAAAACAAAATGCCTGTTGTTTTTGCATTGTTGTAGTTGTTGCCGGGACGCACTCACCTTGTTAATTCGCCTTGTTTGTGACCACTATATTAGAATACAAGGTGAGATATTGGATGTCAAAATTGACCAGCTTTAGTTTGCTAAGTTTTGAAGAGGGCGTAACTTGTACAAATATGGATATTAACCCTAGCTCTGGCACTATTTACATATGTAAATATCTGAATTTTAAAATAGCTATAATTTTTTTATTTTTGGTCCGATTTACAAATGGTTTGAAGTCAGTGAGTAATTTTTGACGTTCTTCGTGAGTATATAAAAAAAATCCCCAAAAAAGAAAATTCACCGTTATTTCTAGCCATTTTGTTACTTTTTCTTCATTATCTGCCACTATTTACATATGTAAATATTTTTGTTTTATGTACTTTATTTTTCATAAAATTCATTTGATTTGATTTGATTTAATTGTTTCTATTACTGGGCCATGAGGTCCAGTCCTACTTATGGTCTAAGAGCCATCCTGAACATTCCTAGGCCACATAATTTGATAAAAGAGGCTTGAGTGTATATGACGTTTCAGGCTTAGATATATGCAAACTCATTTGGGCTGTTTAGTGTTTGGGAGGATGATTGAGGAATTTGAGGATCATTGTGATATCGGATAGCCAGAGGGCACCAGGGGACTTATCTTCTCCTGATATGATGTCTCGAGTGTCGTAATTTCCTCTATAGTATCTCTAAAAGGCACTCGTTGACATTATGATGGTTACTTAGTCATAAGTGCCATGTCATGAGCATTTATAGGACCGGAACCATACTCTGTCACCGTTCCAAAAAATTATATAGGGAGGATCCAGACATTCGACATACAGGACTATTCCTCTGAGGATGGAAGGCAAGCACGCAAGTCGCCTTGGATTCCCTTTGTCGTAGCTGCGTGGATAGGGAAAAAGGGGAAAAGATTATTCATATTCTCTACGAATTCACAGCCCTGAGTGTCACAATGCACAGATTCCTGGGCCACTACGTATTAACCAACCTTAGTAGGTAGGTATCTGGGTTATAATGACCTACTGGGTCTATTAACTTCAGCATTTTAGCATACATTACGATGTAAACGGCACTACATCTGACGAGTGGTGTGATCTTTCCAAAATGGGGTCCTTTCGACTCTACTTGATTATTCGCGCGCTGCGAACTACCACATAAACCAACCAACCATATATCTGGGGATGTACATTGGGATTGCCTTATCTTAGGGTAGTGCTGAGCGAAGTACATCGGAGAAGCTTTGATGTCTGATCTCTCAATAAACGGAATAATTGGCTTCATAAGAAGCCTAGGCCTATTGTGGTGATTTTATGGACGGCTTCACCAGAATCCCCAACGGTCTATAGTGTACCCCTAACAATAATCTACATATCAATATATAAGAAATTACACGTATTTACAAATGTAAATAGTGCCAGAATTCGTAGACAATTATTGGTGCCAGAGCTAGGGTTAAATGAATTTTCGTTCTAGAGCAAATATGATAATAAAAAAATCCTGTTTATTTCATTATACTTTAAAAGATATGAGTATTTAAGTTTCAATTTTGAAATTTAAAATTTTTACCTTGATTTTATGTTATTTTTCGAAAATATCTTTCGTAATAGTTGTCAAATAGTGTTTCTAAAAACATTATTATACCCTTCACCTTCGTGAGAAGGGTAATATAAGTTTGTCATTCCGTTTGTAATTTCCACAATATAATTTATCGACCCTATAAAGTATATATAGTTTCTGGAGCCATGTGCGTCTGTCTGTTGAAATCAATTTTCTGAACACCCCAAAATAACTTACAATGCTGATTCATACATCAATATATCGCGAATACTTCCGGCTCAGTAACTTTTCAAAATCGAGAAAATCGGCCCACAAATGGCTGAGATATAAGGAAAAAACAGGACCAACCTCGATTTTTTGCCTATTTTTGATCTATATCTGGATTACTAAGTCATTAATATAGACAATATGGATATCTAATGATAGATATTTCAAAGTCCATTGCAACGATCTATGTAAGGCTGTAGTAATTTGGACCTACAATGGGTCAAAATCGGGAAAAATATTTTTTAACCCGAATTTTTTTTACCCAACAAATTTTTTTTCTCTAGTAGATTTAAAAAAATTTTCGAAAGAAATAATTTCTGAAAACAATTTTGAAAAAAATTTTTTTTTTTTAAATTTTGAAAAAAAAAAAATGTTTAATATTTTAAACTATAATTTGGTGAAGGGTATATAAGATTCGGCACAGCCCAATAGCTCTCTTAATTGTTTTATATCTAATAAACTCCAAACTAAGACGTAAAAATATTTCGTGGTTTTCTTTCAATATGAAACTTATTTATATTGAATTTTATGTAGATACCAAAATGTTTAAGAGATATATGCTCGTTAAAGTGATTTTCGGAAGTGGGCAATCTGTACTTTGCGCACAAGGTTTACATGGACAGCCAGCCAGACGAACGGAGGGACATTGTCCATTGGTGTACTTTAAGGTGGGTGGTGGACTAATTTTGTTGGGCGTTACAAACATCAGCACAAACGCATAATACCCTTCCCGCTATGATGGTGTAGGGCATAATACCTCATGAATATTAAAATACCATTAATAAACAAGTTGTACACTAAGAAGACCACCGATATTCTTTCAGACCAGACATATATAAAAATCTTTCAAATCGAATCGAGAAAAAAAAATTGTCATCACTTAAACTTACCAATACCTCCTCTATAGCCACGGGAAATTTAACAAGTAAGAGTGCTATATTCTTCTATGCCGAATCTTATATACCCTTCACCTTTGTTGTGAATGCATTAATTGCCCACGTTCAGCGTATAGCATCCTAAATATATTAAGAAAACTTTTACAAACTTTACATTTAATTGCTGACGAACAGATTATATTGTAGAAGTTACAATCGATATGACAATCCTATATCTACCCTTCTCACGAAGGTGAAGGGTATAAAAACAATAACAAACTACGCAAAGCAATGAAGCCAACACCAGACAGACAGACAGACAGACAGACTCCACTATCTATAAGGATCCACCTTCTCACGAAGGTGAAGGGTATATAAAATACAAAAAATTATATTTTCATCATTTAAACTTATTTATAAAATAGTAACGGTTTTTTAGAGGCAACGGTATTATAGATAATTTCGCTAAGGGTATTTTAGAGATAATGTAGTCAAGCTTAAAGGATATTTTTGGAACGAAAGTAGATTTATAGAACTCTAGCCTTGTATGTTCAAATTTAAGTTCTCTAAAAACAATATTCCGAAAGTTTTATTCCTATTTTATTGATATTCCAAAATACGTCTGATACATTTTATTTCTTATGAACTTAATAAACTGTCTTGTCTTGTTTAAAATGTATGTATGAATGTACTATATGTTCTTTTCAATTTGATTTCCAATTACTTTTGTAACATGAATAAACAACAAATCGTCTATATATGTACAATAAATTGTGTATATCTTTTGTGTATATACAGATGTATCTACTACATATTGTACAATTTCAATATTTCGCATGTATTGCATTTTGGTTTTCCACTTGACAAACATTTACAAATTGCAAACATTTTAATCACAATCAAATTTTCAAATTCAAATTCATTTTTCTTTTTATTTTTTTGTTTTTCATATACGATTTTGTGTTGTAACTGCAGTCAGTCAATAACATGAAACAAAATAAATTTGTTTTAAATAAAATGAAAGTATAAAATAATAATAAACTAACAAAATTTGCCAACATACATAGAGACAAAATACACTTTTAGATTTATATGTTCAAAAGATATACAAACTCACACATACATATTATTAAATATGTATCCAAATCTCTATAAATAAAAAATGTTGTGTCTACCGTCACCATCATCATCAGCAGGCAGCAGCAGCAGCAGCCCAATTGCTTAAATACTCTGCTCCAGAAGTTTAAGTCACTTACAGATGCACTACAAAAGAAAATCCCTTGTTGTTTTCTTTTTTTCCTTTCAATATTTTGTTTTGGTTTTGAAATCATCTTCTTGAAACTTGTGTGTTAATTTCATTTTCGATTTGCCTCAAGTGTGTGTGTATAGAATTGTATTGGTTTGTTTTCAATATGAATGTGAAAATTGTTGAAATGTCGTCATTTATCATTTGCACAAATACGTATGTATGTATCTAAAACCAAATAACAAATATTATAACATACGAATGAAGAATGGTGTGTACTGTGTAGCTACTTAGATACAAAGATACTTTTCAACTAACACTCAATTGCAGTCATTTTGTATTCTGCTGCAGCAATAATGCTTCATCTGGTTTTTGGATTTTGCAAAACCAAAAGATTTCATTTCTTTATGTTATTGTATATTTCTTCAAACTCATGCCAAAGTTTTAGAGAATATGCAATATGAAAATGGAGAGCGATTAGTGTTAGCAAAGGATCGTGCAAGAAGTGGGCAGGGCTTTCATCTTGTCTTAGTGACCTGTAAAGTACATACTACAGAAATGCTCTCAAGATTCCAAAAAATTACGTGTAGAATTAAATACAATATATTGTTACGTTTTTACCTTTTAAAAACGGGGTTTATTTCCTATAAATAAACCGGATACTTTTGATTGCAAATAAAAGCAGTTTTAGTAGTTTAAAATTGTAACAACTATTTATTTATTTAAAATGTACAACAACAACAGAATTAAGAATTATAAACAAACTTTATAATGTACAAACACACATGTACACAACAGTTGATGTTTACTCTAACAGCGACAATGATCAACTCAACTCACGACTACAGCCTCTGCCACCATTTATATACACGCCATCTCTCGGGAATCTTCTACAATGCTCTTAACGAACAAACTAGTACATTCGAATTCCAGAGCCTTCGATGTCATTGCCAGCAGCCCAAATGTGCCCTCAAATATGATGAATGCTGCAGGCAGTCGTTACAGACCGTTAAACTCAAATCGTCATTGCACATTCGTAACAATATGTTAATATTGGAACTATTAGATCATCGAAATTCCTCTGGAAAGAACCATTATCATTTGAGATTGGTAGGCGCCTATGAATGGTGGAAACTTTCAACACAACCAGATAATATAAATCGTCGTGGTTGTTGTAACAGCTGAAACAAAGAATTGGCTATTTCATAAATCCACTGAACAAAGTGAAGTAATGTTGGATTTACAGCAATTGTTCTACTGCAGCAGGATGAGTCCATAAATTCAATGAACGTAGTGAAATAAGGTTGGTGTCAAGGGAACTTTGACCATATTCTGGGCATAATTTGGTGACGGTACGGTCTACGCAGGACCTGAAGGCATTAAGCCTATATTAATTCAATTACTTCGTCCAGGTGGTGAAAAACGCTTTAACAGGATTTCGAGCATTTGTGTCTAAACTTCAAGAACAAATGCTAGCAAGGCAGATAATTCATTATTCATCGCATCGTATTGTTGCACGTAGTGAACTGTAGGTTGTCATGAAAGACTAAAGCGTGTGTCGAGGCTCTTTTACAGATCACGTGCCATGAGAATAGTTCGTTCCCAAGGCCTCTGCTGATTATGTTCTGTGAAATTCTAGTGGCTATGTATCTGGCGAAGCTCATGCTAGTTACGAACTGCTGTCAGTTGTACGGTCAGCTGGGAGAAGGGAATAGCTTCGTGTATCTTCGTTGCGAGCGAGGGTTTAGAAACGGGTTTATTTGACCAGTTTTCCAAAAGCTTGGTACAATTACGCAACTCACTGAGAATGTTGCGTTATAACAGACTCCCCGCTCTCCTAGTTGCTTAAATATCAGCATGAATAATCTGTCGTTGCCTAAAGCCTTAGTTGACTTCTGCAACCTCAGTTGGCATATAAAGTTGTAATGTAATCCAGACTGGAAAATCATGCAGTTAGCGATAATACTTCTTTTAGCCTTGTCTCTCTCGAGGTGCACCACAAAAGTAGGTTTAGTATTGCATATGTCGGTGTCTGAAAATTTAATCGATAATCTATCATCCTTCTTCGTCGGGACCGAACTGCCCGAACTCAAATTTCAGTTCTTAAAATTATCTATCCATTTTTTCAGCTTCTCTACATTTAAAAATATGATGATATGTATCACAATGCAATTCGAAGATTCTTGAATATTTAGGATTGAGACGACAGCAAATAACTCTCTTAGTCTCGGAAATGCAGTATGTTTGACCAACAGAAATTAAATGAGCGGTTATTGCGGTGATTGTTGGAGCTTCCTGTACGCTTCGTGTATGTTGAATTTCTCTGAATTCGTGCCAGTCTTATTTCTTTTGGTTAATGTAAATTCGGCGTTCAGGAACAATAATCGTTATTATTTTCAATGATCTATCTATTCTTTTTCTCTTATACTCATATACCAAGCTGGTAATATGTATCACGATTCAGCTTGGTTCGTCAGGGTTGCAACGTTTGCATGTATTTCTGCTTCTGCCGGATAGACGATTAGCAGAAATGAAGCGTGCGGCAGCTGAGGTAACAGTTTCATGAAACTTCGTCTCCTCTTCGTGTTCCTTGAGGACAATCGGAAGATCATTGAAGATGAGGTCAGTAAATTCTCTCAATCCGTGCCAGTCTGCTTTCTATTGGTTGATGTGGCGTTCATGGAACATAATCGCGATATATCCATTTCTTTTATGTTCTCATTTACCAGCCTTACAATTCAGATGGGAGATTCTTCATTCTTTAGGGTTGGGATATCTGCAATTATCTCTGCTTCTAATGGGAAATGAGGGATCGTTACTTGCAGTCGGTAAATTATCTGTTTTATTTTTTTTTTTGGTTGATTTAAATTCGGCGTTAAGAAACGTTCTAATCTTTAGATCTGTTTAGACAATATTTTTTGAATAGATGAATAGATTCCAGAGAAAATACTGCTCGTTATGTAAGTGTTAATTATACCAAAACTCACTATGGTGATATTTGGTGAACATATTCTGTGTTTCACTCAGCTCATTGAAAATGGAATTTATTATCCAATAATTTCTGTGCATTCGCTTAAGACAAACGGTCTATATCCGGGATGTCCATGCGATAGCGTCGGCTGTCCAACTGAATGTGTCGAGGAATTAAATCTTGCATCAGAATCTGATGGCTGGGGTGACAAGTGTGGTGAGATGACATCAGGAACTGTCTGGTCAGCAACATATTACGAAACGTATTCTTCTGGGTCGTTTGGATACCTCACCTTTGGGTGTGTCTTATGACACACATGCCCCAAGAGGTATCAGCAAGAGAATTTAGGACCTTATTTATATTATTCACCTTCTGGTTGATGTAGGTGGCGTACGATGAAAAATGTAAGAGGCTGTGTAAACCTACTTCTAGGATTATAGGACTCTTTACCATGGGGATACGTTTTCTTTGATCCATAAAGGACACACCTCTTTGCAGTTGATAACCTAAGTTTGCGTTTCGCTGGAAGTCCATATTGATGACCAGAAATTGGGAAATTTTGGCACTTATGTCAATAGCCTACACTGAGTAAATGAGCAAATCATTTTTCTTTTAAAATTTTAATAATGTTTTTTCGTGAGTGATTTTCGTAAGATGGCCTTAATGTACCAATCTTCATAAATTAAGATCGCGTGATTTCTTTCTATATGAAACTTATTTTTGATGAATTTTATGTAGATACCAACATTTTTAATAGATTTATGCTCGTTAAAGTGATTTTCTAAAGTTAGATTTTTTAACTTAAATTAAAGCAATTTTAATATTTTAGATCTTCAATTAATTGTTGTTTTATTGACTTTATGGTAATGTAAAAGCCTTACAAGTAGATTGGTAGGTAACTACTTCTATCAACTCCAGGATATTTTCTTAAGACTTACTCATACACTATCGAATACACATATCACATACTAGTGCAAGGTGGCGCAAAAGTAATAATCCTATCAGAAAATGCTATAAATTTTGCGATTGGCCCCTAATGTCAGTTCTGTTTTGACATTTGTGTAGTAAACACATGCGAAATACACGTTAATAAACAATGTTACGCTACACTGCTCCAGAACGCGGAATATTGCTGACTATTTATTTGACCAATAATCGGTCGGTGACTTTGGCACAACGTGAATTTCGTCGCAGATTTCCTGGCCGTCCAACGCCTACTCGTGAGACACTGCGACGTTTAGCCGCTCGCCTCGAAGAGACTGGCACAACACGAGATGCTGCCAGGCGTGGCAGACCCCGGAGTAGCCTTTCTGCAGAGAATATTGCTGCTGTAGCCGAGGATGTCATGGAAGCGCCCTCGACATCGACCAGACGACGTGCCACGCAAATGGGTATCAGACGACGATCTTTACAGCGAATTTTTGTACAAGATTTGAAGATGTTTCCGTACAAAGTCCAGACGGTGCATCAGCTGTTGACCGCCAATCACGTCTAACATACGCTCAAGCCATCCTTAATCACCACCAAGAGGAAGATAATTTTTCATCAAAAATAATCATGAGTGATGTGGCCCATTTCCATCTTAGCGGGTACGTAAATAAGCAAAATTTATGCTTCTGGGGTACTGCAAATCCGCGTGTAACCTACGAAGAGCCATTACACCCGCTCAAAGTCACTGTATGGTGTGCTGTTTTCGCTGGAGGAGTCATCGGACCTTTTTTCTTCGAAGACGTCGCGGGCCAAACGGTTACTGTGATTGGTGAGCGCTACAGAGCAATGATCATCGAGTTCTTTTTGCCGCAACTTGATGAATTGGGATTGGAAAACATGTGGTTCCAACAGGACGGTGCAACGGCACACACTGCACGTGCCACAACCGATATGCTGATGGATGCATTTCCCGGGCGCCTAATCTCCCGTTTTGGCGATTTGCACTGGCCAGCAAGATCGCCTGATTTGACCACTCCAGACTTCTTTTTGTGGGGCTTTTTGAAGTCGCGGGTTTATGTCAACAAGCCTCAGACTCTTAAAGGCAATATCCGTCAAGAATGTGAGTACGTTTTGGGCAAAGTGATGGAAAATGCCATAAAAAGGGCTCAAATGACAATCAACTGTGGCGGCGGCCATTTACATGACATCATATTCTCGACTTGATGTACAAAAAAATTAAAAGATCAAATAAAAATAATCCACAAGAAGAATCAAAGTTTTTCATTTTTTTTTTAATTACAGCCAAAAAACATGGGAAGTTTACTTTTGCGCCACCTTGTAGATTGGTAGGTAACTAGTTCTATCAACTGCAGGGTGTTTTCTCAAGATTTACTCATACACTATCGAATACACATATCACATACGAGTATATTAAACGTGTGTGCAAATGATATTTTATTCTAAATCTTGTAATTTTTCTATTTTATATTGAATTGGATGTTTGTAAACACACATTTATGTTTGCAACCATACATATTTATGTATTTGATATATGAGTGTATGTATCTTTTAGTTTTTGTATAAATGTATCTAAAGATGTGTGTATGTATTTGGTTTATGCCTTCTGCATTCATTGATTGTGATTGTATCTTTCAGTTGCATTTCAAGTTGTTGCAAAATGTCATGTGTTGTCGTCGTCATCTCTATATGAGAGACAGACAATACACATACTCGTATTAAGCAACTGCAGCAACAACAGCATCAACTAACCAACCAGACATTCTAGCAACAAACTAAACATTGAACAAACCAACCAACTAACAACTCAGAGACAAATCTTCTTATCCTGTTTTTATACCCAGTCGTACATGGATTGGATTGGAATGGCATGGTATGAATGGTAGTAGCCAAGTATGCAAATGAATTATTGCATCTTAGCAGAATAATTTCAATTCTCATACAAATAAATACGAGTACTACACATTCTATGTTTAAAAATCTTTTTTTGTTGTTTAATAACAATTTCTTTACTTTGCTGTCATTTAAATAAATACTCGTTTGTAGCTTGTTTAAAATTGAGACGCATAAACGTTGCTAACGAGAAAATTTAACTTTTTTTTGAAAAATTTATTAATTAAAATATTGTTAATTTGTGTTTTAAAGACCAGAAGTGTTGTTAAGGAATTCTACAAAACATATAAAGTGTGAGAATTACTCGTACTTTACAGAAGAGTAGCCCGAATTTTGACATTAAATATAATTGTTTTAATTAAGTTTAAATCAACCTATTACTGGAACAGAGATTCTCTTCAGATTTACAGGTTTTTATCAGAAATAGTAACATTTAGCCAGAACAATAAATTATATTAAATGTTTGAGAACGAGAACACCTGTGATTTAAATGCACCTAAACATGTTACCGCACAATTTTCTTATACAAAACTTTATATTCTTTATTTTATTTGATGGTATCTGGTTATGACATCTTTTTTATCTAGGATAAACGTTATTTACTCCCAAAAATGGTAAAACAATTAAAATTTTAAATTTAAGAAAATTTCGTACAACATGTTTTCAGCGTAATTTAATGAAATGTTATTAAAGATATTTAGGCAAATAATAACCAAAAATAAATAAATAATTTCGGTTTCAAATTCAGTAGTGGTTGCGATTTGAAATCAGGGATTTTTTCGAAAATTAAATTTTGAACAAACGTTTTGCAAGCTTTTAAAAATTGTTTATACCTGAGGTCCCCTACTTTCAGACCTCACCGCTCCTGGGGTAAGCGTGAGGTGAGTCGCACAGTGGCGCAGAATCAACATTTTTTGGAAATAAATCTGGCATTTATAAACGGCTGGTCCAATCGGCATAAAATTTGACGTGGGCATAGCCAAGGAGTATTCAAAAATATGCCACTTTAAAACTCCGTCCTTCAAAAATACTGCACTTTTTCATATTTTAATGTGACTAAGTCAGAGCTATTGACTTCTTGTTGAATAAAATATTAAAAAAATTTGTTCAAATTTTTTAGTATGAACAAGTGCAATATTTTTGAAGGACGGATTTTTAAACTGGCATATTTTTGAATCTAATTGAGATATTGACTTGAAATTTTTTTCATGAGACCAAACATTTACATATCTAACCATAAAAAATAGGTCAGAAAAATGTGGATGAAATTATTCCTAATATTTGCAATCCTATCAAAATTTTGATAAAAATTTTAGCTTTAGAGCTTAATAAATATGTAATCTTCTATCTTCTATATAAATAAAAATCAATTGTCGTTCGTTGGTAATTGCATCAGTTGAGAACGGCTAGACCGATTTGGACAATTTTTTTACTGAAATGTTCGTCATAGTCCAACTTAGGTTTTTACGGAAAGAAAAATTGACCCAGCCCACTTTTACGCCCACTTTTTTCCATTTATCTAAAATCGGAAAACGGCTGCACCGATATGGCTAATCTTTTATTTAAATGATCGTAGTAATCTAATTTAAGTTTTTACTGAAAGAAAAATTTACCACGCCCACTTTTACGCCCACTTTTTCCATTTATCTAAAATCGGAAAACGGCTGCACCGATATGGCTAATCTTTTATTTAAATGATCGTAGTAATCTAATTTAAGTTTTTACTGAAAGAAAAATTTACCACGCCCACTTTTACGCCCACTTTTTTCGATTTATCTAAAATCGGAAAACGGCTGCACCGATTTGTCAAATTCTCCTTATTTTTCGGCTTATTTGTAAGTAAAGTTTTTGCTGGGATATTCTTATGTTGTAAATAACTCATTTGTTATTACTTTTGTATTGTTTCGCGATTTGTCCGAAAATACCGTTACTTTTTTATTTACATTCCAATTTATTTTGGTAAATGTGCAAATGTTGATTGACTGCTTATTGTCAAATTGTTGATCAAATTAATCGGTGGACGAAAAATAAAATAAGTGCAATTGTTAATTGTGAATTAAAAAAAGTTTAAAGTGTTTCTAAAAAAGTTAACTAACGGTGATAAGTTTTTTTTTGAATTAAGATTCCATTGTAAGTACATTGCAATCAATTCATTAATTGAAATAAGTTAAATCGTGTTACCTCAAACAAATTTATAGATTAACCTACTATAGACTGTGGGTTTTGAAGTTATAAACGGTTAAAAGGTAAGAGCAAAGTCAATAAATTCTATCGCATTGTAATGCCGCCAATAAGAAGGAGCAATTTAGGTCGCAGAACTCGCAATGCTTCAAATCAAGCGTATTTTCGATCTAATCAAACTGCGGAACAACTCGAAGAGCGAAATGAAATTGAACGAAATCGATTATCACAAACACGTTCTGCACGTACACAAGAAGAAAGAGAATATGCAAACGAAGTAGATATGCATCGAATGAGACACAATCGTTCTATAGAATCCAACCGAGTGATAATTAATTCAAATGTACGTGCAAGAAGAGAAACAAATGTTGCGTTAAATACTCATCGAGCTGCATTTCATTACAACAGGACAGTCGATTACAGTGCAGACCATTCCGTTGCTATTGGTTCGATGAGCGTTGTGTGCCCACATTGTAAGGCATTGAAATATAAAAATGAAACTCCTGGATTGTGTTGCGCAAGTGGCAAAGTGAAATTGACACCGTTGATTCCACCACCAGAGCCATTGCTCTCATTGGTTTCTGGAACAGGAGCTCATTCCAAGCATTTCCTAACACAAATCCAGAACTACAACAATTGTTTCCAAATGACTTCATTTGGCGCAACAAATGTGATTCGGGATAATTTCATGCCTACTTTCAAGGTAATTTCACCACTTACAGCATTTTATTTTGTTTTCTTATGTAAATTAAACATTACAGATTCAAGGTCAAATATATCATCGAGCAGGTTCGCTTTTGCCAGTTCCGGGTGCTGACTATAAATTTCTGCAGATTTACTTCATGGGCAATGCTCCACAAGAAGTAGAACAGCGTTGTGCATACAACAGTTCGGTAAAAAGACCAATTGTTGAGCAACTGCAAACTTTTTTCCATCAACACAATCAATTGATTGCATTGTTCAAAACCGCACTAGACCGCATGCCCTCTGATAATCACAAAATTGTTATCAGAGCCGATAAGACTCCTACGGGAGAACACGCAAGACGTTTCAATGCACCAACAATTGATGATGTCGCCATTGTCGTCGTTGGTGAAAATTTGGAATCACGTGATATCGTTCTACATCGACGAAATAATCAGCAGCAGCGTGTGTACGAAACTCACCGATCATATGATGCGTTACAATATCCAATCATATTTTGGCAAGGTGAAGACGGTTATCATTTCTCGATCAAAATGATAAATCCGCTTACAGGTGAATATCAAATCTATATTTTTTCTATTATAAGATCAATTAATTTTATTGACGCGAAAATTAATGTACAGGCGCTGAAACAAACAAAAAAGTAAGTTCAATGAACTATTATGCATTTCGACTGATGGTTCGTGAAAATGAGGACAATCACATATTGAAATGTCGTCGTCTTTTCCACCAATATGCTGTCGATATGTATGTAAAAATAGAAACAGAAAGATTGACATTCATTAGATTGAACCAGAAAAAACTGCGTTCCGAAGAGTACATACACCTTCGAGATGCCATAAATGTGGACGGGAACGCACACAATATCGGCCGGATGACGATTCTCCCAGCAACGTACGTCGGAAGTCCTCGCCATATGCATGAATATGCTCAGGATGCTATAACCTACGTTCGACACTACGGTACAGCAGATTTATTCATAACTTTCACTTGCAATCCACACAGTGCACAGTGCTTGATGATGGCGAACAAGGTATTGTCTGAGTTAGGCATGGCAGCTACCAATCGACCGATGCACGACGTATTTAATCAAGAGTTGCGACGCGAAATACAATATGATTGCGATGCCTTGAAGGAATTAGTACGAACAAACGTTCCACTGTTGAATCGACAACAAAAATATGCATACGACACTCTTATGAAAGTTGTGAAAGATGGAACTGGAGGAATTTTTTTTTTGGATGCTGGAAAAACTTTTTTGATTGCGTTGATTTTGGCCACGATACGCTCGCAGAATGATATTGCACTTGCACTTGCTTCATCAGGAATTGCAGCTACGTTGTTGGAAGGCGGTCGTACTGCCCATTCAGCACTCAAGTTGCCATTGAAGTTGCACATCAATGAAAATCCAACATGCAACATTTCCAAGAACAGTGCAATGGCCAAAGTTTTGCAGCAAAGCAAACTAATCGTTTGGGATGAGTGTACAATGGCGCATAAAAAGTCTTTGGAGGCATTAGATAAAACTTTGCAAGATTTACGAAACAATCAAAGCCGTTTTGGTGGTGCAATGATTCTGTTGGCAGGGGATTTTCGGCAAACATTGCCAGTGATTCCACGGTCAACGCCAGCCGATGAACTTAATGCATGTTTGAAGTCGTCCGTTTTGTGGAAACACTTCAAGAAACTCAAATTGACTGTGAACATGCGTGTCGAGCTGCAGAACGATCAATCTGGAGAAGCATTTTCCAAACAATTGCTGGACATTGGCAACGGCAAAATCCCGGTTGACATTTCGACCGGTTGCATTCAATTTCCCCCCGGTTTCTGTCAGTTCACCGAATCAAAATCCGAGCTAATCCGAAAGGTATTTCCAAACATTGCACAAAATTACAAAAATCATGATTGGTTGAGCGAACGTGCTATATTGGCTGCGAAAAACATTGATGTCGACGAATTGAATTTTAAGATTCAAGGTGAAATTGCTGTCGAATTGATGACGTACAAATCGGTGGATTCCGTTACTTCCCAAAATGATGTTGTCAACTATCCAACCGAGTTTTTAAACTCGCTGGAATTACCCGGATTACCGCCTCACAATCTCCAACTGAAAGTCGGATCGGTAATCATAATGTTACGAAACATAAACCAACCACGTCTTTGTAATGGCACCCGACTTGCGGTAAAAAACCTGATGAACAACGTCATCGAAGCAACAATACTGAAAGGAAAGTACAAAGGAGAAGACGTTTTGATACCACGGATCCCAATGGCTCTGACCGACATGCCATTCGATTTTAAACGATTGCAGTTTCCGGTACGGCTTGCATTCGCTATGACAATTAATAAATCTCAAGGGCAGTCATTGCGTGTTTGCGGCATTAACCTTGAAAATCCATGCTTCTCGCATGGTCAATTGTATGTCGCCTGTTCCCGTGTCGGAACACCATCAGCATTATTTATTTACGCGCCAGGCAACAAAACTAAAAATGTCGTGTATCATAAAGCATTGCAATGAAGGAAACTACGATATCACTGCAAAGCAACAGAAAAAAGTATTTCTTTATTTTAATTGGTTCCTGAACATCGATCTTTCAATCAAAATGTAAATATAACACCATATATTGTACATATTTTCAAATCAAATGTAATTTAAACACACCTCAAACCTACATAAATAAAAATTATCATTTAAAAGTACGTTGTTTGTCTCTTTTTACTATTTTTTCATAATTCAAACAGCTTCTCACAAATTTACAAATCGAACACAAACATTTTTTCTAATATATGGACAGGACAACGTCTGTCGGGTCAGCTAGTATGTAATAAAATCTTTATTTATTATCTTTATACTCAATGAAATTTTCAAATTCCTAAAAATTGAAGCGAAAATCCCAAAAATTTAATTTTTTATAAAATTTTGCCCATAGGGTCCACATTTTCTTTGGGGCTGGGAAAATACTTTGGGAATAAATAGGGAATACATCACGGTTTCTAAAACTGCTTTCCGTTTTCTGATCCCAGCTTTGGGATTTAAGAACATGTGGCCCAAATTTGAAATTTTGATAAAAAATAGGTGAAATTCCGAAGAGCGTAGGGACGACGTATTCGAAAACTATGACATATTTATTATACTAAAATGTTCTCCGTAAAGATGTCTTACAGAAAAACATAAAATTGTTATATATCCTTAAAGAAATTTTTTTTTAAATAAAAAAAAATTAAGTCACCTTTTCGCCCAAAAAACAGCACAAATATTTTGAATTTTTAAATTGAAAATCGTTTATTTATCGATCCGTAATTGATATTGCTCTGAAATCTTTTGCAAAAAAATCTTAAGTTCATTTGGTTCTCAAATACGCCCAATATTTTTAAAAAAGCGGACCAAGGTATGGCCAAATTTTAAAATTTCAGTTTTTGAATGCCTATAACTCGGAAATTATAAGAGATAAATAGCATACGCAAGCATATATTCAAGACATAGCTGAGGGCTTTCCAAAAATATAAAAATCGATGACATTGGATGTAAAACCAACAAATGGCATGTGTTTAAATTTTTTTTTACTTTGAGCCCCCATAGCGACGTGCCTGGAGCATTTTAATAACTTAAACTCGAAATGCCAGATTTATTTGTAAACAAATTTGATTCTGCCCCACTGTGAGTCGTCTAAGCTTATATGAAATTTCATGTCAATCGGATTATACGGTTAGAAATGGCAGATAGATTTCCAAAATATTTTGATTCTGCTCCAATGTGCAGCGTAACATAGATCCAGTCATTCCGGAGTACATAGTTTGTATCTTGTGCCGGTATTCTGATCATAATGGCCCTATCAAAGTTCAGTGTAGGTACCCCCACAAAATAAGCTAGCTTAGTAACAGGTGGCACAAAAGTAATCCTCCTATCAGAAAATGCTATACATTTTGCCTATTATTGGTCAAATAAATAGTCAGCAATATTCCGCGTTCTGGAGCAGTGTAGCGTAACATTGTTTATTAACGTGTATTTCGCATGTGTTTACTACACAAATGTCAAAACAGAACTGACATTAGGGGCCAATCGCAAAATTTATAGCATTTTCTGATACGAGGATTACTTTTGCGCCACCTTGTATAATTACCAAACGATATTGGTTATTTATATTAAGTACTAGCTGACCCGACAGACGTTGTCCTGTCCATATATTAGAAAAAATGTTTGTGTTCGATTTGTGAATTTGTGAGAAGCTGTTTGAATTATGAAAAAATAGTAAAAAGAGACAAACAACGTACTTTTAAATGATAATTTTTATTTATGTAGGTTTGAGGTGTGTTTAAATTACATTTGATTTGAAAATATGTACAATATATGGTGTTATATTTACATTTTGATTGAAAGATCGATGTTCAGGTACCAATTAAAATAAAGAAATACTTTTTTCTGTTGCTTTGCAGTGATATCGTAGTTTCCTTCATTGCAATGCTTTATGATACACGACATTTTTAGTTTTGTTGCCTGGCGCGTAAATAAATAATGCTGATGGTGTTCCGACACGGGAACAGGCGACATACAATTGACCATGCGAGAAGCATGGATTTTCAAGGTTAATGCCGCAAACACGCAATGACTGCCCTTGAGATTTATTAATTGTCATAGCGAATGCAAGCCGTACCGGAAACTGCAATCGTTTAAAATCGAATGGCATGTCGGTCAGAGCCATTGGGATCCGTGGTATCAAAACGTCTTCTCCTTTGTACTTTCCTTTCAGTATTGTTGCTTCGATGACGTTGTTCATCAGGTTTTTTACCGCAAGTCGGGTGCCATTACAAAGACGTGGTTGGTTTATGTTTCGTAACATTATGATTACCGATCCGACTTTCAGTTGGAGATTGTGAGGCGGTAATCCGGGTAATTCCAGCGAGTTTAAAAACTCGGTTGGATAGTTGACAACATCATTTTGGGAAGTAACGGAATCCACCGATTTGTACGTCATCAATTCGACAGCAATTTCACCTTGAATCTTAAAATTCAATTCGTCGACATCAATGTTTTTCGCAGCCAATATAGCACGTTCGCTCAACCAATCATGATTTTTGTAATTTTGTGCAATGTTTGGAAATACCTTTCGGATTAGCTCGGATTTTGATTCGGTGAACTGACAGAAACCGGGGGGAAATTGAATGCAACCGGTCGAAATGTCAACCGGGATTTTGCCGTTGCCAATGTCCAGCAATTGTTTGGAAAATGCTTCTCCAGATTGATCGTTCTGCAGCTCGACACGCATGTTCACAGTCAATTTGAGTTTCTTGAAGTGTTTCCACAAAACGGACGACTTCAAACATGCATTAAGTTCATCGGCTGGCGTTGACCGTGGAATCACTGGCAATGTTTGCCGAAAATCCCCTGCCAACAGAATCATTGCACCACCAAAACGGCTTTGATTGTTTCGTAAATCTTGCAAAGTTTTATCTAATGCCTCCAAAGACTTTTTATGCGCCATTGTACACTCATCCCAAACGATTAGTTTGCTTTGCTGCAAAACTTTGGCCATTGCACTGTTCTTGGAAATGTTGCATGTTGGATTTTCATTGATGTGCAACTTCAATGGCAACTTGAGTGCTGAATGGGCAGTACGACCGCCTTCCAACAACGTAGCTGCAATTCCTGATGAAGCAAGTGCAAGTGCAATATCATTCTGCGAGCGTATCGTGGCCAAAATCAACGCAATCAAAAAAGTTTTTCCAGCATCCAAAAAAAAAATTCCTCCAGTTCCATCTTTCACAACTTTCATAAGAGTGTCGTATGCATATTTTTGTTGTCGATTCAACAGTGGAACGTTTGTTCGTACTAATTCCTTCAAGGCATCGCAATCATATTGTATTTCGCGTCGCAACTCTTGATTAAATACGTCGTGCATCGGTCGATTGGTAGCTGCCATGCCTAACTCAGACAATACCTTGTTCGCCATCATCAAGCACTGTGCACTGTGTGGATTGCAAGTGAAAGTTATGAATAAATCTGCTGTACCGTAGTGTCGAACGTAGGTTATAGCATCCTGAGCATATTCATGCATATGGCGAGGACTTCCGACGTACGTTGCTGGGAGAATCGTCATCCGGCCGATATTGTGTGCGTTCCCGTCCACATTTATGGCATCTCGAAGGTGTATGTACTCTTCGGAACGCAGTTTTTTCTGGTTCAATCTAATGAATGTCAATCTTTCTGTTTCTATTTTTACATACATATCGACAGCATATTGGTGGAAAAGACGACGACATTTCAATATGTGATTGTCCTCATTTTCACGAACCATCAGTCGAAATGCATAATAGTTCATTGAACTTACTTTTTTGTTTGTTTCAGCGCCTGTACATTAATTTTCGCGTCAATAAAATTAATTGATCTTATAATAGAAAAAATATAGATTTGATATTCACCTGTAAGCGGATTTATCATTTTGATCGAGAAATGATAACCGTCTTCACCTTGCCAAAATATGATTGGATATTGTAACGCATCATATGATCGGTGAGTTTCGTACACACGCTGCTGCTGATTATTTCGTCGATGTAGAACGATATCACGTGATTCCAAATTTTCACCAACGACGACAATGGCGACATCATCAATTGTTGGTGCATTGAAACGTCTTGCGTGTTCTCCCGTAGGAGTCTTATCGGCTCTGATAACAATTTTGTGATTATCAGAGGGCATGCGGTCTAGTGCGGTTTTGAACAATGCAATCAATTGATTGTGTTGATGGAAAAAAGTTTGCAGTTGCTCAACAATTGGTCTTTTTACCGAACTGTTGTATGCACAACGCTGTTCTACTTCTTGTGGAGCATTGCCCATGAAGTAAATCTGCAGAAATTTATAGTCAGCACCCGGAACTGGCAAAAGCGAACCTGCTCGATGATATATTTGACCTTGAATCTGTAATGTTTAATTTACATAAGAAAACAAAATAAAATGCTGTAAGTGGTGAAATTACCTTGAAAGTAGGCATGAAATTATCCCGAATCACATTTGTTGCGCCAAATGAAGTCATTTGGAAACAATTGTTGTAGTTCTGGATTTGTGTTAGGAAATGCTTGGAATGAGCTCCTGTTCCAGAAACCAATGAGAGCAATGGCTCTGGTGGTGGAATCAACGGTGTCAATTTCACTTTGCCACTTGCGCAACACAATCCAGGAGTTTCATTTTTATATTTCAATGCCTTACAATGTGGGCACACAACGCTCATCGAACCAATAGCAACGGAATGGTCTGCACTGTAATCGACTGTCCTGTTGTAATGAAATGCAGCTCGATGAGTATTTAACGCAACATTTGTTTCTCTTCTTGCACGTACATTTGAATTAATTATCACTCGGTTGGATTCTATAGAACGATTGTGTCTCATTCGATGCATATCTACTTCGTTTGCATATTCTCTTTCTTCTTGTGTACGTGCAGAACGTGTTTGTGATAATCGATTTCGTTCAATTTCATTTCGCTCTTCGAGTTGTTCCGCAGTTTGATTAGATCGAAAATACGCTTGATTTGAAGCATTGCGAGTTCTGCGACCTAAATTGCTCCTTCTTATTGGCGGCATTACAATGCGATAGAATTTATTGACTTTGCTCTTACCTTTTAACCGTTTATAACTTCAAAACCCACAGTCTATAGTAGGTTAATCTATAAATTTGTTTGAGGTAACACGATTTAACTTATTTCAATTAATGAATTGATTGCAATGTACTTACAATGGAATCTTAATTCAAAAAAAAACTTATCACCGTTAGTTAACTTTTTTAGAAACACTTTAAACTTTTTTTAATTCACAATTAACAATTGCACTTATTTTATTTTTCGTCCACCGATTAATTTGATCAACAATTTGACAATAAGCAGTCAATCAACATTTGCACATTTACCAAAATAAATTGGAATGTAAATAAAAAAGTAACGGTATTTTCGGACAAATCGCGAAACAATACAAAAGTAATAACAAATGAGTTATTTACAACATAAGAATATCCCAGCAAAAACTTTACTTACAAATAAGCCGAAAAATAAGGAGAATTTGACAAATCGGTGCAGCCGTTTTCCGATTTTAGATAAATCGAAAAAAGTGGGCGTAAAAGTGGGCGTGGTAAATTTTTCTTTCAGTAAAAACTTAAATTAGATTACTACGATCATTTAAATAAAAGATTAGCCATATCGGTGCAGCCGTTTTCCGATTTTAGATAAATGGAAAAAGTGGGCGTAAAAGTGGGCGTGGTAAATTTTTCTTTCAGTAAAAACTTAAATTAGATTACTACGATCATTTAAATAAAAGATTAGCCATATCGGTGCAGCCGTTTTCCGATTTTAGATAAATGGAAAAAAGTGGGCGTAAAAGTGGGCGTGGTCAATTTTTCTTTCCGTAAAAACCTAAGTTGGACTATGACGAACATTTCAGTAAAAAAATTGTCCAAATCGGTCTAGCCGTTCTCAACTGATGCAATTACCAACGAACGACAATTGATTTTTATTTATATAGATAATAGATAATAGAAAAATATTAGAAACATGATATAAAATAAGTTTGTTACTATAACTTGAGCAAACTGCACAAGTAATGCCCACTTTATGATGAACATATATTTCCACCATTAAATTTTTTAATTTTAAAAATGTTTTTAGTTATACACTCGTATAAAACCTTTTTCGGCGCCTTTTTCTTCTATTACAAAAAAAAAAAAAAACAAATATTATAAAATAGACACTAAATAATTTCAAAAATGTAGCGGGCATACTTCATTATTTCTATGACATGTTACAATTGCAGTTTGGTCAAAGAAAAAAAGCAAAAAAGCAAAATACATACATATAAAGAGTCTGGACTAAAATGGATAAAGCTGAAACAAAAAACTAAGAAAAAAAAAAGATCACAACATGGTCTGGCGCCTGATAGTAACGAAACAAATCAAATTAAGTGCAGAAATCAAGGAAAAAACACCAACTTCAGTTAAAAGTCTAGAAAAAAAAAACAAAAAAAAAAAAAAAAACAACAACGAAATACAACAAGTTTAAACGGCTTGTCTTAAAATGGCGCTCTTTTGATATTTGATTTATTTTTTCATTTAACTCTACGTTTGAATTTCATGTTTGGCCAATAAGAAGGTAAAAACAACAACAACAATAACAACATAAACAAACGAACGAATGAACAGAAAAATGATCAATGGTGAGAAATGGCAATTGTCCATGTAGCACCCAGAAATGAGTACGAGTACATTTTTGTTATCATCATCATTTTTTTTGTTTTTGTTTTGTTTCTAAAAGGATGCTATTTCGTTTGTTTTTGTAAATAATTGCAATAGTAAACGGAGGTGAGAAATCTTTGGGGCTTTTGGTTTTTTATTAATTAGATTTTTTGTTTTATTACTTAAGGTGTGATACAATTGAGAGAATCTAAATATGGTTTCAAGTAAGCAGGGATGGAAAATGATGAATATCTTTGTTTTGTGTTTCAAATCGTCTGTATAAATACAGTTAGACACAAGATTTTCTATAGAAAATTGTGTTCTACTCAAGATTTTCTATAGAAAATTGTTAACTATAACAGAAAATCCTTCTGAAAATATCAGTCTCGGATTTACCATGGTAATTTTAATTATAAAATAGTGTCAAAAAAAAAGTACGATTGTATCAACTTTTCCATCACTGGCTGTAACTGTGTACGAAATAAACAAACTTTCAAACAAGGATTTAAGGATTTGTGGTTCCCCTGAAAAGTATTTTTTTTTTTTAAGTTCCCAGAAAATTCAAGTGCATATTTGAAAATATTGTTGGAATGTAACTTGAATCCTAATATAATTAGGCGTAGAAACACGAAAATACCCCAAATGTTTGAAAGTTGTGTAAAAATACACCAAGAATAACCTAATCGTACTTTTTTTAAATACTGAACTGAACATGGTACCTTTATATTTGTTAATAGTACTTTATGACTTTTTAATTTCTTAAATCTAGAAATATGAAATTTGAAAGAGCTCAGAAAGGTGAAATAAATGGTACCTTTTTGTTGTTAATGGTACTATTTTTCGTTTCTGTATTAATAAAACTACTAGACTCCTGAATTGAGATGTTGATTTCACTGACTATATTAAGAAACCCCAAATCGGAAATTTGCTATTTCCAATGGTACTATCCACTCTAAATACTAGTTCTTACACACAGAAAAAAATATAGTGGTGCATGTTTACTGTAACCATTTCACATTTTTAACAATATTATAGTCACAGTAACTATTTATATGATTGTGGTAACTATAATATGGTTAATTTACGATTCACATGATTATATCAACCATATATATGGTTATAGTACACAAGAATATGTTTGTGACAACCATTTACATGATGAAGCACTTACCATATTATGTTACCATATTAGGGTGGGGAGGGATGATCGATTTTTTTTTTTAAATATGTATCAGCTAATTTTGCTATGAAATTCTGAATAAAATCAACACAACTTGCTAACAGATATCTCGTAACTAATAAAAGTTACATGCATCCAAAATTGGAAAATGTAAAAATGGCCGTATTTTTTACGGTTTTTTTCCAAAAAGGTCCCTATATTTTTTCTTTTGTAGAAAAAGTTTTTCTTCGGGACTATATAAAATTTGTATATGATCCGAAAAGAGTACCTAATGCAAACGCGTGTTAAGTTAAACTAGGCTCACTTAAGCGAACGTAGTCGCCCCCAATCCTAGCCAAACTTTGCCAATTTAAAAAAAAGAAAATTTATGTTTGAGTAAAAAATTCTATAAAGGCAAAGCACCGATCCTCGAAAAAGTTTCATGTTTGTATAGCCCTATATCTTATTTAAATACGCACGAAGTTATTTTACCAGTACACGGTAAATAACGTGACAGTACGCAATTTTCTAAAAAATCTCTGTTTTTGGAACACATTTTAAGTTTTAGAAATATTGATATTTGAAAATAAAAAATTTCAAAAATTATAATTCCGTTGATTTAATAACATTTGGATCTACATCATTTCCAAATTTTGTTGTAATATCTTTAACCGTTAAAATTGTACAGTAATTAAAATTTTACATTTTTGTTCATGGAAAATCCTTATGTTATTATTTTTTTGTTTTTTGCAAATCAACTCAGAAATACCTCAGCTTCAACCAAGAAAAATTTCGTAACAATATCTCCAATAGTTCCCGAGATACCGAATTATTTAAGAAAAAAAAAAAACGTTTCTAAACCACTTTGCAGTGTTATTACAGAGATTATTTCAACATAAAAATTTATGTTAAACTTTCTTTCTTGGGTTTTTTGTTCTAAAATCCCAAAGCAGGGAATACCCAACGGTACGCAGTTTTATATGCCGTAGTTTGTTTTGAATATGCCAAATAACTCTTTTCCAGCATTGGTTCAAATGTGGTCACAATAAGAAAAATCCTAAAATTTAAATTTTCATCAAATAATTTAAAATAAATACGTCACAGTATTAAGTATATGAAATAACCAGAAAAGGCTATTAAATTTAAAGTACTGAGATATTACAATAAATTGCAATACCTTGTTTTAGGAGTAAATGGGTTGGTATGTGAAATTTGAAGTCAATCGGATTAGCCAGTTAGATATGGCACATTTGTGTCCTAAATGTTTTGATTCATATATTTTCTTTATGACATGAATATTAATTCTAGTATTACTTGTTATACCCCATAATTGGATTCCGGACAAGGTCGTTGATTAGCCAGTGCAAATTATACGATTTTAGTGTCACATGGAGCCTCTTGATTTCTATGTGGCGACACCTACTAAGCCGTCTATACAAGTATATGCCAAGGAATGTGACGCGTTGTAAAGTGAAACAAGTGGCAAATTTCCGCTCCTTAGTGTAAACGTTTACTTTTGGTCTCATTTACACGTATAATCCAGATTTTCAGCCATGTCTCCATACGTCTGAGATAATAATTCAGTTCTCTAAATGAAATAGGAATGTCAGTATCATCTGTTAATGTATAAATGGATAAATTATCACTTAGAGGTCTATATCATGTAAAATGTTGGCCCGAGAACATTTCCCTTTTGGAACGCCAGCTTTTATTTTTTAGTCTCTTGTCACATAATCAGTGTACTGTACTCGAAACGAAGGATCCGATAGATAAGACTCTAGTTATCTATGAGTAGTAGGAAGCAGCAGGCATTTAGTCTTATGAATTAGACCTTCAAATTATTTTCTTGTCTCTCCAGTTAAACTTTTGAACTGCTCGATAGTTCCATAATGCTCAGGAAAATAGTTTTGACAAAAAAACAGTTCCTCCAATACAAAGTCATTCATGGGGATCAGGAATTGCCCTGGGATTAGTGGGCCAGTAAGTAGAATGCGCAGGGTATATGAAATCCTAGCAGTTTAAACATAGCAACATTTGTATTCCTTGGAAGTAAAGTTTCTAATTCCGAAATAATTGTATATTGCCCTTCTCTGTATCCAACCAGTCATTTAGACTATTAAATGATCAAGTCATGTGATCAATGAATGCTAAAAGTCTAAAAATGTCTGCCACTGTATTCCTGTGTACTGGCACTGTATAATTGGCAATTGTCTTTGGACGTAGAAGAATAAAACCAGGAATTAAGATCAAGTGTTAAAATCTCAAGGTACTACAACTCCACAATTACACTCTACATACAATGAAAAGTGTGACTATTTAAGCAATTTAAAATGTCAACTTAAAATCCAATAAAGAAATGTCTGTAATTTTTATCACAATCTTCTTAAAATACACTGAAATACACTCACTTATATACTGCCATAAAAGAAGACACTTTGGCTATAAATCAAATCAAAATAAAACATTTATGCCGGGATTTGTAACTAAATGTATTCGTATACATTATTTATTTATTTCTATATTTAAGTAGTATTTGCATTACAAATTTACTTTTATTAAGACTTAAAGTGTTTTGTGTATAATTTTTTTGTTTCCAAACATTGTTAATTTGTTTATGATGTTCTTTCCACATTAGACGACGATTTTCGAAATTAAATCCAATAATCTGTAACCCCAATAATTATTTGATACACTTGTTGTTTTTGCTGCTGCTGTTGCTGCTGCCACAGCTCGTCTTAATACTTTAATGACACTAGAGGAAACATTAGCAGCAACAACATCTTTAGACTCAGGTGTTACATTTTCCACACTCAATTTACGGCTCTTTAGCGTAATCTTTATCTGTTATTTCAAAACACCCACCCTCCCCTGTCTCTATCTATTACACACATGTTATATGAAATCTATTAAATTTTGTATAGAATAGAACGCAAAAGCCACACATAAAGTCCTTTAACTAAATAAGTATATAAGTGTTGGTGTGTATGAGCGTTTTCAGAAACATTTAAACATCATTATCAACACATTAAACAACAATATTCTTTGGTATCGCTGGCACAGGCTGTGTCAGTGTGGTGTCAATGAACCATCATAAATAAATAATCAAAATATGGCACAACCAGAGCCGTTTAATGCAATTTACTGCTGGCCCTTGTTGCCTCTCTTTGAATTGTCATAGCTAGGGGAAAATGGAAGCTGAAGTTAATAGAGATTTTACCCTTGTGTCAGAGATTTAATTTTTTGTTTTTATTTCACCCTCTTTTCAATATTTTATTTTTTTGGGATTTTTGTTGGTTTGCTTGAACGCTTATTTGGTAACCTTATGGTATTTTTTTGTTCTTTTCCCTTGTGCGGTCATAGTGTTTAATTCTCTAAGGAATTTACTTCACGCTTTTTGTTTTTTTTTTTTTGAATTTCAGCAGCTTAGCTGAGATTAGTTTACTTCCCAAGTGGGATTATGTCACTTTCATTTGACATTTGCATTTATGTGTAGCGTGAGTCACTTTGATTGACACTTCATAGACACTCAATATATGCATTTCCGGGTCCTTGTAAAGGATTTTATAAAATTTAAACAGAAGTTTTGTTGTGTTTGGGGATTTTTTCGGAAGCAAACACCTGTTTAAATGTTTTACAGTTAATAATTTGTAAGTGTTTTTATTAAAATTTGTTGAATTATCTGACAAAAAATTTTAATAACGTAGGAACTACTGAGTAGTTATATACAAAAATATTGGGTGTATGCCTTAAAAATGCGGGATTTACAATAGATGGCGTATCTTTTGAACGCGGTTTTTGGTTTTAATAACTTATATGTCATTTTGAAAGGTACATATCCGTCATTTATTCTCTTTTGGTTATTGAAGACCAAGAATTAGATGCATTACTCCATGAAGATTGTTGTAAAACTCAACAAGAGCTTTCAAAATCCTTGGGAGCTACTCAAGCAGCAATTTAAAAACGTTTGCAAGCAGCAGGATTCATCCAAAAGCCAAGACGATTTAGCTTGTTCGATATTATGATTGAACGCTATAAAAGAAAATCATTTTGGCATCAAATCATTACTTGCGATGAAAAATGGAACCATTACGATAACCCGAAGCGTAAGAAATCATATGTGAAGCCGGCCAACCAGCCAAATCGATACCAATGCCATATATCCATGGCGCTCTGTATTATGAACTTCTGAAATCTGACCATACCATCACAGGGAACCTGTACCGAATACAATATTCTGGGCTTTTTTAAGCCTAGACATGAAACCGATATTTATATGTTTGTTGGTTGAAAAGATAGAGTGACAAAAAAGTACCAACACATAGTTTTTAGCCATTTTATGCCAAAGTGGTAGAATTCCCAAAAAGTACCAAAACACCTATCTGCTAATTTTTTAAGTAGATGAAGATGAATTTGACATATTTTTGGTATCTGTATTAGTTTAGAAGATATAAGGTTACCGAAGCGTAAAGTTTTTAACCCTTTTTACCCCCAAAACCTTAGAATTTCCCAAAATCCCTTCTTAGTGGATTTAGAAAGGGATAGGAGAACCTACAGTCCAAATGTCATGTCTCTACCTTTTGGCGTAAAGGGCAGGGCAATGTTGAATCAGTCGGTCACACTACGTTACTCATTTATATAGATATATAGATACGTTTATCTGCGTGTAAGGATCACAATATCCACAAGATCCTGGCTATGGTAGTATCAATTCTGTTTAGAAGTTAATAGATAACGCTTAGTAGTTCTATTTTAAAGATCGAAGATTGACGATATTTTTAAAGAGGTGCAAATACAAGGTGGCGCGAAAGTAATCCTAATATCAGAAAATGCTATAAATTTTGCCGATTATTGGTCAAATAAATTGTCAGCAATATTTCGCGATCTGGAGCAGTGTAGCGTAACATTGTTTATTAACGTGTATTTAGCATGTGTTTACTATACAAATGTCAAAACAGAACTGACATTAGGGGCCAATCGCAAAATTTATGGCATTTTCTGATAGGAGGATTACTTTTGCACCACCTGTTATATTCAGTGAGCATGATGTAGTAGAATGTAGTAGATTATGTTACGTGGGTTGCTCGCAAGTTAGCGAGTTCACTCGGAGACCTTGTGGCCCATTGTGATACCCTTAGAATTACCATTCCCCTATTATCAAATTTCATACATAAAGGGAGAATGGTTGCCCACCCTAATTTCGTTGACTATGTGCTTCTTGTGATCCCTGTGAGAACCAGCCGGTACTTCTAATAAATCTGATCATATTTACTAGTGGCACATCTCTGAGACAGTCCAGATCATGGAAGAGAGCTCTACCAAGATGTAGTAGTCTATGCTCTTGTAAGGCTGGGCAGTCACATAGAAGGTGTTGTACCGATTCATCCTCCTCCTCATCCAAACAACTTCTACAATAGCTATAACGTGGGTAACCCATACGTTCCGATATGCGTCCAATCATACAGTGCCCAGTGATAATACCCGTAAGAAGCCTGATCGAATTTCTACTAAGAGACAAAAGAGTCTTAGTCCTATTCTCTGTCAGAGTGGGCCAGAGCAATCTGGATATTCCACAAGTGATGATATTTGACCACCTGAGTTCCGTCTCACTCAAAGCCCATTCATTTATCAATTTTGATACGTTCACCAAGGGAGTGTGAATATCCCTTTGCGCAAGAGATACGTCCAGAGACGATACGTTCGTTGCGAATTTGTAGGATACTTCATTTCCCCGGATGCCCTCATGTCAGCTCGACGTGATGTTGTGTCAGTTGTGCCAATGATTGGATGCAGCTGAGAAGACATTTCGACTTAATAAAGTTGGAGTTAAGAGCCTTGATTGATGCAAGACTGTCCAAGTAAATATGTATAGTCGAATTTTCGACATTCAGTTCCCGGATTCTTCTCGCGGCTGTATCAATGGCATGTATCTCAGCTTGGAAAACCGTGCAGGTATCAGGTAATCGAAGAGACAGCACAAGGTCCAGTTCATCGGAGAAAATTCCCGAGCCCGTGCCTTTTTCTGTCTTTGAACCATCAGTGTAGACTGAGATCACGTCGTCCCTTAGGACAGTGTTCGCGGACCCAGTCATCCCTTGTCGATATCTTGATCCTAAACGTCCTATCCAAATTCGGTGTAGGTACCAAGTAATCCGTTTCTTGCCCCATGAATGGCCTGCCTATCTTCAGTCCGCTCGACTGTTTGAGTCATAGAGCAGACTTAGCAGAAATGCATTTGATATATATATCAAGGGGAGTTATATTTAGCATCGTCTCTAGACTGGCTTGAGGGGTGGAATTCATAGAGCCAGTAATTGCAAGACATGCAAGTCTTTGTACCTTGTTTAGAGTAGAGAGGTGGGTCTTGGTGTCCACCGCTCCCCATAGGTCAAAATAGGTCTTATGACTGCAGTGTACATCCAGTGTACAATATATGGTTTAAGACGCCATCTCTTCCTAAAGGTTTTCTTACATATACATATAGAAGGCACATAGTGCCTTCTTCAATATGTAGTAGTAAAATTAATAAATTTTTAATAGATTTTGGCATACGTATATTTTTAGTTTCAACCGTCTAATGTACCAAGTCTCAATAAATATTTACACATATAAATCAAGTATAATTCTTCTTTTAAAACCCAGACTAACGACATACTAATTCCGGCTAAAGTTGCAAATGTTAAACTAACCTCTTGTACATTAGCATGTGCGAGCTCACTAAACTATTAACAGTATTATGCGTACTTTTTATTATAACGATTTTTTAACACTCATTCATAAAAAAAAATTGACAATAGTGTCACTTTAACTCATGTTATTTTTTTTTATGACAACCATTTATTTGGCATAAAAACGAATTAACCTATAAAAAGTGTAAAAATGTGCGTAAAATTAACACACAAAAAAATAGCAGAAAAAATAACGTATGTACATATGTACTACGTAACACCACAAGGTCTAAGCGGGCGGGCCATTAGATGGATGGAAGGAACACAAGAAGAAAAAAAAAAATGCGACCACAAAAAATGAAAAATGTACAATAAAATAAAAAGTGTGTGAGTAAGTACTTTGTGGTGCTGGGATAGGAGGTTGGGGGTAGAGGTATAAATGAGTATTATAAAAAAATATATGTATTATAATGTATTTCATGGTGTTTATTAGACGACACAAATGAGAAAACATGTTGAACAAAATAAATAACAAACATTTCTTTTTTTTCGTAACAAAACCACAAAATAGCGAAAAAGTATAAACAAAAGCATTCACAGTATAACGGACTCTAATTATGTAGTAGGGGATCCCAGGCGATTTTTTGATTTGTTAGGGCAAGATGTAGGGTATAGGCTTAATACATAGAGAAACTATACATAGAGCGGAAACTAGAAAAAAAATCAAACAAAAAAATTACTCAAAAATGTTACACATACGAGTGTTGTTTTTGTTTTCACATAGTTTTTTGTACTAATACATTCTCACCACTTAGGTTTTTGACAACTGAGTTAGGTCTTTGACAGGAGAGTTTCCGATCTATGTGTATTTATCTATGGCTTAATATATATGTACGTGTTTACAACTTTATGTATGAAAAAATCTTTAAGCTATTGGACGTTTTAAAAAAAATTTGGTTTCATATTGAAATTTGAAAGGACAGCAAACTTTAAAAAGCTAAAAATTAGTTGTCGAATAATTTTTTTAGGGTAATTATGACCCAATAAACTCAGAATAGCCATTAGAAACTAATTTGAAAATTAAGTTTAGGAACCAGGTGCAAAAAGGTGAAGAGTGCCTCAGGGCATTGTTGCCGGTTTAGGTATAAAAAACATTATTATACGATTTTATAGAAAAACGAATGAAAAATATATAAAAAGTAAGAAAATTTACTTTCTATGATGATACTCATAAAAACAATTTTTGGCATTTGAGAAGCATTAATGAAGATCATGTTTTGAGCAAGTACACTGCATTTCCGACTTTTTGCATAGTTTCCACCATCTTTTTTGCCTAACCAGATTGGAAAGTGGTCGTTATTGTAATAACGGACGTCATTAACTGGATGTTTTGTTTTTTCGACAACTTTTGAACTTTTGGCTGTGGATCTTCTTGTGGTGTATCATGAGTCAAGGCGCATAATTTAATCCTGCGGTCTTTATCTACCATTCCTATATTTTGTTTTATATAACAAAAAATTAAAAAACTATACAAGATAACACACCGATAAATTTAGCCGCAACCCACAACAGTGCCCTGAGGCACCCCTTAGTTTTTGCTTTCCCAACACACTTTTTGTTAATTGTTTAACATTCACAAATTCATAGACTGAAAGAAGATTAGATCGAGCGACTAAAAGTTAGTAAAACTTTGATTTTAAAAAAAATCACTCACAAAATTTCACGTGCTAAAATTATGACAAAACATCTGACAGAACAAAAACTAAAAGTCAGAATGCATTTCGATCTTCGTGGGAAATGTTAACAAATCTGTAACTAAAGACACCGTTAAATTTAAAAAAATGTATAATTGGCATTTAGTAATGTATGCCTTGAGGCACTCTTATGCTCTAAAAATTTGTTTTTATGAAAGTGAAACATTTTTTAACTTCTTTTTATAACCCCTGTCTATACTTGACAAATATTCATCATAACAATTAATGACGTTTGTTGTCAAAGCAAAGTTGTCTGTGCAAAAGCACTAACAATTTTGTCATAACGAAGCAATAATACTAATAAATTGAGACCATACCTAAAAATTTTTTTATTTTTTCCAACCATTTCCAACGTTTATCATGACAATAATTGATCAGGTATAGACATAGGTTAAAGGCTAAGAAAATTTAAAAACACTTGATTTGAAAATATTGTTATATTTTCACCTTTTGAAAACGTGGGTTTATTTCCTTTAAATAAACCGGATACTTTTGATTGCAAATAAAAGCTGTTTAGTCGTTTAAAATTGTAACAACTCTTTATTTATTTAAAATCTGCAACAAAAACAGTTCAAATAGTCACTCAGTGTTTTTATACAGGTTTATCAATTCGCAGAAATACACACGCACTTTATAATGTACAAGTATACACTAGCAATGCACGACTCACTCACAACTGCAACCTCTGCCACTATTTATACACACGTCATCTTTCGTGAATCTTCTACAATGCTCTTAACGTACCAACTAGTATGTTCGAATTCTAGAGCTTTCGATGTCAATGTTCGCAGCTTAAACATTTAGTGTTGCCATACTTATAAACAATGCTAGTAACCGCATGCTATCAACATTGTTGTTTATAAACATGATGAATGCTGCAGGCAGTTGTTACAGACCGTTAAATTCAAATCGCCATTGCAAATTCGTAACAATATGTTTGACAATTTCTTTCGGTTTATTATATTTAAAAAACATTAATTTAAATAAAAGTAAAAAAATGCTTGAAAACAGTAAAACCAGAAATGTATGAATATGCATTAAAAAAGTTATTACAACGTATTGGAGAGGACTGTGTACAAGACCTCTGTATATAAATTCAGGAACCTAGTTAGAAACATGAAATGCAAATCCTTGAGGACTTTCCATAGTGGCCTGCAATAATCTTCTGAGACCAGTCATTCAACTAGCGTTTTGTTGTCTTTGCAAATTGTCTGTCCCAAGTTATTCAAAGACATTGTAGCGGGAAAGAATCCCAAGAGCTTCCGATATACTCATGTTTTTAAGGAAGTCTTCCTCACTCAGAAACATGATGAATGCAGCAGGAAGTCGTTACAGACCGTTAAATTCAAATCTATATTGCAAATTCGTAACAACATGTACCTTCTATCGTCGCTAAACGTGTAGATGAATAACAAATCAGTTGAGTGGGGAGGTGTGCTGTGGCCACTACTTTGCCAATGACTCTTTGTTCATAGAACTCTATTCTGTGGTGTGTAAAACTTGCTAATTCAGACGATGTCGCTGTGATTGTTCCGAGAAAACACCGCAATAGTTTCTCTCAGTTCTTACAAACGCCTCAGCGACTATGTAGACTTAAAGAGGAAAATGGATTATCGACATGGTTATTCCATGTATTAATGTTCTGAGCACTAGTTCGTGTGCAAATCCAGCTATTGTAGTATCACCAAAACGATCTGTTCTGATGATTATGCCATCTAATGCTTCGGAGTCAACTGTCCAGACAGTTGACGTGGAAACCTGGGAATACTGGACAGAGATTTTTTCTAGAATGTGTGATAATATTCCCCTTAATATTGACTGCTGTACACTAGAGTTACAGAGTATATATATATATATATATACTTTGTGCTAGAGTGCTCCAAGATTGTATGTACGAAACAAAATTTCAAGGTACACTACGTCCCCCCACTAGAATTGTTCTATGTATTGTAGAAATACGTAGTGTAAAATATTAGCATGATAGGATAATGTTAACTGGAGGCACAATGACGCTAAAGTTTGAGGTGCATTTACAAGGGGGAAAATTTAAATTTTTTCAGTTTTTGTAAAAATTTTACCATTAAATTAATAATTTTGCAATTAAATTTAAAAGAATCGAAATGTGTACATAATTTTTGTTTTAATGAGGTATAAAATACAAAAATTGGTTAAAAAATGTTAAAGTTATTAAGAATTCCCTAGGTCATCAACGTGTCTCAGGCCACCATAACAAGAAATGTAGGAACAAAATTAACATATTTTGAGAAATATTAAAATAAAAGCTTAGTTTTACTTAAAATATATCCATATTCACTTGTTAACCTATTCGCAGTTATGACCAGTGTTGCCAGGAGATGGCAAAAAAAGAAGCTATATTGACTTCAAAAAAAGGCCAGAAAAAGCCAAACTGCTTTAAAAAAAAGCCAAAAAAAAAGCTAAAATATTATAAATTAAGAATTTAGTTTTATATTTATTTTAAATAAAAAATTTTAAAATATGTTCATAAAATTCATAAAAATAAATAAAATTATAAAGGTACACTTCAGCAGCAAACAAAAAATAACATTAATCATTAATAATAAATATGCAAATATACATAATCGACCAAAAACCTCTTAACGCAATGGAAATAAGCTTTCTTTTGAGCAAAAAAAAAAAGGGGCCGATTTTGAAAAAAAAAAAATAGATTTTGCAAAACAAATTCAAAAATTGTATGTCTTGAGTTACAAAATATTTATTTTGATAGATATTCCACTCAAATCCCACTAAGCGATCTCTTGAGAAAAAAAAAAAAATTTAAAAAAGGACCCATTTTGAAAATAATGTCAACAGTTTTAGATTTTGCAAAAAAAATGTTTTTTTCCGAAAGATTGAAGAATTAGCTATGTAAACTATTTGGGACACATTTTGCTAAGAACAATAGGTAATAAGTTACATGGATGAGAAAAAACACCTGCTTGGCCAAAATGTCAAATTCTGATCCCCTTTAACTCAGAAAGTTTTCGACCGATCTTGTTGAAAAATTGTGTCTGAATTACTATCTAATAGAACTAACTATCGGAAGACATCGCTTTCAAAAGATGGTTAACTTGACATTAAATGCCCCATATATATTTTTATACAGACAAAACTTAAATTTTGTTTTTTTTTTTTAATTTAAGTACTAAGCATTTACTATTTTTCACATACATAATATATTTTTTTGGTTTTACGAGTACTATTTTAAGTGTATTATTAACGGATAAAAAATCGATTTAGCGAAGCGTTTTCATATGAAAATCTTTGTCGCAATTGCTCAATTAGTTTAATTTGCGTATTATTTTTTTCAGAATCGTCACTAATTAAACCGTTCGTTATTTTATCTCTCATTCTTCAAACTTGCATGAAAAATGTGGCGAAAACATTAAACAATTTTCAATTGGGGACGATAATGTATAAAATTCTTTGCATTGTATTTCAATTGGAAAACACAAATTATGGAGAAGAAATTTTAAATCAGAAAACAGCTTTGTTGGATCCGCAGAATTGCTTACTGGTTTAAAAAAAAAAATAATACACCAAATTATAATCACTATATCAATCACTTAAATGTTCGGCTTTGAAGCATTGCTAGTTTTAACTCGAAGCACAGATTCACAATACGTTTAACGGCTATTTCAAATGACAGCCATCGAGTATCACAAGCCTTCAAGAGTTTGTGGGGCTCTTGTCCATTATATAACGATGAATATAATGTGTAATAACAATTTTGTCTTGAAATAGAATTTGCTTGACATTTATAGCTTTCAAATATAAAATACTATATTTCATTTTGAAACACTTGGTATTGGCAATTGTTATTTATTATTTGAATAATTCACAATTCTTGAGTATATTGAAAAGCTAAATGAAAAACAGTAATGAATTAAAATGAAAATGTCTCACAAATATAAATTTAGCCTTTTTATTTTCTCCTTATCCTCGAAATTTTGGTTTTAGCTTCGTGGTTTTTTCTAGCCTTTTTTATTTAAAAAAAAGCTATTATCAAATTAAAAAAAGGCTAGAAAAAAGCCACGAAGCTAAAACCAAAATTTCGAGGCTAAAGAGTAAATAAAAAGGCTAAATTTAGCCTCAAAAAGGCTAAACTGGCAACACTGGTTATGACCAAAAAATTAAATTTTTTTAACGGCAGTTTCAAATCTCCAATTTCAATATTTTTTAAATTTTGTTAAACAAATTTCAGAATTTTTTAATCATCACATAGGGATTTATTGTTGATATAATAGGGAATAAAAATATAAAATCTTATGACAATACCTCTTATAGTTTTTACGTACCTGCGATTTATATTTTGTGATTTTCGAGAAAAACTAATTTTTTTTTATTTTGGCGAATAAGCCGAATTTCCTCAATGTTATGAATTTTAAGTAAAACCTTTTCAGATTAGTATAGTCCAGGTAATTCTAAATATAGTTTGGAAGTTTTACTAAAATCGAAAAACGTTAACCCATAAATCGTGAAAGGTCAAATTTTTCAATATTTGAAATTTCTCATGGAAAGATAACGAAATCTATATATAACAGGTGGCGCAAAATGCTATAAATTTTGCCGATTATTGGTCAAATAAATAGTCAGCAATATTCCGCGTTCTGGAGCAGTGTAGCGTAACATTGTTTATTAACGTGTATTTCGCATGTGTTTACTACACAAATGTCAAAACAGAACTGACATTAGGGGCCAATCGCAAAATTTATAGCATTTTCTGATAGGAGGATTACTTTTGCGCCAACTTGTATAAAAACGGTGTAAAAAATGGCTGATTTCTGCAAAAAATTTTTGTCAGTTGTTCGTATTTTCGAGGAGAAGGTTTTTACGGAAGAAAATTTTGGAAAATCCCTCCGGAAAAGTTGGAAAATTGGAAAAATCGAAAATCGAGTTTTACTCTAAAGTTTGTCTGAAGGCTTAAAATAGGGGCGAGGCGAATGTTCACCGGGTACGCTAGTGTTATATATTTTTGGGCCAATTTTGATGAAACTTAAGAAAAATATAACATTAACTCTAGTATTTATACTTAACAACACAAAATTGGAAATTAACCCTTAATAGCACTTGGGGTTAAAATTACCCTCAACTTTTCTTTCTTAATAAACGATTTCCTGTATCGATCATGAACAGAGCAGCTGTGACATATCTACTCCGGATAACATGTTATACTCGAGATCTATACGGATGAAACCAAGTTATTACAAAAGTTATACGTTTGTGCTACGTAGAGACCGGTTTGTTGGCTGGAGTATCAGGCTGTAAGATTTTATATAGTGGTAACATTATGGATCTGTTCAGACCAAATAATACATGTGCCCATTTACAACTGTCAACTTTGGTGGAAATCACATAGTATAGTTTACGATTTTTATTGACAGTGTACTGCTTTATATGAGTGCCTTCATAAATATTCAATTTACTTTCTAACAATTATTGCACAATTAGTTGAATAAGGAGTTGTTGGTGAAATTCTCTCTCGGGGCTTAAGCTTGGATTAATTTGAGAAACCAGAGGAGAGTCGGCTAGTAACAACTTTTTGCCAGTGGAAACCCCTTAAGGTTAGATATCCTGTATTACAAAAAAAAGGATTTTGAACGGGTAAGGTCCGTTGCCTTGTCGAACATTTTTTTACCTATATTCGTCTTTAGGGTCTACCTATTTTACTCGCCACAAGTAGCTAGATAAGCTTCAGTCTAGCAAGACAAAATAATTAGATAAAGAGATAGACAAATAAACAGTTAGGGGGAGAGTGAGGTATCTGACCAGTAATAGAAATACCAATCGTTGACAACTTTATACCAGTGACCAGACTGTAGCTTTGTTTTCAATGGATTTCCTATTAGGGAAGCAACTAAACAAGAAGTTTATGGTTTTTATTTTGCCAATTTTAATATAAAACTGCTCGCTATGACGCAGAAACAAAATATAATTTTGCATGTTTGCTGTAACCATTTCAACATTTTTAACAATATTATAGTCACAGTAACCATTTATATGGTTGTGATAACAATAATATGGTTAATTTAAGATTCACATGATTGTATCAACCATATATATGGTTACAGTAAACATGTATATGTTTGATACAATCATATAAATAGTTACTGTGACTATAATATTGTTAAAAATGTTGAAATGGTTACAATAAACATGCACAGTTATATTTTGTTTCTCCGTGTAGAATATCCGACACATTAATGTATTATATAGGTTCGAAAGTTATTAAGGAGATTCGAAAAAAATGATATCTACACACAGACGGACATCTTCAATCTACTCCCACAATATATTTTCTAGGGTCTCATAAAACTATTGTACAAATGAGACTATATACTTACATACACCCTTAGCACTCATGGCGAAGTTTATAATAAAAAAAAAAATCAACTGAAATCTGTGGAGAAACAAAAAAATTCAACAAACAACATTATCCAGCTGTGAAGTTCAAGTGTTGATTTTGTTATGATTTTTTATGAGGTTTTATTTCATTTCATGGCTGTGATGATGATAATGATTTTTTTTTTTGGTTTGTGGTTTTGATATCCTGGAGAGTCACAATGAAAGTAAGAGGAGAAACTTTTTTAAGTTTCATTTGTTTTTCTTTTTTTTTTTCACAGACATACTTTAAGGAACATATGGTTGATTAGTTGACCTTTTTGTAGTAGATTTAACAAATTCAATAACAGCCATTAATCATTTCAAAATAGGCAACACCCACTGAGTACTAACATACTAAAGTGAAAAGCTTTTCTCTAAAAACCACTTGTCATTTAGAGCTAAAGTCACAAATTAAAGGTATAAAAATAATATTTTGCTTAATTTAAAAGAACTACATACATACATATGTGTATGGTTTGGAGTTTAATTGTATTTTGACAATTGATGTGTCATGTGTCAGAAAAAATGACATTTATTTTATTTATTTTGTTTTGTTTATAACGCTTTCATGGTTGTCACGTTACGCGACCTGATTTTTGAATACACTTTTATAAAGTAACCATCCTTTTTACGCTAGTTTGCTATTGTTGTTTAAAATTTGAGACCTATACCTACATATTTCCATATAAATATTCCTTTTTCCTTCCTCTTTATCAACTATCGGCAATAGTTGACGATGATGCCCTGGCATTGAAACAATTGTTTCCATATTTTTGTTACAACATTTTAAGTGATGTCTGCAAAAAAAAAAAAAAAATAAAAGAAAAAATCTATAATAGAAAAGGAAAACGTTAACCAACAACTACAACAATAATATAACAAAAATAAAAACTGTCACACATCCATTTACATTTATTTATTTTTTTGTAGAATATTCCACAATCCTACAACCCTCATTGTATACATACGTTCTATCTTTATATCCTGTATTCAAGACCGGGGGATTTGTTATTTCGCTAACATTTTAATTGAATCGTAGTTGAAATTGAGTCATTTTTATACAGTTTTAATTGCAACATCTGTCACTGTGGTTTTTATGAAAATTACCTTCATCTTCATTTCATTTGGCTGCCTTTTGAAAGTGAATTCATTTGCTCTTTTCCTGCCTGTTGGTTTGAGTGGTGTGTTATAGAAATATTCAGTCAAATCATTCATTCATTCACTCAGTCCTGGCTAATAAATAAAATAAAAATCATTTAATACGATTTGTTTGTTGGCATGTCAAAATATTTTTTATAATAATATTTTTTTGTTTGTTAAAGGGGAGGGATTAGTAAAGAAAGTGGTGCTAATAACAATAAATTATAATTCGAGATAATAGGAGTTTGTAAAAAACTAAAATTTATTCACAACTACACATGAGATTAAAATAAAATAGTTTGAGAATTTTGAGAAGTAATTTTTATACCACTCTATTTTAGCTTTATTTAGATCTTAAAATGTTTAATTCTTCTTTTAAAAGTTTTTGTATTATTTCAATGTAATAGTGAAAAACGACAGCTGAAAATAATAAATATTACACAAGAATACAAAGGATATTAGTAAACAAGTTTATATTTCAATCTTATATATTTTTCTCTAGTAATTATACAAAATCCGGAATGTGAAGATACATTCCTCTTTTTTAGTGGGTAATGCGTATCCCAGGTTACTCCTAAGTAATCTAGAGTGTATTATACATATATCACTATGTTCAAATGAATAAAGTGTATGTATTTGTTTATATTTGTTATGAGTTGAAACGAATGAAAGGCAGTTGATTAAAATGTATGTACAAAATTATGTCATTGAGGTGTATATTGATTTTATCATTCCGTTAGTATTGCATCAAAATATATTTTGGGGCCTTGCGAAACTCCATCTGTTCATCAGTCCGTCTATTGAAAATACAATAGGGCGCAAACGAAAGGATCTGGCTATCTAAAAATGTTCCACAAATACTATTGATAAGATAGCCCCCATACAAATGTCCCCTGGAATGCTGTTTGAGCAGTAGAATATAAACATTTCGCTATATTTTCATGAGAAATTCCAAATATTGAGAAATTTGACCTTTGACCTTCTCGATTTAAGGGTTTACGCTTTCCAATTTTAGTAAAACTTTCAGACTACATTTATAATTACATGGACAATAATATTCTGAATACTTTTTAACTAAAATTCATAACAGTAAGGAAATTCGGATCATTCGCCAAAATATGGGCAAAAAATTAGTTTTTCTTGAAAATCTCAAAACTTAAATCGCAGGTACGTAAAAACTATAAGACGTATTGTCATACTTTTTTCATATTTTTATTTCCTATTATGTTCTCAATAAATCCCAATGTGATAGTCCAAAAACTCTGAAATTTGTTTAACAAAATTTTTAAAAATTTGAAATTGCAGTTTTGAAACTGCCGTTAAAAATTTTTTATTTTTTGGTCATACCTGCGATTAGGTTAACGGTATCCTACGAAGATAAAATCTCATATACAAGTAAATATGGATATATTTTAAGTAAAAATAAGCTTTTATTTTAATATTTCACAAAATATGTTCAATTTGTTTCTACATTTCTTGTTCTAGTGGCCTGAGACACGTTAATGGCCTGGCGATTTTTTAATAACTTTAACATTTTTTAACCAATTTTTGTCTTTTATATCTTACTAGCTTGACCCGGTGCGCTTCGCTACCCCTGTCGTAGTCTATGTTGGAAATTTCAATAAAATCGTTTCGGCCGTTTAGTATTTATTGTTTAAGAACTAAAGGTACCAATTTTACCGGTTTCCCCCTGTTTACCCCTTTCTGGTCCAAGTATTGAAAAAAGTTATAGCCTATTGACGCTTCCAAGTAAGGATCTATCTACGTTCCAAATTTCAATAAAATCTATTCAGCCGTTTAGGCGTGATGCTCAAACAAACAAACAAACAAACAAACAAACAAACAAACTTACAAAGACATTTATATATTTATATAGATTAGAACGACAATTACGTACACATTTCGATTCTTTTAAACTAAATTGCTAAAGTAATTATTCAATGGCAAAATTTTTACAAAAACTGATAAAATTCTATTTTACACAACGTATTTCTACAATACATAGAACAATTCTAGAGGGGGCACGGCCTGTACGCAGAACATTTTTTTTGTCCATACAATATTGGAGCACTCTATTGAGCAGTCATAAATATGTTGATTATGCGACAATCCTGATGAAATTGTTCACAAATTTGTTCTAAGTTCTCTGAAATTATACTGTAAAGTACATTTTTACCTGGGGACTAGGTTCCCATCAGAAAATTATATTTGTCTTATAATAATTATTAAAGAAACAACTTTAAAAGCTTTTTCAAAACAGCATATTTATAATTTATGTAGTTGTAACTTATTTGATTACATTTGCTAACAAAGATGTACCTAACGAAGTGATCAAGAAAAACTATAAGTATTTCCGAACTCTAAGGACTCCAATAAAAGATAATTGATATATGAGAACCCCGGCATATTTTTGGTATACTTAGCATAGTGTTATCTATCGATTTGTTAGGGCATATTTTTGCATATTTTGTTATATTTCACATCAAAATGCATATTTTTCCAATTTTTATTGACCCAAAAAAATGTGTTTTCTCGAATTTAAGCTAGAAATAGCATCCAAAAGATTCGTAATTAAAAGTGTGTATTTTTCCATCCAATTTTTTCGACTAACTTTTTTCATCAACTAAAAACTGGCATTAAGTCTTCTTTATGTTGTTACGAATTTGCAATAGCGATTTGAATTTAACAGTCTGTAACGACTGCCTGCAGCATTCATCATGTTTATAAACACTTCCATCAGTAGAAGCTTCTACTTATCAACAATGGTGATAGCATGCGGTTATTAGCATTGTTTATAAGTATGGCAACACTAAATGTTTAAGCTGCTAACATTGACATCGAAAGCTCTAGAATTCGAACATACGAGTTTGCCCGTTAAGAGCATTGTAGAACATTCACGAAAGATGGCGCGTGTATAAATAGTGGCAGAGGTTGCAGTAGTGAGTGTGTTTATCATAGGCGCTGTTAGAGTTAACATCAACTGTCTTGTACATTATAAAGTGTGTGTGCATTTCTGCGAATTGATAAACGTGTATAAAGGCACTGAGTGACTATTTGATCTGTTGTTGTTGTACATTTTAAATAAATAAATTAAGAATGGTTACAATTTTAAAGTACTAAGTACTTAAAAAAATATATATTTTTCTTAAATAGCTATCAACACTTTATTAATTTAAGCATAAGATTATAAAATGTTCCACAAATTAGTTCTAAGTTTTGTACTGAAATTATACTGTAAAGTATGGCAAAAATACAAGGACGCCTCAGAAAATGACTTAAACATTCATAATTGTCTTATAATAACACGGTGCTACAGTGAAAAAATCATGGAAAACGACATAGCGTACATTACAAATTCAAAAATTGTTCTAAAAAAACCGTTTTCAGTGATGTTCGTCAACTTATCGACCTGTAACTCAGTCAGGTTTAGTCCAACTTTAAATTTTTAAATTTATTCAACTTTTCATTCACACCTTTTTTTAGTATTTTCTCCCCTAGCGCATATGAATAAAAGAAAATAAAAAATATATGTAAAATTTGTAATTTACAAGGTACATTTTTGTAACTTTACATACTTACACCACTCTTCGCAGACATTTATTAAAAATTATGGTTGGATTATACTATAGAGCTGATGATTCAAACATATGAAACTTGCGAATAATTTTAAAAGTTTCTGTATTGTCTGGACAGTACATTCGTATTTTTTGCTAAACCTTTACCATTTCAATTGCATTTTTATTATTTTATTTTTGATTTTTCAAATTTTTGCCACATTTCTGAACAGTACCGCTACGCAACCATAAGGTACGTTTGTGATAAATATTGGTTTAATGGAAAGAGTAATATAGATTGTGCAGTGTTTACTACATTAATTTAAAGAAGCCAGCTGATTTATAACTTTACGATACAGCAAAACTAATTATACCTTAAAACTAATTTTATCTTCTAAAGTTTGTGTCGATATATGCAAAAAAAAAAATTCAAAGTGAAAACAACCGATATTCATCTGCATGTTTTACAGCAGAATTTGATTTAAATTTATATATGTTTGTAGAACGAGTAAAAGCAGAACTTCATCAATAATATAAAATCAATATGTAGCAATGATTTTTGGATCACATTCATGGGAACAATCTTATGTATCTAAAGGGTATAATATACAGTATTTAAATTAGAGAACGAAGGATTCAAAAATTCAAGAAGATTGAAAACGTTCTAAGTACACTTAGATCGTTATAGAATGGATGCGTCGATGATATATTTATAATTTATAGTGGATTGCATCTTTGTAGGATGTCATAATGAATAACAAAGAATGAAATATTGGTTGTATGACATAAAAATGCTGGAGAGAACCTTCTGCATCGATCGAAACAAATATTAGTCGGACGAGGCACGGTCTGGACTATAAACCGGTTGAGGCAAAACTTCCCAACCACTTCATTCTAAATAGTTCATAACATGTATTGCAACATGTGGCCGAGCGTTGTCATGATGAAATATTACAGTTTCATGTCTTGCCGCACATTCTGGGCGTTTTTCGACAAATTCACGCTGCAAACAAATCAGTTGTGTTAGGCACAGGTTCCCTGTGATTATCTGTCCAGATTTCAGCAGCTCATAATAGAGACGACCGTTTTGTTCACACCGAACATGGTGCATTACCTTAGCGCCATGGCTGGTTGGTCGAGCTTCACGTAGGATCTCTTACACTTCGAGTTATCGTAATGGATCCATTTTTTATCGCAAGTAATGATTCGTTGCAAAAATTAATTTTCTTTATAGCGTTCAAACATCGCTTCGGACATGCAAAATCTTATTTAAAGGTATCTAGGCTTCAATACGTATTGTTACGAATGTGCAATGGCGATTTGAATTTAACGGTCTGTAACGACTGCCTGCAGCATCCATGATGTTTATAAACACGTCCATCAGTAGCATGCGGTTATTAGCATTGTTTGTAAGTGTGGCAACGCTGAGTGTTTGGGCTGCTAACATTGACATCGAAGGCTCTAGATTTCGAACATACGAGTTTTGACCGTTAAGAACAATCTAGACTACTCGAATGAAGATGGCAGTGTGTTTACATAGTGATTGCGGTTGCAGTAGTCAGTGAGTTGATCATAGGCGCTGTTAGAGCTAACATCAACTGTCTTGTACATTTAAGCTTGTACGTTATAGAGTGTGTGTTCATTTCTGAATTGATAAATGTGTACAAAGACATTGAGTGAATATTTGAACTGTTGTTGTTGTACATTTTGAATTAATAAAGAGTTGTTGTACTAAACGGCTTTTATTTGCAATCAAAAGTATCCGGTTTATTTAAAGGAAATAAACCCCCGTTTTTAAAAGGTAAAAACGTAGCAGTATGCTACCCAATTTCCCTGATTTTTGATGAATCCTGCTACTCGCAAACATTTTGAAATTGCCGCTTGAGTAGCCCCAAATGATTTTGCAAGCTCATGTTAAGTTTTACAACAATCTTAATGGAGTAATGCCTCCACATCTTGGCCGGCCTGGACGATCTTTGTCTTTAGTGTCAAAATCACCACTACTGAACATCACAAACCATCTATCGCACTAATGGAACACATTCACCATAAATTTTGGTGAGCAATCTGTGTGTTTCAGCGGCACTTTTTTAAAATTAAGGAAGTAAAGTAAAACATTCCGCTTATATCGCTTTGTTGGCACAAAATTAAACATTTTCGAAGCAAAAAAAAAAAAAATTTGTTGTCTACACTATAATGTTCAATAACTAAGTGAGAATAAATGTACCTTTCAAAATGACATATAAGTTATTAACAAGAAAAACCGCGTTCAAAATTACACAACAGAGTTCGAAGCTATTAGTCTTTCGAAGTGTGGACGAACCATTTTAAAATTATAATTATTTTTCTGAGAAAACAATGAATATTTCAGGATAATTACTGCTTTAAGGATATCATTTTTGGATTCTTTTTCAAGTTTTAAATTAGATTTTAAAATCATCATAAGTTTCATGGTATATAATAGGATTAATAAATAATTTTGAATTTAATTAATTTTTTTTTCAAATCCTCAGTAAAGAGTCGTTAAATTATGAAGCTTTATTTCATAAAATAATTTTTATTTAAAGATTCAAATTTTTATGTTTGACAGTTTTGATAATTTTTCGAAATATAATACGCAAAAGTTTAGTTAAGTTTTTTTTATTCCTTTTTAACAATTAGATATTGAAATTTTACTATTAAAACATTAAAATTATTCACAGTTAGGATAAACTTGATGTAATTTATAATGAAAATACATAGTTTTAAAAGTTTCCTTATCAATAAATGTCGTGTTGTTAAACAAAGTAAATTTAAAATTGTTCCACTTGAAGAATTAAGCATACAAAATCAGAAATTTAAATTGTTTTTAAGCATTATTCATTATTAATTTTTTATTTTTTTTGCGTTGAACTTTAAATTATTTTCCCAAACAGCTAGAAAACTCCATCATCCAGTAATAAAATATGTAAATGCATATTAAAATGGAGTATGTATGTGTCTTGGCTCTTTCGTTTTTAGTGAAATGCATCAACATAAAACTTGAAAACTAAACAAACAACTAATTAATTACATACTGGCAAAACAGACACATGTACTTACAACTAATCTATTATTTACAACAATGTTGCATGAAAGATATTTAAAAATAACATTTATCAAAAACAAAACCCCAGTAATTTATTAAACATTTTCTATTGTAACAACAACTGTTTCAATTCATTTTAGAATTATTTTGTTTGTTGTTTTTGTGTTGGTGGTTTTTTAAAATTTTTTTTTCTTCTTTTTATTGGTTTACCACAAAAACCAACAACAACAAAAAAGTGGTCAAATTGTTAAGTCATACAAATGATTTTTTCAGTTTTCTTTTTTGAAATTCTATTTAAATAAATTAAAATTGTAACAGAAGAGTTAAAACGGTAACAAAATCAACCACATAACGAAAGGGAAACAATTGTAACAATAAAAACAACAATAATAGTCTAACTTAAATGAAAATCACAATGAAAGACAGCAAAAAAATTAAAAAAAAAAACATTAACAAAATGAATTGGTAAACTAAACAAAACTCTTTTAACTCTTCTTTTTTGTTTAACTAGCTACAAATGGCGTGAAGCTCTACGAATAATTTAAATGGAAAAAACGGAAACATAAACCAAAAGAAAGGCGTGTCTTAGTAGTAAAGTAAGAAAACTGAATAAAAATAAAAAAAAAACAAAATAAATACCTATAACAATATTTACCCTTTTATTAAAAAGAAAAACAGAAAAAAACAACATTCAAGCAGTTGGTGTGAGTTACAAAAATAAATTAATGGTTGTTAGACCACAAACCTTCATTGCTGTGCCTCAAAGAAAACAACAACAACAGCAGCAACAAATAATGAATGAAATAAACATACAAACAAAAACAACAATAAGCCTATTTTAACACCTGCCTATGAAAACGGTAAAATGAAACAATTTCATTGGTTCATTAAAGCACACACAAAAGCAACAAAACCAACACAATGTTTACTTTTTACTCATATAAAAAAACACACACACACCAACAAACACACTGTATGCAAAAGGGGAACTCTCATTGTTGTGTTTTATTTACATTTTATTAAATGAGTGTGCATGAGTGTTGCATTGAGAGTGAGAGAATGAGACAGGGTGTTGTTTAGCTGTAAAAAAACATAAAAATAAACTAATAAGAAAGAACAGCAGGGTATGAGTGTTTAAGCTCGCTCTTTTATTATACTCGTTAGGAAAATAGCGAGTGCTGGTATTTCACAAAAACTCTCTGTATATAATTATTCAGGGGGAGGAGTTTTTTTCTCATGCACAACAAGGAGAACAGAAACTTGTTTGCTGTTCATTTCAAACTACCAAAATCTTATTAGAATTTTTATATATTTTTGTTGGTTTTTTTATGTAGCCATCTCTTTTTATTACTCATCATGGAGAGCTATACAAAGAAAGAGCTAGCTATAGTTCTGATTGGTATTTTATTACCTTTTTAGTTGTTGTATTGTTGTAGTTTAATGGAATTTTCATAATGTTTGTTAATACAATGCAACCAGTTCATGTTGGACGGTCTTTTGATTAACATCGTTAGTGCGCAGAAGCTATACTAATGCCTTGGTTGTTATACAAACATTGAATATTTATAACTTAAAACGTGCGTCTAAAGGAATTTTCGCTATAAATTCTCTACGGGAATTTCTTATTTAAAAGCTTATATGCTTTCTAATGCCAAAACGGTCTTACTAGTGGGCTAAAAACAAACAAAAAAAAAAAGAAAAATATACCTACAACCAAAAAAATAAATAAAAAAAAAGTGAAAAATAAAAACCAACACACAAACGATTTCATGTTGTCAAACTATGTGTGTGTTGTAACCTTGTACGTTCGAAGAGTTTGTGTTTGACCTGTTAGCGGTGAACATTGTAGTTTTATCATTTAACGGATGGTCCACACAATTTTTAGCTTTGCACGAGTGTTTCTTACTTCTTTTTTTTGTATTTTGACACGCAGTGTAACTTGAATTTTTACGTGAATTTGACAATATTTCTTGTTTGTGTACTTGTAGTGTGGTTGTTATTGTTGTTTTGTTGGTTGGAGTTCAAATAATCAAACCAACCAACAAACAAACGTGTTTGTTTGAAGTGTAAATATATGTTGTTTTTTTTGTTGGTTCGTTGTGGAGTGCAGTTTTTTTTTTGTTGACTGTATGATGTTGACCTTTTGGTAATAAAAATAAAGGAATCCAAACAAAAGGTGCTGGGCTGTTTTGAAAATAAATAAATAAAGGATTGTATTACAAAAAAAAACATACAACAATTACAATTGACAGTGTTACAGAAATAAAAGATTTTGCAAAAACAAAAGAAGAAAAAAATACATACTAACAAAGAAAAACCTAAATTCAGTTTTATGAAAAAAGTGCAATATTAAAAATTATTTTATTTATAAATAAAACTATTAAAAATGGCTGCTTATACACAATTTGGATATGGTGGTTATCCGTCGGCTTCACAGGTGGGTGACTAAAATTTAATAAAAAAAAGTAATAATAATAAAAAGTTTGTTATTAATTGCCCGTATTCTGCTGAAATTTATGACCATAACAAAACTGAAAATTTTGAATTTTTTTATTAAACAAATTTTTGTTTTAAATTTGTCATTGAGTTATTAAGTTCAGAATACGGGTTTGATTTTTATATATCTGTGACAAAAAAAAACTCGCAAATTTAGTAAAAAATTTCGAAAAGTTTTTACATTTTAAAATTGAATTTAAATTTAGGTATAGGTATATATACCTATATATAAATTATTAGAATCAAAAATCTTGAAAAAGTTAACAGTAATAATACACAGAGAAAACAGATTCGTAGTAGCAACCGAATTTGTTGCCAATTGAATGATTCGGTTGCACATACCGAATTTGTTGATTCTATCAACAGAAAGTCAGTTGATAAATAAGAATTTCAGTTGAAGCAGCCAAACTTTTATTACCATTTCCAAAATTTTGTAGCCACAATTGTAAAATTTGGTCACTAAGATAGAATAATTCGATTTGCAACAAATTAGGTTGCTATCATGAATCTGTTTTCCCTGTGTATGTATAAAAAAAATGCATAAATGTTTTCGACGCTACAAAATTTGTTTAATCTTAAGATCTTGATTAAGGTTTTGATTCTTGCGTATATCATCAGAAAATCCCTATTGAGTGGTTTGGAAAATAAAGGTTTTAAAGGAAACTTTGCATTAGTTTTATAGATCATGAACGAATTCCCCAATTAATGTTTCAATAAAATCTAAATGATTTTTAGAAATGCTTAAGATTTATGTGATAGGTATATATTTAAAAATCAACACACAGAAAATGGATTCGTAGTAGCAACCAAATTTGTTGTCAATCGAATGATTCGGTTGCACACATAGAATTTTTCGGTTCTATCAATAGAAAGTCAGTTGATAAAGAAGAACTTCAGTTGAAGCAACCAAACTTTTGTTATCCCTTCCAAAAATTTTGTAGCCTCAACTGTAAAATTCGGTCATTAAGGGAGAGTCATTCTATTGGCAAGAAATTTTGTTGCTATAACGAATTTGTTTTCCTGTGAATAACAAAATGTACAGGAATCAGAAATATATAGACCGAAAATAATTACAAACATGACTACAATACTCTCAAACGATTTACAAAACCACTGAAAAATTACTCAAAAAAGAAAATCGAATGGAAAATGTATCATAAATGAGTCGAAGGACTCCTTAAAAAGAATCGCTTGAAGGGTACCATTTCCTCTCGACAAAACAGTATTTTATGATAAGAATATAAGCGAATTTATGACAGTTTACAAAAAGACTTGAATATGATCAAAAATATCTTAAAATGCAGACTGTGATGGTTCAACACTAGTTGTCCTATATATTCCCATATGCAATCACAGAACCTAATGGAAATTAAGTTCGGGTACATCTTATGATGTACTTAATAGGTCATGAACAGTTTGAAAATGCAGATAAACAAACTCGAATGTAATCCGAAGTCAGGCGCGGATCCAGAGGGGATGAAATAGGAATTCCCCCTCCCCCCATAACCGAAAAGTTTTCATATAAAAAATAAGGAAAAAAAGAAAAATGTAGAACAAATTTTGATTTTGCCATCCCCCCCCTGAAATGGTTGACCTGGATCCGCGTCTGTCCTAAGTACAAGGTGGCGCAAAAGTAATCCTCCTATCAGAAAATGCTATAAATTTTGCCGATTATTGGTCAAATAAATAGTCAGCAACATTCCGCATTCTGGAGCAGTGTAGCGTAATATTGTTTATTAACGTGTATTTCGCATGTGTTTACTACACAAATGTCAAAACAGAACTGACATTAGGGGCCAATTGCAAAATTTATAGCATTTTCTGATAGGAGGATTACTTTTGCGCCACCTTGTAGTATGTACTCTGATGGTTTCGGAAAATGTGACCTCTAGATGCTAGAGATCCCAGATGTCGGTAGTACGGAGGGCAATATTAATAAAAAGGGGTATTAAACAATATTATTTAGTGATACTCAGAAAGATTATCTTCATGCTACTGCAATTGTACATGCTTTAATTAATGACTCGTGAATTTTCCGCGTTCTGGAGCAGTGTAGTGTAACATTGTTTATTAACGTGTATTTCGCATGTGTTTACTACACAAACAGAACTGACATTAGGGGCCAATCGCAAAATTTATAGCATTTTCTGATAGGAGGATTACTTTTGCGCCACCTGTTATCATCATTGATCTTTTTGGATGCTGATACTTTTTCACAAAATAAGAACCCGAAAACTGATGCCTGATTTAAACATGGGATAAATTGAATCACCGAATAAAAGTATGTAATTAAAACAAATAGAACCAAAAAAAGTTTTGTAATCACAAAATTTCACCAGAAGCAACAAGTAAACTTATATTTTAACAAGTAAACTTATCGTTTAACTAATAGTTAAACTGACAGTTTTCATGCAAAAATAATTTTAAACGACAGTATAACTATAAGTAAACACAGAACCAGGCTTCGTGTTAATTGGGTAAAGTAGTAAAGGCTGTTTGTTATACAAGTGGAGAAATTTAAATTGCAATAAAACTGAGATAAACGTTTTTAATATACATCCAATTGGATTTATTAAATAGACAATTTGATGGAATTAATGTTTAAATATAATTTCGGACATGTAGCCGCCACGGCTAGCGCGTACTTGGCTTAAGCTGGATCCCCAATTTTCACACACCCTTCGCATATTCACTTCCAAGTGCTCGATGGTTTCCGCACAGAGAAAACTGTCAATCAACAGAAAGTCAGTTGACAAAGAAGAATTTCGCTTGAATTAACCAAATTTTTGTTATCCCTTTTAACATTTTGTAGCAACAACTGTAAAATATGGTCACTAAGGCAAAATCATTCGATTGACAACAAATTCGGTTGCAACTACGAAACTGTTTCTTCTGTCATATTCCCAGAGAAAATAATCTAATGGCGTCAAATCACATGAATGAAATGTCCAGTTAACAGGATCATTTCTTGAAATTATTCGTCCGCCAAATGTTTCTCTCAGTAAATTGAATGTATTGCGCGCTGTTACTTGTGCCAACATCCTGCAGAAACCACATGCTGCCAATAAAAAATTCTTCGCCCCTAAAAAAACTATATATTAGAAAATATTCTCTGTTATTATTCTTCTCACTTTTTCTATTATAAAACTGCTTAAGTATATTGGCGTAAAAAAGAAATTACGAAAGGGTTAACTGTCAAACGAACTGTCATATTGAGCTCACTTTTCGACTTTTATGATCAGTATACTCTGGCAAATCATCATGAATATATTGAGGCTTGCACAACGCTACCAAATAACCCAATTTAATTTGAAAATCATACATCGATTCGCGCAACTTATAGACAAACAGTCGTTGGAAAATTGTGTTCAGTGATGAGGCTCATGTTTGCCTTAACGGGTTTGTTAATAAAAAAAATGTCCGCATATGGATTGAAAACAATCCATAAGTGACTCCATTACATCCTGAAAAATGCACAGTTTGCTGCGGTTTATACGCTGGTGACATTCAGCAAATTATTTCTTGAAAAATGAAGCGAGAGCTCGCGTTACGGTGAACGGAGATCGTTATCGCTGCATGATCAATGATTTTTTGTTTGAAAATATTGATGCCAATGACCCGGGCGAGATGTGATTTCAACATGATGTCGCTACGTACCTTTAGCAGAAATTCTGTTTTAAAAAATAACATTAGTTGAAAAATAGCATGATGTTACCCAAGAACACTTTTTTTTAATATTTATACACAGAAACAAAATATCAGTTCCATTTAATATTGTTGTTGAATTTGGAATATCTAGAGAAAGCGGAAATCGAGAGATTTGCCAACAGTAATATGAAGAAACATCAATCACGGTGAATGTTTCATTTCAGCCAAATCTTCAATCAATAAAGGCTCAGCAGCATTCACTTTGATGACATGTTTTTTAAACAAAACATTTGCAGAAATCACGGGCTACCGGGCATAAAATTCTAGGTCTTCCACAGAAACCATAATGCATTTGGATCATCGTCAACACCACGGGATGCATAGCATTAATATTGTGTGCGCACTGAGCAATCTTATACAAGATGTGTATTATCGATTCGAAAACTATAATTGGAAAATCAAGAAAATTAACGTGATGAGTTTCTTGAACCATGTTTTTCAAAATAAATTTTTAACAATTTGTAAAGGTGGCTCGGGCTTAATTCTATTCGTGATGAATTAAAAAATATATTTTTGCCTTCAACAGACAGACAAACCGACGGACATAGCTAGACGGTCTTTAAATTTCATAAGGGCCCAAAATATATATAAAGTATAGGGTCTACAATCATTATTCGCTGTTTCGTGGTGGATAAAAAAAGTCAAAAGTAATATTTTCGTTAAAGAAATTATAATACATTTACACAGAAAAAAGTTTCAACATAAATATTATGATTTGATTTCATTGATTTCAATTCATAACATTTATAAATAATTTTTTAAATAGTATGATTTTTTTCATATTTTTTTGTTTTCAAATAAAATCTAGGAGGCTTGAAAAAAACATTTCAATTTTCATTTATATTTTTATGTTGTTTCGAAATGTTTGAAATTTTCCTTAGAAACTTTTTATGTTTTTTATGATTTTCAGCTACAAAATGAGAAAATCTGCGCGAAATTGACTGCATTGCTTGAAGCAGATGAAATGTTTTATGTTTAATGATATTTTTTTGCGTTTCAGACTTTGTTGACCCATCTTAAATAATTGGTCAATATATTGCAATTTTACAAACATATTTGAACTAAGCCATTATCTAATGCAATTGTAATGCAATTTATTATAAAATATCAACAAATTTATTAAAAAAAAACAGAAAATTCCGTCATGTACTATTTTATAATATTTATGAACATGTTCCTATTCTGAATGAAAAAAGTTTAGGAAAGAAAGTCATGTTCGATTAATAATATTTATTTTAAAATTCATTCCATATGGTCATATGGAAGTGTAGCATAAGTTGACATAAGGGCGAATTGATAACGAAAAAACTCTTGAGTAGAAAATGTGTCAAATCTTCTCTATTTACCAATATGCTAAGTTACAGATTTTCGTGAGTATATCCAAAAGTCGTGGTAAATTAGCTTGACAGGATGCGCTATAACGAATCCAGCCGAGACAACGAAAGAAATTGATTATTGTTCAATTTACTGTATTTTTAAAAATATAATTGTTTTTGGACCAGTCTTCAGACACAATGTAATAAATAGATTTAAATCTAATTTATTGCTAAAATTTCAAGAAAAAACTAGTACGAAAGTATAGATGGTCAAGCTCGACCATATGATAATCTACACTGAGTAAATGAGCTAAAACCTTTTTCTCTTAAAATTTCAATAATTTATTTTTGTGGGTGATTTTCGGAAGTGGGTCTTATATGACCGCTACGACCAATTATGTACCGATCGTCATCAAATTAGGTCGTGTAATTTGTTTTTGCTAAATTTTATTTGGATACCAACATTTTCGAGAGATTTATGCTCGATAAAGTGTTTGTCAGAAATGGGCCTTGTTTGGGATCAATGACCAATTATGTACGGATCGCCATGAAATTTGGTCGCATGATTTGGACCAACATTTTTAAGAGCTTTTTGCTCAATAAAGTAATTTTCGAAAGTGGGTCTTACATGGGAGCTATGGCCGATTATCGATCAGCTCAAATTTTATTTGTATATTAAACATATTTGATTGGATATCGATATAAATTAAACATTTATGTCTATAAAGTCCTATTTCGAGATTTTATAATGGACCGATTTTTAGCAGTTTCTATAGGCTTCGTTTTTTGGCCGAAATAGCAGTACTTTGCATACAAATTTACATGGACAGCCAGCCAGTCAGACGGATGGACATCGTTAAGTCGACTCAGAAAGTGAAAATCGATCGGTATACTTTACAAACATCAATTACAATTACGTTGGATTTTAATAAAACAATGCCAAAGAACATATTGTTACGTTTTCATCTTTTGAAAACATTGGTTTATTTCCTTTAAATAAACCGGATACTTTTGATTTTGCAAATAAAAGTAGTTTTAGTAGTTTAAACATTTGTAACAACTCTTTATTTATTTAAAATGTATAACAACAGCAGTTCAAATAGTCACTCAGTGTCTTTATACACGTTTATCAATTCGGAGAAATGCACACACACTTTATAATGTACAAACAAGACAGTTGATGTTAACTCTAACAGCGCCTATGATACACTCCACTCACGACTGCCACCTCTGCCACTATCTATCGTGAATCTTCTACAATGCTCTTAATGGGCCAACTAGTACATTCGAATTCTGGAGCTTTCGATGTTAATGTTAGCATCTTAAATATTTAGTGTTGCCGTACTTACAAACAATTATAATTACCGCATGCTATCAACATTGTTGATGAGTAGAAGCTTCTACTAATGGACGTGTTTATAAACATGATAAATGTTGCAGTCAGTCGTTATAGACCGTTAAATTCAAATCACTATTGCACATTCGTAACAATATTCTATCATTTGTACGTTTTTGTTTTCGATCATTTTAAGATTCTGTTACTTTAACTTGCAACCATCCATTTATTTACAATTTACCGAAGTTTTGATATGACTGCAAAGTGTATTTCTCAAGAGCTTCTTTAAACACATTTTAAGCTGAACTCGAAATTCTTTAAGGACATATAATAATACAAGTTTTGATTCAATTCTGCTGAAAAAAATTTAAAATTTCACTTATGTGAAATTGAAAGCAGCTAACAGCTGATGCATCGTCTGGACTTTGTACGGAAACATCTTCAAATCTTGTACCAAAATTCGCTGTAAAGACCGTCGACTGATACCCATTTGCGTGGCACGTCGTCTGGTCGATGTCGACGGCGCTTCCATGACATCCTCGGCTACAGCAGCAATATTCTCTGCAGAACGGCTACTCCGGGGTCTACCACGCCTGGCAGAATCTCGTGTTGTGCCAGTCCCTTCGAGGCAAGCGGTTAAACGTCGCAGTGTTTCACCAGTAGGCGTTGGACGGCCAGGAAATCTGCGACGAAATTCACGTTGTGCCAAAGTCACCGACCGATTATTGGTCAAATAAATAGTCAGCAATATTCCGCGTTCTGGAGCAGTGTAGCGTAACATTGTTTATTAACGTGTATTTCGCATGTGGTTACTACACAAATGTCAAAACAGAACTGACATTAGGGGTCAATCGCAAAATTTATAGCATTTTCTGATAGGAGGATTACTTTTGCGCCACCTTGTAGTTACACTGCCTGATTGCATCTTACTTGTTCAACTTAGCTGAGAAATCAGAGAGCAAAAAACATTGTTTTAGCAAAATAAATAATGTGCAATAAAAGTACAAAAACTCTTTTCATTCAACTTGTTTTCAGTTTTCAAAAATATTATAATTTTTAATAAAGTTACTTTAGGTCTAATGAAACATGCTGCAAATTTATAATCTTTGGTACTTTTAAATAAACCCAGTGGGAAAAAATGTTAGGTCTTCACTTTGTAGGCCTTCTAAAAGACCTGTTTACACATTCTAAAAGATGCCATACTCATTCTACTCTGCCTTCACGCAGAAGATGTTCTAGAAGAGCTTTACTTTTCCTTTTAAAAAATATGCAAGAACTTGTCTCCCAAACGATTTTGTCCTTGTGTCTGAAAAATAAGGCCTTTAGGAAGGCCTCTTTACAGCATAATTTCCCCCTGGAAACCAACAAATTTTTATCTATCTTGAAAAAAAAAAATCAAAATTTTCAAATTTAACAAACAAAGAATAATTCTGCATTTTAAGGTTGAAAACATCTAAATATATTTATTATCAAATACAAGGTCAAATTCATTTTTTACTTGTGTATTAAATAAATTTCATAAATGTTGTTATTTATTAAAATAAGCATAAAATCTAATATTTATTTTGTTTATTTAAAGAATTTGATAAAAAAAAATAATAATAAGAAATCCCTTTGTTGAGTTTTTAAGATACATATTTTCAAGCTTTTTTGTTTCATATTAAATATTCCTTGTGTTATAAAAAAAATAATATTTCATAATATTTGAAAAGTTTAGTATGAGTTTTGTATAAATATGACGCATTTATGTCGGTATAATTAACTTTATTTAACTCATTTGTTATAAAACAAGAGAAATAAATATGTATGTTTGAAAAAATAAATAAAAAAAATAAAAAAAATATTTGAAATATGTGTGAAATCATTAATCATGATTTTAATTAATGATTTGACATATTTTGTTTTCTTTTAAATTAAAATGAAAAAAATAATATTCACTTTGCTTAATTATTATTATATGTATGTACAATATATAAAATATGTTGGCTGTTTATAAATTTATATCAAGATACTCGTATATTCAGGTGTGTATAAGTAAGCTATTTATAGTTTAATGAATCATAATAATTTTAGAGGAACATATTTCTTAGTTTTGTTTAAAACCCAATTTCTATACAAAAATTTCCAAATCTAATAGTTCATACTTTGGAGTTTAAGATTCTATATAATTACTAAAAATGCTTTAAAAAAAAAATACTCCATAATTTTCTTAATAAAACTAAGCCTGAGAATTTTTCCATTTTGGAAAAAAGCCAGCAGAAAATTATCATATAAAAATGAGTTTGTATTTAGAATTTAGCAAAAACAATTATGAGTACTATGACAGTGAATCTGATAGGTAAACTTACAGCAAAAACTGAACAAAAAAAAAAAAAAAAACCCAAATGAAAAAAACGTATCCTTTTAAGGCAACACATGGTTGGTTAGTAGTAAGTTTTAATGCTGCAAATTAATAATTCATGATTGCAAAAAAAAAAACAACAACAGCAACAACAACAAACCATAAAGAACACGCACATTATAGCAAAACTAAAAATGTAAAGTTTATGGTACTGCAGAATGCAAGAAAAAAACAACTACAACTAAAAACTACAAAAAAAAACGAGGAAACCTACACCAAAATACTATAACAAAAAAATGTGAACACATTTATGCCCAGTAACTAACGAAGGAACTATCATGCATTTACCTACTCCTTTTTTAAAATGCAGCAGATCGTTAAAGGAATGAACAGTTAAAACGGAAAACTCTAAGTGCTATCAAATTTGAGAAATATTTAGCAAGAAAAGAACTCTTCTTTGGCAAAAGTTGTCAAACTACTAAAAAGAACGAGCAATTCTGATTAGAATTTCTGATTTGAGTAAAATTTTTTTTTACGTGGAGCTCGTTTTAATGTTTGAAAACAAGTTCCAATAGGGACTTCCGAACTTTAACGATTGATAGCGGCCATATTGTTGAAGCTACATCTGTCGAATTCCCTGTCATGTATTCATATTTTTGCCAAATCTCCATAAACGGATATAAGGACTGAGATCGAAAAATTCTTAACATACAATTTCCGTGCTCTGTCTTTGGCCTTTAAATTTTTAGCAGAGTTCCTGTCAGGAACTTTTTGAGCCGTGTATGCTTTTAAACCTGCATTGGCTTTAAATTTTCGTACCAAATAGTCCGTGCACTGAGCTAACCGGTCTGCTTTCCTACCTGATGTGTTGGGAGTTCTTTTGAAAATGCTTTCTATTCTTTTGGCTTTAGAAACATATTCTACCTGAACCATGTTTTCTATCAACGGACAAGTTCTCCCGATACTGTTTAATAATATTGGAATCAGTTTGACGGCAGACCTTTGATTGTTTGGCCAACTTTTTGTAGGACCAAGTTGGATTTTGTTGAAAATATTTAATAATTTTAATACGGACTTTTTTCTGGTCACTCATTTTGATCTGATTAACAACAAATAAACATTATTGACATTAAACATTATAACTGACATGTTTTACAAAGGTAACTTGATCAAAAAATAAATCAAATAATACTTGGGTTAAAAGTTTTAATGAAAAACGTGTGTTAATAATTTTTCGATCTCAGTCCTCAGATAAAATTGTTTTATCAGAATAGGTTTTCTGTTCGGGCAATGTTCGGCGCGCTTCACTCATTTTATGGTGAGGTCTATTTCTGGATGAATGGGTACGTTAACAAGCATAATGGTCGAATTTGGGAGCGTTCAATACATCCCGTAAAAGTCACTGTTTGGTGTGGATTTTGGGCTGGCGGCGTCATCGGTCCTTATTTCTTTGAGAACAACGTTAATGAGGCCATCACCAATCAACGGCGAGCGCTAGTCGATGACTACCAACTTCTTTTGGCCCGACATGTCGTTGGTGTTCATATCATCGCCACATGTGGTTTCAACAGGATGGCACTACGTGCCACACAGCTCCAGCCACATTGAACATTCTGCACAAGCGATTTGAGGGCATGGTTATCTTTCGAAGACGCGATGTGAATTGGCCACCTAGATCGTGCGATTTGACCCCGTTAGTTGTAGGTCTATGGCAATAAGTCACAAACCACAGCGGCCCTCAAAGCCAATATAACCCATGCCATCGGTCAAATTCAGCCTGATTTATGCGCCAGAGTCATGGAAAATTTGATACTTCGGATGAAAATTTTACGCGGCGGACATTTACATGTTATATTCCATACATAATGGCATCGATAGGCCTTTCAAACGAATAAAAAGCTTGATGATATCTGACACACACTTTGTTTTATTCAAATTTAAACATAGGAGTCACTAAATAAAAGAATCCTTTAGTAAACGCTTGGATCAGATCTGAAGAATTTGAACACTGGAAAAGTAATTCACATTTTCCTTACGTCCAGAGTGCATAAACGAACTTTAATAAATAGTTAATAATCATGATTTACTCGCTTCCCAGTCTCCTTCATTCTTGCAAAACGACTTTGTTTTATTCAAATTTAAAAATAGGATGCTCTTAATGAAAGACCCTTTAGTAAACGCTTGGATCAGATCTGATGAATTTGAACAGTGGAAAAGTAATTCTCATTTTCCTTACGTCCAGAGCAGAGTGCTAAAACAAACTTTAATAAATAGTTAATAATCATGATTTAACTCGCATTCAAGTCTCCTTCATTGTTGCAAAATGACATTAAAATTGACATGGATTTTGTTGAAACCTATTCAAAATGATAATATCAACAGGGATATTTGTTTACTTAGACCAGCACTCCTTCTCATGCTGTGATTCAAGACCAGCGAATTTTCACTATAAGTAGTAGGTTGTGCGCTCCACTGTCCAATTGACGTCTATGAATGAGTTCTTGTTCAATGATGTGTATTAAAACAACTGCAGGTATCGGGTATATACCGAATTCCGTTGTAGTATCGTTAGAAGAATGAAACACAGCACACATGCCGACGGTACTCGACTACTATCACCGATAAGTACCTTTGATTAATCGTGGCTGAAACAAACTCAGCGACTACAACAATTTCTGACTCGCGGCAAGGCCTATACAATATATACAATCTCATCTTCATTAGTCAGGCAATGTAAGAACTCTCTGTCAAGGCTAGGTCGTCTATCTGACATTACTCTGGTTTGGGTCCCTGCCCACAGAGACCACTATGGCAATGAACAGGCAGACGAACTAGCCAGAATGGGATCTGCCTTAGACATCTCCAATACGGTCTCAGTAGCAATTCCACTGGGATTTATTAAAGGTATTAACTTACAAAGGCTGGTAATAGATGGCGTAATTTAGACACATGTGGGGTGGCCAAGTTGAAACGAAAAACGTACTATGCAACTGATAACCCGGAATAGAAGGAATATATCAGGGTTTGCGGGACACTAGACGTTAGGCAAGCATGTCAATCGTCTGGGACTCCCTTTTAACGACCATTGTTGTAGCTGTAAGGATAGGAAAAAAAGAGGAAACGATTTTCCACCTTCTCTGCGAATGCCCAGCCCTGAGTGTCAAGAGGCATAAATTCATGGGCAACTACACATTGACCAACCTTAGTGAGTTAAGCCGGGTCTAAACTAAACGACCTACTGAGATATCTCACGGCTACAGGTTGGGTCTAGCAAACTCGACTTTTCAAATATTTTACGATGTACACAACATTACATCTGACGAGTGGTGTGGTTTTGTCAAAACGGGGTCCCTGCGACTCTACTTGATTGTTTGCACGCAGTGAACTACCACGTAAACCAACCAACAACAATCTCTGAAGGAATATGGATATGAGAATATAATAGAGACCATCGAGTACTTTTTGAATCAATGTATTTCTTTATACACATAGAAAACGGTTCTATCAACTGAAAGTCAGTTGATATAGAAGAATTTCGGTTGCAGAAACTAGACTGTTGTTACCCCTCGTCCAAATTAGGTAGCATAAATTTTTCAAATAAAATTTTGCGTTAAAAAAAAAAGAATGAGAATCATTCGATTGGGACCAAATTCAGTTGCTACCATTAATCCGTTTTCTCTGTGTATGTGTTCGGAAAACACTCTGATTTATCAAATATTGATTTGTAAGGAAATCCGGCCATTATCCAGAACTCCGTCTGAATCGTCTGCTTTGAAATTTCATTATAGGTAATGAATCTTTAAGATATGTTGAAAATCGTTCATGATGCTGCTCATTCAATTGGGAGAGCCACATTGATAATGTGTGTAGCTGTAGTACGTGGTGGCAAATTAGTAACGGGGTCATTATACTTAGGTCATTATTTGTTTCTGGAAGTCTTTCACTCCCTCTGAAATAAATCTGGAGAATGAATTTTGTTAGGCGGAAGTTTTTCCATGTTTTTCTTCGAAGAATTCTGGCAAAGGTTTATCTTTCTATGTTAGGTTGATTATAGAGTCCTCACCCGTTTCGGGTATACACATATCTCATTTCGACATCCATCGATTCAATTTGAATTCCTGATATATTCCAAGTTTAGCTTGATGTACTTAAGTGTGTAGTTGTTCGTGTCTAAATCGACTAAATGCAGAACACTGACCCAGGTAATGTTCCAGTGTTTTATCCTCCTCTTCCACGATCTACAGATCCTATCGTTGGATTCATCTCTGTATGTCTAGTTAACTTGTTTTTTTAGCGTTGATCTAGTTAGGCTTAGAATCTCCTTTGTATTTACATGGTTTGGGTTTCCCCAAAGAATGTCGGCAGTCTGCTGACTATAGAGTTCTGAGATGTTTATAGGCTTAGCATCTCCTTTGTATTTGGGTTTCACCAAAGAGTGTCCGCAGTCTGCTGACTATAGAGTTCTGACATGTTTATTACCCATTCTTTAAGTTAATTTTTAAACTTTGGGAAGGGTTTTGATGATATCCATGCTTGATCTTATCCTGAAAACCTTTCTAAGTTCTCTGTGTTGTTCTAATGGGACGATCAGATCAAGTGTAGGTTTTGCGCGTACAACTTTTGTTGAATTTCACGATCTTGCTAATGTATTCCTGTTCGACCTTGTTTTCTGGCACAGCAAACCAATCTTGCTAGACCTTTACAAAATTCAATTTGTTTACAAATTGTAATTATACCTTTACTTCACTGAAATTTATGTAAAAAACACACACAAGAAAAAAAAAGAAGAGATGGTAAATAAAATCAAGAAAAATACGATATGTTGCTAAAAGCTTATCAAGATGTGCCATCACAAATTAGATGCGTAGCGTTTTGAAAGCTTATTTGTACAAGATTTCTTTTTATGTAGTTGATGTTGTTTTTGTTCTCAGGGTTTTTTCTTTTTTTTTTGTTGTTGTCGTATACCAACATCACCATGAATATCCTATAAAATCTAGCAACAGGAAAATGATACTTAAACTTTAAACAGAAACGAAAGAACATTTAAAATAAGGCATTATAGAATAAACATTAAGAAAACGCAACAATGAATAAGAGAAAAATACAAATGGAAAACCAAGCTACAAAACCAAAAAAAAAATTGTGTTACCATTTAAAGAAAAAATGCTTGAAAGATGACGACAAAAGTTTACATGATAATTGTAATGATCATCAAAGATCTTTATATGCTGTATAAGCACTATCAGCAACATTAAGCCATCGCCACCAACCACCACCACCAGCAATAGCAACAGCAGTATTTTCAACGATATCACAATCGTTATCCTCATCTGATGATTTCTGTTGTTATTGTTGTTGTTGTTTTTTTATTATGATAGTTTTGTTTTGGATTTTGTGAGAAGATACTATCATTTTCAATGCTACTGTTGTCACAGAGTTTAGAATTTCCAAACATATGTATGTATGAACGTACATTTCTGTTTTATTTGCAAGATTTACAAGGTAAAACTTTAATATGCCACATAAGTTTTTGTACTTGCTGACCATCTTAAACATACATGTGTATTCAAAAGCAATATTACATATCTACTTGCCTTTATTTGCTATATATACTTGTATTTATGAAATTAAACAAGCGCCATCATATTTATAATTTTGTTTGCTTTTTTTAAACTATATTTACAATTTATACATTCTCATACTTCTGTGCAAGTAATACTTGATATCTTTTCTCATATCTCTGTGTGTATCTTTTAAAAGCAAAAAGATCATCATGATCAAGATCTTTTTGCATTTTTTTTTTTATTTTGCTTCAACTTCTCTGCATTTATTAACAACAATTCATAAGCATCTTCATATTTTTTTTTTATGGTCTTATTAAAACTTCCTTATAGTTTTTGGATTGTTAAAATTTACAATTATATTATGTTAAGTTTGAGAGCTACTTTCGTGTTCTGCAATGTACTAACTAGGATGCATGAGAATAAAGTTTTTTTTTTTTTAAGTGTTTTATTTTGAATAAATATGAAATAAATAGGAAATATTAAGTGTTTTAACACTACATGGCACTGTAAGGCTGATTGCAAGATAAATGTTAATAAATAAAGAAGTTCTAGTGTTTCCCAAACTTTTTTTTATCATGTACCCTCTAAAATACTGTAGTTTTCTCTTCAGCTTCCACCTTGTCCCTTACAGAAGCAGGTATATGTATTTTGTTTTAATAACAGATCCCGAGTACATTCTATATTTTAATATCATTAATTTTGGAATCAGCTGCACTGAAACCTCATAATAGGAAGAGAAATCTCTCAGAAATCTCAAAAAAATACTACAGTTTGCTCTTCTGCTTATACAACCCTTACTCCACTTATCTCTTATAGAAGACATGATTTTTGTATGGTGAGTTCCTATTTGTTCTGTTTTCCTTATAGCTTTTGTTTTCTTGCTTACAAGTGATCGTTTATTCCCTTACCCTACTAACAGGTGGCGCAAAAGTAATCCTCCTATCAGAAAATGCTACAAATTTTGCCGATTTTTGGTCAAATAAATAGTCAGCAATATTCCGCGTTCTGGAGCAGTGTAGCGTAACATTGTTTATTAACGTGTATTTCGCATGTGTTTAATACACAAATGTCAAAAAAGAACTGACATTAGGGGTCAATCGCAAAATTGTACTTCTTGTACTTCTAAGAAGGTCATTTTTGGTGCAGTGCACTTTTTCTTAAGGGCTTCAGGAAGCTAAATCTCATTATCTACAAAACCAATTCTATTAATAGTAATTACCCATTTCTTAATAATTGATTATAATAACCTAATTTCTAGAATAAACAAGAACTTAATCCTAGACCGAAAATAGCTTACAACTCTTATGTATTAACCATGCAACCATTCACCAATTAATAGTGAACCTCTTTTCAGAGTGCACAATGGGATGAAGTAACTAGATTAGGAAATATGCAAGGAACCGAACTATATACAGATGGTTCAAAATTAGATGACCGAACGGAATGGGCTTCTACGAACTAAGCCGAAATATAGAGACTTTCGTCTTTCAGGTCATAATGCAATAAACGCGATTACGAAGAGTATTAAATAACTGAAGAGGCTTGAGAACAAAACTCCAACCGGTGTTCTTACGGAGGGCCAGGAAGTTTTTTAAGAAACGATAGTGTTAAAACTAGAAATTATAGTGTTAAAACTACGAACGTTGTGCAATATAAGAATGAGATACATGTTTACTTCCATTGCAAAAATCTTAAGGTAATATGGGCATCAAGCCACTACGGCATTATGTGAAACGATAACACGGACAAACTATTTAGGATGGGATCATGTACGGATACCATCACCCTGGAAACCTTTCCCAAAGTTTTAAAATGAACTTTAAGAATGGGAAAGGAATGAGCATGTCTAAAGCTGGCAGAGCTCTACATTCTATGCGGAAACCGAAAACTAAAGAGGACACAGGTGATTCTGAACTAAACAGACTAAAACTCAGAAGTCTAGTTAACTGGGTAAACTGAGTTTAGGTATCATGTGGCACGTTTGGGTCTATCCGACAATACACACAGAAAAAAAAATATAGTTGTGTATGTTTACTGTAACCATTTCAACATTTGTGCATGTTTATTGTAACCGTTTCAACATTTTTTACTATATTATAGTCACAGTAACAATTTATATGATTAAGGTAACAATAATATGGTTAATTTACGATTCACATGATTGTATCAACCATATATGAGGGTGTGAAGTGGAGGACTTTCATATGTTTACCATGCCAAACTTTAAATATCTTAGATATTCAAATTGCAATATTGAGGGGAATGGCTTCTAAAGCTAGCCGAGTTTTGTTTTTATAGCCTTATGGATTTGGACAAGAACACATTCCTAAGAGTACAAAATAGGTAAGAGCCCTATAAACGCCCATCTACTTAACCTAACCTATGGTGCGGTCTTTTTAATTTCATTGTGGAGCTTCTCGAACACGCACAGTAGAAAATTGATTTGGTTATCGCTGACAGTATTATCCTCTATTGAAGTATTGTTGCAATTGGAGTTTGGAACCTGTTCCTTACAACTTTACAAATTTTATTTAGAAAAGCTTATGCATTTGTGATCGACTGGTCTGTAGATTGCACAGCTTTTTGCTGTGGTAATATTAATTTTTTTATTCCTGGCGACAACTTTGTGCCGATGTCTGTCAAATATATTGTTTATTATTCAGTCACTGATGTTAAATCTAAATGGTAAGCTTCACATCAAATAATAAACTTTTTAATCAAAATGAGGATTTTAGTCCGAACTCTTTAAATACTTCTCCGGGAAAATTTATTTTATCCCATATTGCAAGAAATGAATAGGGACGATATGGAGTTCCAACATAATGTTCCGACAGCCGGTTCTGAGCACCGGAATGAGTTCAGTCGTCCAATGCACAGAGGGCAGAATCAAAATTTTTTGGAAATTAATCTGGCGTTTCTTAACGGCTAAAGTTTGACGTTGCCAAGGAGTAGTCGAGTTTAAGTTATTAAAATGGACCCTACAAATGCTCCAGGCGCGGCGCTATGGGGGCTCAAAGTAGGGTACCTTTGATATGTAAAATTTTTAAACACGTGCCATTTTGTTGTTTCCCATCCGATTTCAAAGATTTTAAAATTTTTGGAAAGCGCTCGACTAGGAAAAAACATGGTTGCGTGTGCTATTTATCTCTTGTAATTTCCGAGTTATATGCCAGATTTATTTCCAAAAAATTTTGATTCTGCCCCACTGTGCAATGGCTGTCAACGCAACAACCACTGCTGTTAGAAGAATAACTTGGATATTCTATACAATGGACGTTCCCACGACAATTGGGTCTGCAGCCGGAGTATAACTCGGCCAAATATTATCAACTCAGCGATAGCTGTACCAAGTGAATGTTTTTTCCACAGGGACGAACTTTCGATGACCACAGACCTTTTACAAAAACATAGATATTCTGCATGAACTATTAGAGGGTATTGATATCTCTCACAAAGGTAACGTGAATTGGCCACCAAGTTCATGTAATTTGACGCTGCAATTTCTTGAGGAGTTTTCTAAAGACGCAGGTGTATGTCAATAAACCGCCCTCAAAGTTAACATAACTCAAGACGTGTGCGGCAGAGTAATTGAAAATTTGAGACTTCGGTTTCGAGCAACCATGCAAAGTAATGGCTGACATTTGAACGTTGTCATATTCCATACATGGGACTTTCGAATATAAAAATAATTTTGTTAATAACTCACATACAGCTTGTTTTATTCCATTTCCATATCGACTCGTTATTATTTCAAAACCTGTTAGATCCAAAACAAGCTACACATGATCGCGAGGTTATATGTATCTCTTTAAAATATAAATGAACATACAGACAAATCCCAGTATAACGATCGATATGTTGTCAGGTCCATTTGATAAATCGGAAAATTCGATATATCGAGATTTATTTTTTGAATAAGTTTTAAGCGGTGTGACATTAGACTCTAATGATTAGAGAGATATAAGATTCGTCTAAATTTTTTTTAAATTTTGTAGTTTTTATTCATTGTTCTTCGGTAGATTGTCTTGATGCATTATCAAGTATTAATAAAGCCTTCGCTTCGGTTCAAAAAATTATTTTACCATTAAAAATATTCATTATTTCAATGAAGATAATTTAAAACAACACTCTGTTACGAAACAAGTGGATTTTCTTTGCCTTTCAAAGATTCTTTGTTCCACTTTCATAACAGGAAACCAAAATTGTTAGTCTATCCTTCGATAAATTTCTTACAGGGGCATTGGTTTCTCTAGCGTTAACAAACATTATATCTCATATCATTTTCCAATAGATATCAGTTTTATTCGCATTGAGAATAACATCAGGAGTTAGATTGTGCTCAAATATAATTGAATGCTGATTCTTTAAGATATCTTATATCCAATTTTTTTTTAATTTCTATGGCTCTAGATATTAAAGCAATTCTATTACCTGGAATGTGTTTTTATCTCTGGTCGAGTAATCAACAATTATACTTCTTTTCCAGAAGGTGATACCTGTAAGATTTTCTTGTGAATAATTGCAGTATTTTTACAAAATTTTTTGTGTTTAATAATTTAAGCCCACAAAAAGTTCCATATTGCTAAATTTGTTCAGCTCTGTATTTTTATTTCATCAAAAACTACATACATACATATATACAGAATACAATTGTACCAATATATGTATGTATCAGCAGTATAATTTTAATGCATCTCACATCGCATCTGTATGAGATATTAAATTGTAATATACAAAATAAAACAGAAACAAACCAAAAAAAAAATCTCTTCCTTTTTTTATTCGTTTGTGGTTGCGGCGGCGCTGTCAACTTTACGGTTATGATTTATGTTTATTTTGTTCATCGTGTTTTCTGTTGTTTTTTTCAACTTCTTTATAAGTTTTTATTCGTAATCAGTGAGTTTTTATTGGTTTAAAAATTGTGTTATTGTGCAAGTACCTACATAGAGTTTGTAGAAATCCCGCGTTTTTTCTGTTCAGAAAATATTTTAGAAATTTATAACTATATAACTCCCTTGTTACATTTTGTAACAAGGGATTTTTTGTTTGTTTATTTCTACACCTCTCTTTCTTTTTCTTTTTGTTGTTTTACTTGTTTATGTGTGTTTATTATTAATATAATTTTTAATATTTATTTCTTTTGTTGTGTGCTTTTAGGGGCGTTGACTATTGTCATTGTTAAATTGTATTTTGTGATTTCAGTTCATTGAATTTATTTCTTATTGTTTTTTTTTCTTTTACATTTTTGGTTTTAAATTATTGCTTTGATTGTTGCTTCCATAAATATTGTTATTTAATATCTTTTTTTTTTTTTGTTTGTTAATTTGTTATTTATGATCAATAAGTTTATCAGTTTTATGGTTTAATCAAAAGCCAATTTTGTTATTTTAATTGTGTTGTTAAGAGTTCAGTTATTATAACAATGTGCATACACATTTGTTTAAAAAACAATAATATCCCATTATAATAAAAATCAAAGATTACGACATAATTATAAAGTATAGAAATCAAAATTGAATCATAAACTGGAGACAGCAAGGGATCTAGATCAAGATTTTGTTTTCATACCTTATAATTGGTCACAATTATGCAGGGAGGGGAGCCAAGTTCATATTTTTAAAAACAAACACAAACTGCGAAGCGTTTTGCTTGTCTGCAGATACACCCAGAATCTCTGGCGGGAATCGAACCCGCAACCCCCAGATTGATAGTCCAGCACACTATCGTGTAGTCTATCGGGGCACCCTATACATAGAGATACACATGATCGTGAGGTGATCATATCACCTAATTTCTTATTTAATAACTATACCTTTGAAATATAATGCAACATATTAAAAACATAAATTAAATCAAAATTAATAATAATAAATAAATGTGTAAGAGTTCAAATTACTTTATTAACTTGTAGCCATTCCAGTTACATATCTGTCAAGTGTCTCCCCCCAAAGACAGATATCCCTAGACAGCAATTACAACTTAACAAAACCACTTGCTTATCACTATGCAATCATTTACAAATCAAAAACACTACTGATCTCCATAACACATTATCGTTGTGAAAAATCATTTGCCAACCAACGATATTATTTCTATGTTATAGTATTTTAATTTAACATTGTATTTTGTGTATATTTTATACACTCTTTAAACATTCATTAAACTAAACTAATTGGCGTAAAAATAACAATTTAAAATGTATAAACATTTTCATACATAATTTTATGGCCTTAAAAACCTCAACACTACATGTTTTACAACAAGACAATAGTTGAAATTGTATTAAGCTTGCAACAGCATCTTTATTAGAGCAACAACAACAAAAACAACAGCAGCATTAACAAACGCAAACAACAGAGAGACAGACACACAAGTCAAAGAGACAACGACTGACTGACTAACTCTATGTAGCAGACATTTTAACAAAACTTTAAACTCATATAAAACTAATTAATACAAAATTAATTGCTTTGGAAAAAAAAATGTGTTTATTGCCTTGAAAAACGAGAAGAAAACAGTTACAGAAATTATTTACATTAAAAATTAACAAAATAATGTAATAGTAATCAGAAGATTACAAAACCAAACAATAATAACAAGATGTTGAAAAAACTAAATTAATTTTATATAAAAATAAATAATAAAATAAAAACACACACAAGATACAAAAGAGCTTTATGATTTGAGACCAGCAAGAAGTAGTCGTATTATTTATGTACAGTGTCGGTCAAAACATATTCAACAAAAATTGAAAAAAATGTGCTTCCTTTTTAAAACAAACAAGAGTGTTATATTCGACTGTGCCGAATCTTGTATACCCACCATCAATGTGGGTATTTTCTAATTACTGTCAAACAAGTATTTTTCTGATATAGTTGTTTTATGGGTGGTAGGGTCAATTATGAACCGATCCTCACAAAAGTTGGTAGAAAGATTTAGGTTTATATTAAACTTGTTTATGACCAATTTTATCACGATATTAATTATCAAAAAAAAAAAATGAATGTTGAAGTAATTTTCTGAGGGGGACAAATATTGCCCGATTTTCGCCATACTTTACATTTGTATGGGGGTTAGGTGAAATTATGAACCGATATTGCCTATTTTCAGACTTATATTGCCCTATCGTGTTTTCAACAGACAGACAGCCAGCCAGACAGACAGACAGACAGACAGACAGAAAGACAGACAGACAGACAGACAGACAGACAGACAGACAGACAGACAGAAAGACAGACAGACAGACAGACAGACAGACAGACAGACAGACAGACAGACAGACAGACAGACAGACAGACAGACAGACAGACAGACAGACAGACAGACAGACAGACAGACAGACAGACAGACAGACAGACAGACAGACAGACAGACAGACAGACAGACAGAAATTAGCAATAAGTATTAAAATCTTAACCTAAATTAATTGACCAGATCCAGTGTTTTCAATCGCCTCAGTCGTCTATGACTCTCAAATGACAGCAACTCCCTGGCAAGGAGATTTGGTTGGCCCAATAGTCTTGAGAGGTAGTTAGAACTGGAGAGTTTGATCTCCTCGCATATTATGGGTACATTGAGATCCCTATCTATATTAATATTGCGAATGTACCATGGGGCACCTGTTATTGTCCTTAACAGTGCTTTCTTTGCAATTTTCAACGTTAGGTGAGGAGGCTGATGATTTTGGATTAACAAACCAATATCATAACATTATGAAACCCAACTTTAACATTTTTAACCACTAAAGGATCTGCATTTGAGTTCAAATGATCTTACAATTAATATTAAGCAATGTAGATATAATTTATAATCTGTTATCATCAAACGCTTTAACAATTTACTTAAAGATTTATACGAATTTAAAAACACTTTGGAAACCAAAGGCTTTCAATCATTAAATATTTCATAAAATATTTAACCAGACTTTATAAAATGCTGTAATTTATTATTATTATTTACTTCTAACTGCATATCATTAATTTTGTATTTTTTATTCATTATTTACAAACAAATTATTAAAACGTTTCTGATTTCAAATATATTTTATTAAATTATTCGAATAATACAATATTTTTTACTCGTTATTCGTTCGAATAATCGAGGAAATTTCAAAAATTAATCGATCACTCGAATAGTACAAAAATTATGAAGTTTTATTCGATTAAAAAAAAACTCGAATAATTGACAACCTTATATTAGACCTGAATAATTAAAATACTGCCTCATGACCATGATAAAATGCACTACCAATGGGTATTTCAACCTGACAAGGACCTAAATTGATAAAGGGGTTTTTAGAGCATGAAGGCGTTAATGTCATGCAGTGGCCAGCACAGTCACCTGACCTTAACCCTATAGAAAATTTATGGGAAATAGTAGTTAAAAAGCTAAATCGGGAATTGGCACATCGAGATCCAATGTCCAAAATTGCGGTTATGCAACAAAATAATAATATGTATTATATAATCCAATGTATTTTGTATTTTTTAATCTTTTTTTACTTTGTTAAATTTTTCCATAATATCATAAGAAATACTGAAATTAAATTTCACTGAGATTGTATATTGATTTTAGAGAGCTTTTTAAATCTCTACTTTCTTTCGAATTTTGTCCAATCTGTTTTGTCCAATACTGTATATAGGTATGTACGTACTATACAATAAGAAACCGTATAATTTCAGTGAGTACATATGTAGTTCTTTATTCATTTATACATATTATACAAGTACATAGTGTATAAGTAGTACTGTGAAGTGTGTGTAATACAAGATTGTAATAAGTACATACTAATATACACTTGTATATTTATACTTACATAGATATGTATCTTTAAGCAATCTGTAAAATATTATATAGACACTCTGTGAAATTCAATTAAAGACAGTTTTGGTTTAAAAATTTATTAAAAACAATATTAAATGGGCATGATAATCGTTCAATGCTCGCCGCTGCTTGACCAACTTGGATGTCGTGTAGACAACCATAGGTTATATCAAGACTGTCAGATGAATAATTTTATCATAACATATTGTTTATTAACGTGTATTTCGCATGTGTTTACTACACAAATGTCAAAACAGAACTGACATTAGGGGCCAATCGCAAAATTTATAGCATTTTCTGATAGGAGGATTACTTTTGCGCCACCTTGTATAAGTGGAGAGTCATTATATTAGCATTTAAGGTCATTACTTGGTAATAAAAGTTTTTACTAAGTTGACTTACTGATATAATGAAATATGTTGTAAAGTATTTTGTTAGAAATTACTTTCTAGTTTTAATTAGTAATAGATTTCACTGGCTTTTCCAAGTTCATTATTCAAAGAACGGTAAAATATGCACTTCCTACTTTAATAGTATATTAAAATGATAAAAATGTTCCATACCTAGCTCTTATTCAAATATCACATAGTGTAAATTACAAAAAATAAAAAAATCTATAAAAAAAACTGATGATTTTTCTCATTTTGTAGACAGACAACCAGTAGCTTTATGATTTACAAGTTTAAGGCAAGTCAAACGCAGAAGCTTTAAACGCCTTAAGGTTTTTCTGTATTTTTTTTTCTTCTGCCCCAACAATGTGTTTTCATTTGTAAGTAAGTGCGTTTTTTATTATGAAAAAAAAAAAAAAATATAAAAAAACAAGTCTTCAAGACCTGCAATTAGACGCCATTGAATTTGAAAAAAGAAAATGCGTATGTGAAGAAGATTTCAAAGAAAACATCTTTACCTTTTTATATGTATGTATAAATATTTTGTTATATAGATCTGGGTATCTAACCAATCAGTTTGGTATAAAAACTGAGATGGGCAATATAAAAGGCTGATATTATTGCCAACATAAAAAATACGAATTTGTAAACAAATTCCAGGTATAACGAACGATATGTTGTCAGGCCCATTCGGGAATAAGTTTTGAGCGGTATGTTGACTTCGGAAGGTTGACTTGTGTTATTACCAAGGTTTAATTAAGTCTTCATTGGGAGAGATTTCGATTCTATAAATGATTATACTCTTAAAAATATCCACGTTTGAATGAAAATCCTAAAACTTTGTTGTACGTTATATCAGATTTTCTTTAAAGTGAGATTCGTTCAAATTTGTAATGAGCCAGCTAAAGCCTAATGTATTGTTACGAATGTGCAATGACGATTTGAGTTTAACGGTCTGTATCGACATATCATATCATATTTGAGGGTACGTCCATCAGTAGCATGCGTTTGTTGGCATTGTTTGTAAGTATGGCAACACTTAATGTTTGGGCTGCTGGCAATGACATCGAAGTATCTGGAATTCGAATATACTAGTATGTCCGTTAAGAGCATTGTAGAAGATTCCCGAGAGATGGCGCGTGTATAAATAGTGTCAGAGGTGGCAGTCGTGAGTTGAGTTGATCATTGTCGCTATTAGAGTTAACATCAACTGTCGTGTACATGTGTGTTAGTACATTATAAAGTTTGTGTGCATTTCTGCGAAAGAAATAGAAAAGAAATATCGACAACAGCAGACTAGATCTTATATCATCTATTCATGTCGAGCCTTAACAGCAAAAATATCTTAAGTGCATAATAACAAACTTTACAGGAGAAACTTGTTTTGTGATAGTTTCAATGTAAACATATGGGGAGTTTGCGTTTAAGTTAAATGTGTTTTTGCTATAAAATTGTAACTGTACTTGATACACCTATGAAAGTTATTGGTTATCGATTTGCATTAAAAAATTATAATCGAGATTAATATATTTTTACATTTAAGGCTCGATATGTTTAAAACAAAACAGGAATATACTGGAAATGTTATATTTATATTTTTAGTTACATTTTAAATAAAATGTGTTGTATTTAAAATGATTTGTTTAACAGCTCTGCATTTAGTCACATTATATGCATAATTAATATGCACAAAAAACAGCCATTAAAAGACCAGACGTTAACGCCTTAAGTTCTGCAATCATATCTGGAACTCTAGATAAATTTCGAAAGATTGTGGCAACTTAAAAATTTAGGCCAACAATAAATAACTTAAGTTGAATATGAAAAACATGTTGTATACAGTTTATTGAAAAGCTTCTGAAAAAAACTGAAAATGGCTGCAAGGTTTGATCTCATCGCACATAAAACAACAAAATAAAGAAGCTCTTTGCCACAAAAAAAGTATTCTTCTTGTTGTTGCATAAAATTGCAATAAATGGTTGGATAAAAAAAAAATAATTTCCCAAAAATAAAAATAAAATCAACTTCTGGCAGTTTTTCTTTTCTTTTTGGTATATAAAACCTATAATTAAGATAATTTCTTTCATTTATGCACATTTTGGCAAAATAACAAAATGAAAAAAAAAAAACTCAATTCATTGATCGAAAGCTGTCGATTTGAGTAGGAAAATGAAACATTAAAATGAAGAGTAGAAGTCTGTAAGAAAAAGGCGCAAAGGCGTTTACGTTTCCTCTACTTTATACAAATTGCACAAAATTAAAATAAAAGCAGAACAGCAACACTGCCTTAAAACATTTCAACTGATGTGATATGATGTGATGTGCTGTGCTGTGCTGCGAAGTGATGATGTGTTGTCGTGTCTTTAAAAACTTAACAAAATGTTATAAAGAGCTGCCGTTTTCTGCTGTGGAACAGTTTTTTTTTTTTACTTAATTAGTGGGTTTCCTTTAGCTCTTCTAAAAAAATTCTTTTTAAAATCATAATTTTTGTTCTATGCTTAAGGCTTAATTAGTCTGCATTGCTAAATACAAACTAATAATAATAAAAGAAACATCTAAACGTTTTACGTTTTAGTTTAAACCCTCTCTGTCTGCTGAAATAATTGCTGTTCTTTGCACTCTAAACAAAGTGTTGCCTTCTACTTTTCTAAAATCACATGTATGAAATATGAAATTATGATAATTATCTTTAACTGTTGCAAGAAATATTTATTAATTATGATAATTAAATGAATAGAAAATATTATATTATTTTATGGTAGTTATTATACAAAAAATTATTTAAAAAAAAAAAACAGGAATTACGTTTTATTAGAACATGTGTTGGCTGTATAAAGTTTGGAGAAAACTACAGTGGGTTGTAGTGGATCCTTACATTGTTTATAAGAGAGGGAAAGTTTTAAAACTCAAGTAATGTAACAAAGTTCTAGCATAAACATTCTTACTTACTTACTTACACTTTAGCATTTGAATTCATTATTGGAGACAAGTTATAATCTCACCTATAATTAAGGACTTAAATAGGTATTCTTTTTGGATTTCCTTAAAATAACTAGTTGCATTCAATTACTTTAAAAGCTCATAGATCGTACGGACTCACAGAATTCATTATCAGTACAAAGTATGTTAATCCGTAATGGCCAACTTCTAGACGATTTCTTGCTTTGTCATAATTGTACAAATTTCGGGATTTCAATTAGGTTCGTAAAAAAACAAAGGAAATACTGAATGCCAGAACGACATGTAGCTTGATTTTAAGGTTTACATGAAAGGACGACAGATGGTCAGAAGGGATCAGCTCAGAAAGTGAGTCGAATCTGAGACGATTCTTGGATCAATATTTTTGGAGGTTACAAATATCTACACACAACCATAATACCCTCCTCCCAATAATGCAATTGCAACAATTTCTAAGCGGTTAAACCATAGTAATTTAACAATCTCTCAATCAATAAATCACAAACAAATCAATCGCGACAGTAATTGTACGATCAAACAGTAATGTTTCGAGTATGAACTGGTCATCGTAACTACTGATCATTGATTCATGTTCGTAGCACAGTAACAAAACTAGCACAAGATATTACATATTGATTTCACTTCAACTAAGATGCTTAAAAGTGCCTAAAATTTTTGTATAAATTTTACCTACAATTGCAAATATGCCTTTAGTGGAAAAGAGTTAAAAATTTCATTGTTGTTACCAAATCAGCTTCTTGTCAGTGGTTGGCATTCATAGCCACCAGGGGTAAAAATTAACAGTAAGTTGTTTTCGGATACTTGGTATAAAGAAATACAAGCAGAATTTACTCTCAGTGCAGACGTAATTATAGTTTCAGAAATGTCAAAAATTCTCTTTGTGTCGGCCACTGTTCTGGATAGCCAGTATTTTTATTAAGTGGTATTCTAAAATGGAGATTAAAGAACATCATTTTAAGAAAGAAATAAATATAATAATAGTCAATGATCAACAACAAAATACTACTGATTTCTTTCAGTTTATCAAAGAATCATTTACTCTGCCTTATGGGTAACTGTGAGCAGTAACAGATTGTATGCTGATCACTCATTAATATCCTCTTACATCCTGCAAAAGTCTGAAGTTCAGTTGTATCATTTACAGGTCTTAGCGTGTATCCAACAGTGACACGTGATCTCTCTTACAGAGATTCTCAGATTACATTTGTACAACCCTAAAAACAGTTTAATTCCTACCAAGACCAACTGGGCAAGGATTACCACCTTGAAGTATACCCCCGCTTCTCCGTGATCACTCAGTAGTCTCCAAGAACGCATAAGCATCACTCTTTAGTAGTGACTGATTCATGATTTCTCTTATATATCCCTTACCTCCTTGTTCAATCCCGATAATTGGCTCGCAAGTTTGTACTTATTTACATGCACATTAAAGTGTCCCGATTCTCAACACAAAGCTAGTACAGTCCCATTAGGCCGCTTAGAAGCATTCTGCAATCCTCCACTATCTTGGATTTAAGCTATACAGCCTTTAACACCTTGCAGTTCGCTATGCTTTCCCATGATCGGTAAGTAGCTTCCAAGGTCCTTTTAAGTATCACCCTTTAGTTGAGACTGATCGATGGTGTCAGTGATCCTTTACCTCTTAGTTTAGTCCCGAACCTTGTCTCGCAAGTTCGTCCTCGTCATCACTAAGTATTTCCACGTTGAAGTGCCCAAATACCCAACACAATGTAACCTTGTCAGTCCTATTAGCCAACTACGAGTCTTTCTACAATCCGCCATATGCTCTAGCTGCGCTGCCTGGTTGACAACATATACAAGGTGGCGCAAAAGTAATCCTCCTATCAGAAAATGCTATAAATTTTGCGATTGGCCCCTAATGTCAGTTCTGTTTTAACATTTGTGTAGTAAACACATGCGAAATACACGTTAATAAATAATGTTACGCTACACTGCTCCAGAACGCGGAATATTGCTGACTATTTATTTGACCAATAATCGGTCGGTGACTTTGGCACAACGTGAATTTCGTCGCAGATTTCCTGGCCGTCCAACGCCTACTGGTGAAACACTGCGACGTTTAGCCGCTCGCCTCGAAGAGACTGGCACAACACGAGATGCTGCCAGGCGTGGCAGACCCCGGAGTAGCCATTCTGCAGAGAATATTGCTGCTGTAGCCGAGGATGTCATCAGCTGTTAGCTGCTGACCGCCAATCGCGTCTAACATACGGCACACACTGCACGTGCCACGACCGATATGCTAAAGGATGCATTTTCCGGGCGCCTAATCTCCCGTTTTGGTGATTTGCACTGGCCAGCAAGATCGCCTGATTTGACCGCTCCAAACTTCTTTTATTTTGAAGTCGCGGGTTTATGTCAACAAGCCTCAGACTCTTGCAACTCTTAAAGACAATATCCGTCAAGAATGTGAGGACCTATCGCCGGAAGTTTTGGCCAAAGTGATGGAAAATGCCATAAAAAGGGCTCAAATGACATTCAACTGTGACGGCGGCCATTTACATGACATCATATTCTCGACTTGATGTAAAAAAAATTAAAAGACCAAATAAAAATAATCCACAAGAAGAATCAAAGTTTTTCATTTTTTTTTTTTTAATTACAGCCAAAAAACATCGGAAGTTTACTTTTGCGCCACCTTGTATAAATAATTAATAGTTATCAGTTCCGAGGTCTTCAATACCGCAAGAATCTCAGCGTAGAAGATGGTGAATTTGTAGGGAGGTCTGTAGTGCCAGTTTACTCTATAAAGACATCAGTTCCGTGCCTACTTCTATATTTCATCTGTCTATAAAGCCTGAGCACCCTGAGTTCTGTTGTTCTATTTTCAAGACTTATCGAGCAGTTATTTTGGATCTCACCTATAAAGATCCTCAGACAGCACTTGTAAAATGCAAATAACATTTTAGTTCCTGACATGTCCTAGTTTGTCCCTATAGCCCTTGATTCCTTACACAGTTCGACATGCTTCCTCATGAGCAGCCTGTAGTCTACTAGATTCGCATAATTATAAACATTCAGTAGTGGCATATACCTCACCTCCTATTTCAATTATGAACCTTGTCTCAAAAGTTCGTCCATGATCGTATTTAGTTACACATACAGTGCCTCTGCAACACAATCTAACGTCGTATGCTCTCATTAGCACTCTTAGAGACTTTCTACGGTAATGCACTGGCTTGGGTTTGAGCATATGATACTTTCACTTCCAGCTACTGGCATTAATAGATATCAGTTCTTAGGTTTTCAATACCGCAAGAATCTCAGCGTTGAAGACAGTGAATTCGTAGGTAAAACTGTATGACCTCCTAGTTCAAGTCTACTCTATGAGACTGCACATCCAGTGACTACATCTATCTTAAATCTCTTTGTGAAGACCCAATCAATAATATCTGGGATCACAATCCGTAATTTTATTAATTATTAAACAGAAACCAGGTTTTCAAGGAACTTCCATAGTTTTCCGTTTCGATATTTGGCCAAATCAAATATTTGTTTGAACTCTATTACTTAAGCATTTAGTGCTAAATCGTAAAATCAGATTTACCAACTTAAAGTTTGATGTACTTAGATCGATATATAAGTTCGATCTGTTAAACAAAATAACTACCGTCTTATTATCTTATCTAAATAAGTTTTCAGACTTTGATAAATGTCCAACAATAATCAATAGTATACATGCAAAATCTGTATTTAAACCAAATAAGTAATACAACTTCAGTCCATTTGAAACTAATACCCGTTTTGATAATAATCTTTAAATTAATTAACTTTAATTTATTTATTACGTAAATTATAATTTTCAAATAATTTATTTATTTATAAACATTATCGGCGGTTTGATTTCTTTTAGCATTTTATATTAATTATCAGTTGTTAAGGGATTGTTGTCTGATACACGAGTAACAACCAACCAGCCAACCAACTATCCAACCACCCAACCAACCATCGATCTATCCATCCATCCATCCATCCATCATGATTCGGTAGCTTTATTTTGTGTGAAATATTTTAGTTTGATAAACATCATTTAGGTTTCTTTTGTTAAGTGTCACTGAATCTTTTAAAAATATCTCAAAAATTTACATACCAACATCGATTGATTGTTGGTTTAGCTTATTTATCTATATTTGATTTGTGGGGATTTATGAACTAACAATAGCCGAGTTAAATATGTTTGGTATTTATGTAAAAGTGATAAAATTCATTTATAATCATGAATTTGAATAAATAATTTACCAAAATTTTGTTGTATCATGTTGTTAAATGTCACCAGAAATTAAAGATAAAAGATATTAAGAATAATGAATTTATAAATAAGTATTATCTTAAATTTTAAATTTATTATAGTAAATAATAAATTTTAATGTAAATGCAAATTAGGTTTTATTTTAATATAATTTTATGTTTTTTTTATTGCAGTTACTTTCAACAAATCCTACACAATCGCCTCAAACAGGTGACACCCCTACTGGTCAGTCATCGATGACCAGCCCCAATGCTCCAGCCCACAGTCCTGGCCAAGAATGTCGTATCACTACAGCCACCGTGCCCGGTTCTGGCAATGCCAGCAGTGGTAATCCTGCCACAGCTGGTGCCGAGGTTTCAACAGGTGCTCTTAGTCCCGATGCTTTGTCGCAGCATTCCAACAATGTGGCAGCATCCAACAATCCCTCTGCCAACACAAACCTAGAAAACACACCGCTGGGCTCTAACAGTGGCGGTTCAGCGGGGGGTTCTGGCTCCTGCTGTGAAAATGGCCGTCCCATTATGACAGATCCTGTGTCGGGACAAACAGTATGTTCGTGTCAGTATGATTCTGCACGTTTGGCCTTATCCAGTTATTCTCGCTTACCCGCAGCCAGTGTTGGCGTCTATGGCACTCCATATCCCTCCACCGATCAAAATCCCTACCAAAGTATTGGTGTAGATAGCTCAGCATTCTATTCGCCTTTGGTAAGTAATATGTACTAAACAAACAAAGGAAATAAATTTTATGGAATTTTGTTAACAAAATATTTATGGTTAAAGTCCTTTACAACACGAGCCAGGCAATGGGCTCTTTGAAGTTTAAAACATAACTACTGACCATCAGCAGCAGCAGCCGCAGTATTAGAACAAAAACACTATTTAAAAAAAACCTTAAACAGGAAAAGGAAATTTATATGACAACTATGGCAAGATGCATGCATATGCATGCATCTGTGTTCGGTTATTAAGTATAAGTGAGTGTTAGTATGTGTTTGTGCGGTATTTGAGTGGCATGGTAATTTATATGGTTGGTTATTGTGGTGTCTAGGTCTTGTTTATCGTCGTTGTTGCTATTGCTGCTGCTCGTGCTGTTATTTTTATAGTCTATTCTATGGAAAAAAAAAATTAAAACTGGAAAAGGTCGTCGCTAGTTTGCCATTAGGCTTTTACTCTCCTCTAGCGCTGGTTGTTCATCAAATGGCCGACAACATGCAAACTTGTTTATGCATGTGTTTAACAACTAAAACTGCGACAATAAAAATAAAAAGAACAGCCAACCATCTAAAACTACAAGTAGTAGTAAGAGTAAATGACATACAGTATTGGCACGTGCTATTAGTACAAGCATTATTTCATTCTATGTTTTTAAAATGTTTCGTTTATAGCGGGATCACTATGAAAATGTTCATATTTTTTATACCCACCTCAAATAGATGGTAACACATCGAAATATTGGTCGTAGACCAAAAAAGTATATATATTGTGGGACCTGGTAAAAATATAAGACGATCTAGCTGAGTCCATCTAACTGCCCTTCTGTGTAAGGCACAATAGGGCCTCAAGGGAAGGACTTTTTTTAAATATTCATAGTTGATCAGAAATGTTTGGTATTGACAATGGGCAATGTCGGTTAAGCAGAACGATGTTTTATTTTTTTTTAATGATGGGATCATATTTGACCATTTAAAGTCCACTTCCGAAAATCTTTTATAAATATCGTTAGCAGGTTAGAATTCGACATTAATAATTCTCATATATATGTAAAAATCCTAATCCTAAAAAATATTTAATTTTATGAAAATCACACAGTGGCTTAGAATCTTTTTTTTTGGACATAATTCGGTATCTCGGGAACTATTAGAGATATTGTTATGAAATTTCACATGGTTCGAGCTGAGGTTTTTTCGAGTTGACTTGCAATTGTTCAAATTTGCATGCAATATATGAAAAAAACGTATACATTTTTCAAAGGGGGCATGGTTTGTGGATCTTCTGAGGAGTAAATAAAGGTTTTTTATATAAGTATTTGATATTGTTGAAAACCTTAGGACTTGAGTATTGATATTTTAGTAAAATTAAATAATTTTATCTTAAAAACTAAAAAAATTATAATATTGTGATTTTCCATTAAGAAAAATATAAAATTTTAATTGATGTAAAATTTTAACGGTTAAAGATATCATAATGAAATTTGGTATTAATGTAGATCCAAATGTTCTTAAATCAATGTCATAATTTTTGACAGATTTTATTTTCAAATACTGAAATTCCTTAAACGGGGAAAATGTGTTCCAAAAAACTGAGTTTTTTTTAGAAAAGTTCCTACTGTGACGTTATTTACCGTGTGATAGTAAAAAAACTTTGTAAGTGTTTAAGTAACATATAGGGTTACAGAAATATGGAACATTTTCGTGAATTGGTACTTTGCCTTTTTAGAATTTTTTACTCAAACCTAAAATTATTTTTTTTAAATTGGCCAAGTTTGGATAGGCCTGGGGGGTGTTGTGTCGACTTAAGTGACCCTAGTTTTACTTTACACGTTATAGCATTAAGTTCTTTTTCCGGATCATATACATATTTTATATAGCACCGAAGAAAGTTTTTTCTACAAAAGCTTTTTTGGGAAAAAACGTTAAAAATACGGGCCTTTTAACATGTTCCAACTTTGGGTGCGTGTAACATTTTTATAGGGACAAGATAACTGTTAGCAAGTTTTTTTATTTTCTTTAGAATTTGATCGCTAATATAGCTGATTTTTTAAAAATAAATTTTGACCCTTCTTAGGCCCGCCATATTTAAAAAACCATAAAAAGATCGAGCAAAATTAAAAAAAATAAATCAATAAACTTAAATATCTCTTCAACTAATAGAGATAACCTACACATGTAAGCGCATTTTTAGTAGATCTTCTCAAGGACTATTTATATTTTAAATTTCAGCTTATTTGGATCATAAATGGATTTTTGGCGAATTTTTAAAAAAATGTTGAGATTTGAGGTGAAAAAAACGTAAACGATGCCTTCAAAAAATATAATTGTTTAGCAAAATACCAATAGATGCCAATAAACTATGTTTTAAAGAGTATAGAAAAGGTGGTTAGTAAAGTGACCACTAAACAGCAAAGTGTTAAACAAAATGCACAACAGTCGTTATCCGTGTTATGTTTTTTAATTTTGAAAACAAATACACGTACTGTGTGATGAGTGATGATGAGTGACGTAGTGACTGCCGGAATTATTATACCATTGCGTAGTAAAAAACAAGGTGGCGCAAAAGTAATCCTCCTATCAGAAAATGATATAAAGTTTGCGATTGGCCCCTAATATCAGTTCTGTTTTGACATTTGTGTAGTAAACACATGCGAAATACACGTTAATAAACAATGTTACGCTACACTGCTCCAGAACGCGGAATATTGCTGACTATTTATTTGACCAATAATCGGTCGGTGACTTTGGCACAACGTGAATTTCGTCACAGATTTCCTGGCCGTCCAACGCCTACTGGTGAAACACTGCGACGTTTAGCCGCTCGCCTCGAAGAGACTGGCACAACACGAGATGCTGCCAGGCGTGGCAGACCCCGGTGTTGCCGTTCTGCAGAGAATGCTGTAGCCGAGGATGTCATGGAAGCGCCGTCGACATCGACCAGACGTCGTGTCACGCAAATGGGTATCAGTCGACGGTCTTTACAGCGAATTTTGGTACAAGATTTGAAGATGTTTCCTTACAAAGTCCAGACGGTGCATCAGCTGTTAGCTGCTGACCGCCAATCGCGTCTAACATACGCTCAAGCCATCCTTAATCACCACTAAGAGGAAGATGATTTTTCATCAAAAATAATCATGAGTGATGAGGCCCATTTCCATCTTAGCGGGTACGTAAATAAACAAAATTTACGCTTCTGGGGCACTGAAAATCCGCGTGTAACCCACGAAGAGCCATTACACCCGCTCAAAGTCACTGGACCTTTTTTCTTCGAAGACGTCGCGGGCCAAACGGTTACTGTGAATGGTGAGCGCTACAGAGCAATGATCAACGAGTTCTTTTTGCCGCAACTTGATGAATTGGGATTGGAAAACATATGGTTCCAACAGGACCGTGCAACGGCACACACTGCACGTGCCACAACCGATATGCTGAAGGATGCATTTCCCGGGCGCCTAATCTCCCGTTTTGGCGATTTGTACTGGCCAGCAAGATCGCCTGATTTGACCGCTCCAGACTTCATTTTGTGGGGCTTTTTGAAGTTGCGGGTTTATGTCAACAAGCCTCAGACTCTTGCAGCTCTTAAAGACAATATCCGTCAAGAATGTGAGGACCTATCGCCGGAAGTTTTGGCCAAAGTAATGGAAAATGCCATAAAAAGGGCTCAAATGACAATCAACTGTGGCGGCGGCCATTTACATGACATCATATTCTCGACTTGATGTAAAAAAAATTAAAAGACCAAATAAAAATAATCCACAAGAAGAATCAAAGTTTTTAATTTTTTTTTTTAATTACGGCCAAAAAACATTGGAAGTTTACTTTTGCGCCACCTTGTATAAAGCGATCAATTTTCACAACGACGATATAAAACACATGGAAATTTGGTCGTTTTCGACATTCATAATAAGGCTGTTTATGTTTTACTATTCAGTAGTATGTATTTAGATTTGCCATTTATTTATTTTTATAAGTGGATCCCTTATTTGTGGTCTCTGGTGAAAACAGAGTAGGAAATACTAAAAATCATGTTAAATAGTGATAATATAATTATGAAGGGAAGTGGGTACTTCTTATTCGATTTTACTTTCTCAGATTCAGCCTATATATTGTAAGCATTCTAATATCAAGCACCTATAACGTAGTCAAGCCATTTACAATATAAATTTGTTGTTGCTTTTGTTGGTTGGTTGCAGTTGTTCTTGTTGTAGCTGCTGTTTTTGGTTGGCTGGTTGGTTGGCTAAAAGCAGAAAGAAAACTTATTGCATTTTCTGAAAAATAAAAACAACAAGAACAAGAATTTAAGGTTAAGGAAAAAAAAAAACAGAAATACTTAGACAAACTAAATACAAAAATGGGTAATAAAATAGTTTTCAGTTTAAATTTCAAAGCAGTATTAAGCTTATTAGTATTTATTTTAGTCTAATTTAATAGCTTTTGTTGTTGTTTCGATTTTCATCTTGTTTTTTTTTTTTTTTTTTTTGGTTTCATTTTATTTCTGGCAACCATTAATTTGCATGTCAACATTATTTTAGCAAATCGAATCATTATTATGGCTGGTTGCAGCTCACTCAAAACTCACTCATACAAAAAATGTTTGTCCGTCTGTCAGTTCGCCTATTGGTTTCATCTGTATGGATAAACAAATTTGAATATGTTAGTATGTATGTTGTTATGTTTTTATGTATGTTTATCTGTCCGTCTGACTGCCTTTCTATATGTCTGCTAATGCCGATGGCTGTCTTGTTTTCATCATCAAATGAAATTTGATATTTTTGTCGTTTCGTTTTTTTAGCTTTTTTTTTTGTTTTTGTTTGTTTTGTTTATGGTTTGGTTTAAGCCTTAGCTAAAGGAAAGAGAGAAGAAAAAAAAAAAGAAAGAGTAATGGTTGCCCTTGTTTTAAATACCTTTAGTTGAACTTGTTTATTTAATTTTTATATAAATAACGAGTATAAAATAAAATACCTACTTATAATGGTTATTCATTTAAGAATGAATAACTTTTGCATACACATTATTTCTGAAAAAAAGGCGATGTTTATGTTTAATATTTTTATAAAGAAAAATAGCATAAAGAGCAAAGAATCTTAAACGTTTACGATAAAGCAGTGGCGGTTGGTCATTTAAGGGGCACAGTTGGAAAAACTTTCATATAAATTCATTACTATTTTTCATACTATTTTTCCACCAAAAACGTGTTTTTGTAGTTTTTACTTCGTATCATTGCTTAAGTTCTTATTTATTTGACCATGTGTAGTGTGTATTTATTTGAATTGCTAGAGCAAGAACAATACAAACTGTATTTTGCTCTACTAATGATGGTTGTTTAATAACGTATCTCGAATTATGCCTGTTTTAAGAATTTATTTTATGTCTGTTTATAAGCTGTTCTTAATGTTCCCAGCAGTTCTATGAGACTGTGCCGAAATATTATTTAACCTATCATTTAGGGTAACAACTAGTTACATAACAAGCTATGTGACTAGTTATTTTGCCTGTCCTAAGCAGGTGATAAATTAAGCCTTTTTGATTACAATGACACTGGCAGCTGGGCCAAAGTATTGGTTTCACATACCGGTTGTATAGAGTCAGCTTCCTTACTAGCTACAGGAAACTGGATCTCATGGGTTATAAAACTGTCGCCTATGCGGATGACGTCGCAGTGGCAGTCTCTTGGGTATGATATCACAACGCCTGGAATATGCACTCAGTGTACTAAGTCGGTGGAGTACAGACAGTGGATTGAGTGTTAACCCAAGCAAAACCGAGCTTGTACTGTTCACAAGGATGTCAAGATTCCTCATTTCTCGCTTCCCCGATTAAATGGTGTTGAACTAAAACTATCGGACAATGCGAAATACTTGGGAGTCATTATGGATAGCAAAGTATCCTGTAAACCCAATACCCTTTCAAGGACGTCAAAAGCCGTAACGGCTATGTATGTCTGTAAGAAGGCTATAGGGTATTAAACCCCAGTTTGTTAACTGGCTATGTGATGCGGTCATTAAGCCGACACTATTTTATGGAGTCTCTGTCTGGTGGAAGGCACTGGACAATGGCTCAATTTGTATGGTATTCTAAAAGGTTTTAAGAAGAATGGCAATCCTGATAACAGGAGCTCTAAGAACGACCGCAGCAAAGTCGCTCTTTGCTTTATTACACTGGATCCCTGTGGATCTAATGGCGGGAAATTCTGGGTGAGAAATTTTGGTTTCTCAATTCTGCATAATACGGAAGCAATGGACGGACCTCTACACGACACAACGGATCTCTCAGTCTATACGGACTGCTCTAGGAAGGGAAATCGAGTTGGCGCAGGTGTCTACATTCGAGCGAGACTAGGCGAAACTTTCAACAGTCGTACTCCAGTAGGTACGTGGACACAGAGATACTATAGGCAACTGTGTTGCTGATGACTTGTGGAAAAAAGGCGCCATGCTGCCTGACGGACACATAGACTTCCTATGTGGGATCCCGTTATCCAAATGCAAGCTTCACATTAGTAACAACTACCAAGAGCTTGCTCAGGCAAGATGGGGTTTGTGAACCCACATATACTATTACCAGAATGATATGGCTCCTACTGAGTCGTGGGCGAACCACATATCTTCTTGGCGGTGTGGTGGCGGTCATCACCGGTCTCTGCACTTTTGGCCAGCAAGCGAGGAGACTTGGCTTGCCCTACAACGACTTCTGCAGAAGTTGTCAAAACGAGGAGCAGGATGAGACAATTTTTCATCTTCTTTGTCACTGTCCGGCACTAGAAAATCTACGCTTAAGGTTTCTGGGACATCGTTCCCTAACTAGTCTCTCTGAGCTCTCGAATTTGAGTCCTGAGTGCATTAATGCCTTTGTAAGGAACAGTAATTGGCTAACCAGACCAAATATGGGGATATGCATGGAGTGAACAAATAATAATCTACTCTCCTTTCTCTCTCGTATCTTTTCTCTCACTCTTCAATCTTAACCAAATCTTGACTGTCCCCTTCTTTTTTTTCATATCTACTCGGTCCTTCTCTTTGTGCCTCTATACGTTCAGGTAACACAAAGGGACCTATTGCCTGGACCCACGTGAGCTGCTCTACTTCTTCACTGGTTACTTGATCAGCATCATAACTAGTTATTTTAACATAGACAGTCCAATAAGCGATTGCTTGTAAACAAACCTGCTCCGACAACTCTCCAACAGTTGCTTCTGGTCGGTAAAATAACTACTTTCTAAAGTACAGGACAAAATAAGTGACACTCTTGTTTACAAGGAGACACTAAAGTGATTATTGACCTCACGCAAAAAGAAAATAAACTGTATGAGAATTATATAAACACAATTTATATAAAATAAAATAAACGTTTAAAGTGACTACACTCTAGTTTACATAGAGACACTTAAGTGATTACCTGGGATGTATAAAGTAAACAATTGTCTTCTCTCTGCACTACAAAAAGCACATACGTGTCAAATGACCCAAAATATATAAATTGGAGTCAGGCAAGTGGCCAGACATTAGTGACAATTACTGTACATTGAATATTTGCTTTACTGCTGCGTTGTTCTTATACACTTCACCATGAATAGTGTGTGCTTGTTTGAATTGCTAAAGCAATAACAATATATTCAATATTTTGCTCAAAAAGTGTAGCCGGTTTTAATAATTCAAAAGAAGTCAAAATTGCTCACAAATTATAACAATTTCACAAATGAAATTATTTCATGATCATAACTCCTAGAGAGAACAACTTCCTCTTTTTCCAAATGACCTTGTGCCAATTGTGACCCCCCTTTTTAACCACGTTCTTTTAAAAACTCAGTATATTAGATTTCATAAACATATCATAACGTTTGAGCTCATATTTCATTGAATTTTATAAAGCCTATTAATTTGTACACATATATGGACTATAAAATTCAAACCTAACTTAACCAATTAAAAGTTTAGCTTAAACGGTTATAGAAACCATTAATACAGCCGCAATTTAATTGCTTTAGATTTTTCTATCAACAGCTTATGCTTAAAGGAGATATCCCATATAAGAGAATGTCATCTTTTAGCTTTTCGGTTTTTATTTTTATTTTTTTGTTTGTTTTTTGTTTACTTCATCTTTGAAATAATTTCTTAAATTTCCTTAAAGAAATCCCTTAATGAAGATTTACCTTAATGACTGCTAATGGCAAATACTAACAGTTTGTTAAAAGTTAAAACTTTATCGTTGGCAGACAGACAAGTTTTGTCTTAAGGAAAACTTTAGCAATTTTAAAAACGTATAAAAAACTAATTGCTCTGGGTATTGAGGAAAGTTTTCTTATTGTCATAAGAGGAACTAAGAAAGACAGAAGAAAAAAAAAATAAACAACAACTACATATAATAAGCGGAATGTTCAAATATAAAATTAAAACTTGCAGTGTGCTAAATTGCAAGGAAGTTAAAGAGATGTTATTAAGCAAAATGGGGGAGTTAAACGAATTTGGTAAACACTACAAGAGATTTGGTGGCATTCATGGAAAACTGTTTTTTTATTGAAATATTAAAAGTTGACACCCCATAATTGATAACTAAATTTTAACTTAAGCTTGTCAAATGATTTCATTATCACACTGATATTATTTGGCATGTTTATCTCAATTTGATATTTTATAAAGAAGATTAATCATGGAAGATCATGAACACGTTACAGCCATTATATATCGAAATCGTTGTTGTGACCTTAAATCAGAAGAAATGATTTAAAAATTGATTGCTGGTTTTAGTATTGCTTCCAACTTTGTAAATTAGACAAACCTTTTACCTTAAAGGTGAACAGCTTATTTAAGAATAGACTGCGAGATTTAGTGGTTTTTCCAACATATTACATTGTCATAACTATTTATACAAGGTGGCGCAAAAGTAATCCTCCTATCAGAAAACGCTATAAATTTTGCGATTGGCCCCTAATGTCATTTCTGTTTTGACATTTGTGTAGTAAACACTTGCGAAATACACGTTAATAAACAATGTTACTCTACACTGCTCCAGAACGCGGAATATTGCTGACTATTTATTTGACCAATAATCGGTCGGTGACTTTGGCACAGCGTGAATTTCGTCGCAGATTTCCTGGCCGTTCGCCTCGAAGAGACTGGCACAACACGTTCTGCAGAGAATATTGCTGCTGTAGCCGAGGATGGCATGGAAGCGCCGTCGACATCGACCAGACGACGTGCCACGCAAATGGGTATCAGTCGGCGGTCTTTACAGCGAATTTTGGTACAAGATTTGAAAATGTTTCCGTACAAAGTCCAGACGGTGCATCAGCTGTTAGCTGCTGACCGCCAATTGCGTCTAACATACGCTCAAGCCATCCTTAATCACCACCAAGAGGAAGATGATTTTTCATCAAAAATAATCATGAGTGATGAGGCCCATTTCCATCTTAGCGGGTACGTAACTAAGCAAAATTTACGCTTCTGGGGCACTGAAAATCCGCGTGTAGCCCACGAAGAGCCATTACACCCGCTCAAAGTCACTGTATGGTGTGCTGTTTTCGCTGGAGGAGTCATCGGATCTTTTTTCTTCAAAGACGTCGGGGGCCAAAGGGTTACTGTGAATGGTGAGCGCTACAGAGCAATGATTAACGAGTTCTTTTTGCCGCAACTTGATGAATTGGAATTGGAAAACATGTGGTTCCAACAGGACGGTGCAACGGCACAAACTGCACTTGCCACAACCGATATGCTGAAGGATGCATTTCCCGGGCGCCTAATCTCCCATTTTGGCGATTTGCACTGGCCAGCAAGATCGCCTGATTTGACTGCTCCAGACTTCTTTTTGTGGGGCTTTTTGAAGTCGCGGGTTTATGTCAACAAGCCTCAGACTCTTGCAGCTTTTAAAGACAATATCCGTCAAGAATGTGAGGACCTATCGCCGGAAGTTTTGGCCAAAGTAATGGAAAATGCCATAAAAAGGGCTCCAATGACAATCAACTGTGGCGGCGGCCATTTACATGACATCATATTCTCGACTTGATGTAAAAAAAATTAAAAGACCAAATAAAAATAATCCACAAGAAGAATCAAAGTTTTTAATTTTTTTTTAATTACAGCCAAAAAACATCGGAAGTTTACTTTTGCGCCACCTTGTATTTCGTCAAAATTGATTTTGGTTTATTGACTACAAACATGCATTTGCATGAAAATCTAAGCCCTGATAATTACACATCCCATAACATGAGAATCCCTGATTATTTTCTTTTGTCCCATAAGATTTGATAATCTTTACATGACTTGCCATTAGCTGTAGTGTTACTGTAGGTATTTAAGAAATATATAAATGTCTTTTATTAATTAAAACAAATGAGCACACAAATTATTAATTTTATTATATGCTTAACAAGAAATTATCCAAAAACGAAACCGGAATTGAAATATGAAGGAGTCAATATTAAAAAAAATTCAGCTAATTACATATAAATTAGCTTTAAAATAAATTGTTGAAACGTGTTCAGAGCACCAAAGCTAAATAGGAAGCATTATGCAAAAAAACCCTTTTAACTAAACAAAAATATTTGAAGTGAATTATTATTATAGGATTTAGAACCGCCGAACGTCATTGGATTTTTCCATACGAAGATCAATACAACCAAGTTACAGTGGGAGAATTTCGGGTAGTCCGATTTAGACTTAGACATTTTTTAGTATTGTAATATGCAAAAGTGTAATAACAAATTAAGGATTGCTGTTGAAAATCGCAAAGAACTTTTAAAAATTGGACTTTGAACTTTTAGATTTTGTGCTACATTTGGGGTACCAAGACCGGGGCGAAAAATTATTTTTGCAAAATAATACAGAACATATTGGGGCATACAAAACAGAAAAACATAAACCCATATTTTTTTTAAATTCTGTGTATACGAGGGTGGGTCAATAAGTCCGCGACTTTTTGGATTTCCCGGCTCTTTACTAAAAGGGCAATACTGCTTCTGTCAACAGGTTCTGTCATTTGACTCCTGTCAATTGAACAAACTGCGTATTTTAGTTTGTGTTTGACAGCCACTGATAGCAGACTATATCGTGACTTGAGGAGAAATTGGAAAAAAGTGAATATCGTCTGCCCGTTTAGCATTAGTTTTTGCCACAATAAAACATCACTAAAATAAAGCAAAGCTTGATAACTACTATGGGAACTGTGCACCATCAATTTCAATGGTAAAAAAGTGGTTTAGTGAATTTCGTTGTGGACGTACAAGCACGGAAGATGTCGAATGTTCTAAACACCCAGTTGAGGAATATACACCCGAAACAATTGAAAAAACTCACGATATGGAGTTGGCCGCTCGGAGATTGGAAGTGCGAGAGATTGTGAAAGCCATAGGCATCTCACATGGCTCAGTGGTTTCAATTTTGAATGCTCACTTGAGTATGAGAAAGCTTTCTGCTGCACAAACGGGTGCACAAACCTTATCAACAGGGAAGGTTTCGATAGGTTTCCAGGCAGCCGCGAAGTGAAGACAGGAGAGATGAGCAGCTCATGTGGGTCCAGGCAATAGGTCCCTTTGTGTTACCTGAAAGTGAAAAGATAGAAAAGAGGGACAGATAGAAATGAAAAGAGAAGGGGACAGTCAGATGTGATGAAGAGATTGAAAAAGATTGGCGGTTATTAGGTCACTCCGTGGAGATTTTCTTGTCTGGCCTGATTAGCCAATTGCTATTTCTTATAAAGGCATTAATGCACTCTAGCCTCATGTTCGAGAGCTCAGAAAGACTTTAAGCGTAGATCTCCTAATGTCGGACAATGACAAAGAAGATGAAAAATGTTCTCATCCTCCTCCTCATTTTGACAACTTCTACAGAAGTCGGTGTAGGGCAAGCCAAGTCTACTCGCATGGACCGCCACTACATCACTAAATTGTGAGCAAGCCAAGAAGATATGTTGTCCGCCCTCGATTCAGTCGGAGTCATATCGTCCTGGTTATAGTGCATGTGGGTTCGCAACCCCATCTTGTCTGAGCGTACTCATAGTATAAGTTACTAATGTGAAGCTTGCACTTGAATAACGGTATCCTTCATAGGAAGTCTATGTCTCCGTCAGGCAGCATGGCACCTTTTTTTCGCCAAATCATCAGCAACACAGTTGCCCGTAATATCTCCGTACCCACTTCAGTATGACTGTTGAAGGTCTCGACATCCTGTTTAAGGATGCCCGGCATTCCTGGACCAAATTAGAGATTTTATTGCGGCCTGACTGTCAGTATATATAGGAATATCCTTTCTTATTATCTTGTTATAACTAAGCCGGCCTGAATAATGCTACATTCATTTGGAATTTTAAAAATCAACAGGGAATATTTTTGGAAATTTTCTGCCATCCAGTCAGACAGACGGACGGTCATAGCTAGATCATCTTAGAATTTCATAAGGACCCAGAATATATTTTATGGGTCTGCGATGAATTCTTCGAATGACAAATTCAATATACCCCCATCTTTTGTGATGGTGGCTATAAAAATAATAATCAATAGCTGGTCAGATTAAAACAGCTAAAGAATTCAGCCATGTTTCATGTTCTCTTTATGCCGGCCACTTACGTACTTGGTTGCAAATATCAAAACGAACCTGAAATATATATACAAAAGCTTTCATATTGTTACGAATGTGCAATGACGATTTGAATTCAACGGTCTGTAACGACTGCCTGCAGCATTCATCATGTTTGAAGGCACGTCCATCATTGACATTGTTTGTAAGTATGGCAACACTAAATGTTTGGGCTGCTGGCAAAGACATCGAAGGCTCTGGAATTCGAATGTACTAGTATGTCCGTTAAGAGCATTGTAGAAGATTCGCGAGAGATGGCGTGTGTATAAATAGTGGCAGAGACTGCAGTCGTGAGTTGAGTTGATCATTGTCGCTGTTAGAGCTAACATCAACTGTCGTGTACATGTGTGTTTGCACATTATAAAGTTTGTGTGCATTTCTGCGAATTGATAAACGTGTATAAAGACACTGAGTGACTATTTAATTCTGTTGTTGTTGTACATTCTAAATAAATAAAGAGTTGTTACAATTTTAAACTGCTTTTATTTGCAATCAAAAGTATCCGGTTTATTTAAAGGAAATAAACCCCGTTTTTAAAAGGTAAAAACGTAACAATATTATTGATACAAATATTAGGTTGCTAGTGATTAGATGGCACTTTGCTTATGGTGCCATTATAATCAATATTCCATGTTCTCTTAATGCCGACCCCTGACGTAGTTGCAAATTTCGCAACAAAACTTAAATTCCCAGCTGATATGTTACAATAACTGATAGAAATTTTAGCTTGGCAGTAATAAACTGACACTTTGGTATCATAACTTTGACTTTGACTTTTACTTTGTTTCTTAAACACTGATTTTGCAAAAATTTACATTCCCTAATTTTTTTTATCAATAAATTCGTAATGAGTTTTTAATTTGAGATCATTTACTTGTGACAACCATAAAAACTGTCCATATTTTCAGCATTAAAATTGACTCAAATTTAGATCAAAGAATATACGCCGAAAATAAAATACGTTTTTTATAACAAACATCATATTCACATTTATTAAAAAAAAAAGAAACTACATACAAACATATTAAGAAATCATTTAAATATAGGTATTTACCAAAAACTTCAAATACAAACATATTAATAAAAATAAATATAAAAAAAAACAACTGTTAACGTGAGAAAAAAAATTTAAAAGTCGTTTGTTAGAGACAATTTATGGACGTACGGTGTCTTGAAACATGAACATTATTTTTGGGAATTTATGGTTACTGGTCGCTCAATAAGGAAAAAATGAGGTGATTTAAAAAATTAATAAAACATTTATTTGAAACATAATGTTAAAATAATTAAAAATGTTAATTATGCACCATAAATCAAAGATTGACAATAATAAACAGATGAAATGACGAACAAAACAAACAAAATTATCGTAACTACTACCTACAACTAAGTATCAAAGAAACAAAGAACATAAATTTGAAATTTAAATCAAAATCAAAATAAAATATGGACAATCAAGTTGAAATTTGTTGAAATGTTTTTTCTTAAAAAAAAAAAAAATACACAAGTTTTGGAAAATCTTAAATAAATACATTCATACAAAAAACCACAAAAATCAACATATTACCAAAATGGTTTTATTTAGTAACCATAATGGTGAATAGATAAAAAGACCAAAGAATAGAAAAAAAATATAACTACAAAATGTTTTTATTGTTTTGTCTGTTTATTTGTTTGGAACTGATTAATGTGCTTGGCACTGTATTTAAGATGTGCGCTGTGGAGAACACAGCCCACACTTAACAAATATTGACCAATCGTAAAACACAACTGTGTTTGCAATAACAATAACAAATAAGTTAAACAAAGAAACACAAAGACAGACAGACAGCCAGTAAGATAGACAGACAAAACGAACCAAACTTATTGTAAATATAAATATTGTATTTATTTACAGATACAGACAGACAGACAGACGTAGTTATGGACGGACCCATACGTTATTTATGGCTTTATTTAAAAAACGGCAAAAAGCTTAACACATACTCTCAACAAAACTATAAGAAATTATATTAGAATTATCTGAAATGTTAAATATGAAAATCTTAATAATATAATAAGAACGAAAAGATTTACAGACTTTTATTTTGGGTTTAATAATAACGGCATTAGCAATTTGTATTGCTACAGTATTTGCTCAAGTTATAAGCACGTTTTTAATATATTGTTATGTTTTTACCTTTTAAAAACGGTGGTTTATTTTCTTTAAATAAAAAGGATTCATTTAATTGCTATTAAAAGCAATCAGTAGTATAAAATGTGTAACAACCCTTTTTGAAATTTATATAACAATTTAAATAGTCACTCTTTTTGAATACACACACTTATATTACACACTTTATAAACACACTTTATAAGTAGTGCCCAAGATAATACAGTTGATGTTAATTCTAACAGCGCCTATGATAAACTGACTGATTACAACTTGTAAAGGGTTTTTCAATAAGAGCGCTACAAAAGTTTCTTAAATAAAACAAAAACTGTTTTGGATATCAATGAAATTCTTTATGGCCACCACGGGCACGTTGCAGAAGTCCAGACGCTGAACGCAATTTTCGACGGTTTTCAATCATAAATCGGCCGATACTGCTGCAATTTCACGTTCGATATTCGTACGACGTTCAACAATCGTCGCTGGCTTGTTGGAAAAGACCATAGACTTGACGTAGCTCCACAGGAAATAGTGTAACTGCGTCAAATCGCACGACCGAGGCGGCCAATCGACTGGACCATTTCGTGAGATAATACGTTCTCCAAACTTGGTTTCCAATAAATTGATTGAGTGACATTCGCTGTGTGGTTTGTGGCGCCGTCCTGTTGGAACCACATGTCCTCCTAGTCCATATCATCCAATTGGGGCCAAAAATATTCTGTTATCATTGAACGGTAGCGATTCCCATTCACAGTAACGTACCGGTCTTGATCATCACGGAAGGAGTACTGCCCAATGACGCCGCCGGCTCATAAACCGCACCAAATCGTAATTTTTTCAGGATGCAATGATGACTCATGAAGTACGTGTGGATTGCTGTCTGACCAATAACACATATTTTGCTTATTGACGAAGCCATTCAGCCAGAAATGAGCCTCATCGCTGAAGATGATTTTTCAATGAAAATCCGAATCATTTTCAAGTTGTTGCTCAGCCCAATTCACGAACATACGACGCTGCTGTTGGTTAAGAGGCTTCAGTTCTTGCGTCAATTTGATCTTGTAAGGATGTAAGCCAAGATCTTTTAGCAAAATTCGCCACAACGACCTCACATAGATGCCCGACGCTTGAGAACGACATGTGAGAGACACATTTGGGCTTTCTTTAACTTAAGCCTCAGCGGCAGCAATATTCTCGACACTACGGGTACTTCTTTGTCTCACTGGCACGGGAACATTTTGTACTGTGCCTGTGTATTCAAATTTTTCCACTAGACCCTCAATTGTTGATCTGGTAGGTCGATTATGACGACCATAAATTGGACGTAGCGCTCTTAACGTTGAGGCCACTGACACTCTATTACAAATTAGCAAAATCGTTTCAGTAGAATAATCCGTAATGGACCAAAATGTGGGATAACCTTGAAAAAATTTAATTAAAATACCGAAAAACCTAACATTTTTAATAGGGATTTTTTTTCATACTATAATTCAATGAAGTTTTTCAGATTTTTGTAAAAAATTTCTCAGATTCTCAGTTTTTAATTAACCCAATGAAACATAGAGAAAATTACTCTCTTTACACATACGGGTGATATAATGGTAATACATTCTCATGAATTAGGTTTTTGACAACAGACTTTTCATAAAATTTTCCATAACCAAATCGCAAAGTGGCTGCCCTATGCTTACGATAGCCTCACGAATTCTATCTTTGAGGTCTTGAATCTGTTGGCGTAGACCTTATCTTTCACGTGGCCCCAACGAAAGAAGTCACAAGGTGTTAAATCACAAGATCTCGGTGCCCAATTGTGATGACCTCTTCGAGATATTACACGTTCCGGAAACTTTTCCCGTAAAAGAGGAATGGTTCCGTTGCTTGTGTGGCACGTAGCGCCGTCTTGTTTAAAGTAAACGTTGTCCAGATCAATATCATCCAACTCCGACCAAAATACGGTGTAGCGACAAGGAATGGACAAACCTGGGTTTTTTCAACACTTTGGGCTACAGCAGCAATATTCCCAGTTGTACTTGAGCGACGTGCCCGAGTTTTATTCTTCACATCACTAACTTGTCCCAACAGCTCGAATTTTTCCACCAATTTCTGTATTGCGGTCCGACAAGGTGCTTTACGACGACCCAAAAATGCATTAGTTTTGCGAACTGTGACTGCAAGATTTTCACCATTTTAGTAGTGAATTTTAATAATAACACAAATCCAAATATACAGTGTGAGGGAGAGGTAAACTTCACGTCATTAATTACTTCGGCTCTGGATCATTCAAGGATCAAGATCTCTACAAAGTCAAAAATGCATATTTCCAAATCAGATATTGAACGATTACTTCTTGAAAAGAGAAAGCTTAGAAGAGAGTGACAACAAAATAGATCACCTGCTGCAAAGCAGAGGCTCGCTACTAGAAGACTGAAGAGAGCCCTTTGTTTAGAGGAGGGTCGCAGATACAGAAGATACATTGAGAGTTTGACGAATTCTAAACATACGAACTTTTCTCTTAATCGTGCTATCTGTATTGTTTTCTGCGATCATCAGACTAGGCGTTTTAACAACTAATTGGAAAATTGCCCAGATCATTATGATACCTAAGCCAAGAAAAGATTTAACAATGCCGTCTTCATACAGACCTTAAAGTCTACTGCCCTGCATATCAAAGTTAGTTGAGAAAATATTGCAATGTAAAATTATGCCATACTTATATAACCAAAATATAATCCCTGTTCATCAATTTGGTTTTCGTGAACAACACGGAACCATGGAACAAGTTAATAATCGATTGACTGGAGAGATAAGAAAATCTTTTGAAAATAAAAAAAACAGTTTTGCTATCTTTTTGGATATCACCCAGGCCTTTGACAAGGTATTGCATAAGGGGTTGATTCAAAAAATTAAGTGTCTAGATTGCTGTAGTCATACATATCAGACAGAGTTTTTAGAGTGAAATATTACGATTATGTAACAGGAAATTATGAAATTAAGGCTGGTGTTCCACAGGGAAGTGTTCTTGGACCAACACTTTATTTGATATATACTTCTGATTTGCCTGTGTGTGATAGACTTACGATATCAACATTCGCTGATGATACGGCAATACTTAGCTCCCATGCAGATCCGCAGGTATCTTCTACGGAATTGGCCAATTATCTCAGACTCGTGGAGATATGGTTGAATAACTGGAGAATACGAGTAAACGAACTCAAAAGTAAACACATCACATTTACTCTCAGAAGGGGTGACTGTTCACCTATCACACTAAATAACATAAACATTCTACAGACAGATACTGTTACATACCTTGGTATTCCCTTGGATAGACGACTTACTTGGCATCGCCATATAGACGCCAAGAGACTTCACATGAAGTTAAGAGCCTCTAGCCTTCACTGGTTAATCAATGACCAATCAAAATTAAGCCTTGACTATAAAGTCATCCTGTATAAATGTGTTTTAAAACCAATCTGGACATATGGAATCCAATTGTGGGGAATGGCGAGTAATTCCAGTATTGATATTATACAGAGGGCACAATCGAAAATTCTTAGAACCATGACAGGTGCACCATGGTACATAAGAAATGAGAACATCCATAGAGATCTACAAGTACCATTGGTTAAGGATGAGTTCAAGAATGTCAGTGAGAAATACATCATGAAATTACGAAATCACCCGAACCCGCTTGCAAGACTTCTCGCACAGACCCAAACACGATCAAGGCTTCGTAGAGTTGATCTACCACCCCGCTAAGATATGGCCCGTATGTCCATCAACGCTCTTGTCATAGAGCATTTAGTTTTAATTTTAGTTATAAGATTTTAATAATGTTAGTAGGATCTAAATTGAGATTGCCCCGAGTTTGGAATAAATAGGACAACATTGTTCACGTTTTCGCTATAGTTTTAGTAAATTTTTAAACAATATCGCTCACAAAGGTTTTTAATTAATAAAACATTCAATACACAGTCTCGGAATATTTCTCATTGTTACATACGGAGGGACAAACTCTTGTTGATGAAAGGTGTACAAATCTGATATTATTAGTTGTTCATTTGAAGCATTTACATCGAAATTAGCTTTTACTTTTAAATAACTTTATCGCTAACGAAATTGAAATAAAATACGAAACGGACTTGTTTTAAATTCTATATATGAGGAGTTCCATAACAAAATGCAATAATTCCACTTTAAAAATTTGTTCGATAAACGAAAAAATTTATAAAAAATCATTAGTAGGTCTGGACCATTATATTCGGTATTATATATAACAGTCAAATTATTGACCCTTGGTAGGGTTTTTAACAATGGTGTGGAATTGGATTCAGTCAAAAAAGAACTAAAAACTTAAAAAGCATTATTGCGTTTTGTTATTGACCTGCTTATACAAGGTGGCGCAAAAGTAATCCTCCTATTGCTATATGCTATAAATTTTGCCGATAATTGGTCAAATAAATAGTCAGCAATATTCCGCGTTCTGGAGCAGTGTAGCGTAACATTGTTTATTAACGTGTATTTCGCATGTGTTTACTACACAAATGTCAAAACAGAACTGACATTAGGGGCCAATCGCAAAATTTATAGCATTTTCTGATAGGAGGATTACTTTTGCGCCACCTGTTATATACACATAAAGTTGTTCCAATGACACGATCTATCACTGTCTAAATATAACCGCAGCAAAAACAACAACATACATAATAATAATTTCTGTATTATATGACTGAGATTCAGAGCGTATCGTGATTATTGAGATCATTCGTTTGAATGCAAAATGAAATGGCTTAAATGAAACAATTAAAAATACATTTGTTGTTGCTAGTTATTTTAATTTGTTATTGCTGTTGTTGTTGTTGTTGCTGATGTTGTTTTATCTCTTTCAAACGCCATAAACTATGCAATGGTGATATTTTTATTGTTGTGTGCTAAAGATGTTGGCCATTCTTCTTGTACTGGCTTCTTTCTCAACCATTGTTATTTTATTTTGTTGTACATACTCGTAAATATGTATGTATTTAAAGAAGATGAGTGGAAGCAGTCATACCATATATTATTTATACAATAAATTTATTTATTATTCCAGTCAAGCTGTATATAGTTGAGTTATTTAAGCATCTTTTTATTTTATTTTATTGTTTTTTTTTTTTTTTTTTTTTAAATTTATATTATTCTGATGTCTGCTAACTGTGTCCGTCCATGTGTTCAGTTTAGTTATGTGTGACCATATAGTAAATGGCTGACAGAGATACAGACAGACAAGAGTTGTTTAGGCTGGAAATGGAAATTGTATTGAATGTTTTATAATTTGTTGAATTTTTATAAGTACGAGTTAAACAACATGTTTTACAAAATTTTTGTGACAAATAAATAACTATTGAATGTTAATGTTGTTGTTGTTGTTGTTGTTGTAAAATCATATTAATAAATATGTATAGATTAGTTGTTGCTGTGGCCGTGTCCATTTAAATACTGTGGGAAAATATCAGTTTTTATGGCATTAAAAAATAAACACATGTTTTTTGTTTTGTGATTTAAACATTTATAATAAATTTTATGGGTTATTTTGTTCAAGTTTTAAATTGATTTAAAGATGATTTTGTTGTAATTATTTAATTTATTATTTGTATTAATTATTAATTTTTCTTTTTTGTTTTTTTTGTATTTTTAGAGTAATCCTTATGGCCTAAAGGATTCCACCACGGGTTCTGATATGACGGCCTGGACTTCGGCTGGTTTACAACCCACTACGGGTTATTATTCATATGATCCTATGTCTGCCTATGGGTAAGTTTTGAAATTATACATTTATATTGCAAATTTAATAGATAAATGTATGTAATTGAGAATAATTTACTTAGTTTACTTTTTATTCACCCACATTGAAGTCAACATTTTGTCATTTTGTATCCGCTTAATGCTAGATAAGGTGTTGTGGTTTTTTAATAGTTCCACAATTTTGTGTTGAATAAATAGAAAAATTAACATGTTTGCAAAATAGTAAGGTTTTATACAGATGCTGACTTATAAATTGTCAAATAAAAATATTTTTTAAAATACTCACATGATGATCAATGTAATTTTAAACAAGTTTTTGAAGCCATTTTTTAATGTGTTACACTTTCTTGGTCGCTGAAAATCATTATCCCTTTAATTTGCTTTTGATATACTGGACTTAAAAGAAGAGTAATATAAGGACAGTGTGATAACCAGCCTGTTTGATGTTTCGTGTGTTCCAAAGAGAAAGTTAGGTTATCAGGCAGCCGTCCAAAACCTTCGTTAGTACAGCTCACTTGGGTCCAATAATCGTTCCCTTTGTTGTAGTAATCGTTCCCTTTGTGGTGAAAGAGAAAGTTAACATTGTCGTAATGACTAACACCGTGATATAATAAGTAGTTAATAAAAAGAAGTCAGAGTGTTGTTTGTGGATATTTTTTATATATTGACAATAAAATATTTTTCTGATATTGGAGTTGTATCAATTGTGGACCGATCCTAACAAAAGTTCTTATAAAACTTGTTTAATTCCAATTCATCACGATATTAATTATTAAAAGACAATTATCAATGTTAAAGTCATTTTAAGACGGGACGTTGTATGTGGACTAGGTACAAATGTTTCCTAGTTTTCGAAATATTTTAAAGAATAATTTCAGATTACTTAGAACTAATTTGTCCAAAATTTTATCAGGATTGCCACATAATCAACATATTTATGACTGCTCAAACAAAATTACGGGGGGATATTTATACGGGGACTAAGTATAACCATGGACCGATATTGGCCATTTTTAATACCTGTTTCGTGTTGTAAACAGACAGTCAGACGGATCGTCTTACACGCAGAGAAAAAATATAGTTGTGCATGTTTACAGTAACCATTTCAACATTTTTAAAAGTTTTTTTAACAATATTATAGTCATAGTAACTATTTACATGATTGTGGTAACCATAATATGGTTAACATACGATTCACATGATTGTTTCAATCATATATATGGTTATAGTAAACAAGTATATATCATAATATGTTGTTCTCAGATTGTGATATCAATTAGCAGAGAGCAACATAATATGGTAAAACAATAAACATAAAAATGGTTGTCACAAACATATACTTGTTTACTGTAACCATATATACGATTCATACAATCATGTGAATCGTAAGATAACTACTTTTAAACATGTTGAAATGATTACTGTAAACAAATCACAACGAATCTGTTGTATCTGTGCAGAAATAATACTATGACTTTATGAAGAAATTCCCTGTAAATTTTTTCCGATTAATAATCCTAGTCTCAAGTAAGTTTGTGCATTTTCCCAAAGCATGAGAAAAACGACACATTTTTGAAAAACATTTAACAATAAGCTTTTAATATTGTTATAAAAAATCTGCTGTTAATCAAATAGTTTATTCGAAAGTTAACTTTGATCATAGTAACTTTTTCATGTTTGACTCTCTCTTCATATAAGTATTGACAAACTTTGTTATTCGGGTTTTTTTTATAAATAATCCAGATTTGAACATCCCATGTATATTATTTTGTAAAGGTGTCGCAACACGTGGCTTAGCGTTTTCATGATGGAATATTACGATTTCATGTCTGGCTTCATATTCGGGGAGTTTTTCAGCCAATTTCACAAAATTCCAAGTGATGCTCTTTTCAGATTTCAGAAGCTCATAATAGATAGGACCCTTTTGCTCCCACCAAATACAGAGAATTACCTTAGCGCCATGGATATTTGGCTTTGGTGTCGATTTGGCCGGGCTTCACATACTACCTCTTACGCTTCGGGTTATTGTAATGAATCCATTTTCATTACATCCGGTGCAAAAAAGATTTTCTTTTGTAGTGTTCTAGCAGCATTTCAGACATACAAAATCATGTTTCAATGTCTCTCAGCTTCAATTCGTATGGTACCCAATTTCCCTGTTTTTGGATGAATCCTGCTGCTTTCAAATGTTTTGAAATTGCTGATTGAGTAGCTCCCAATGATTGTGCAAGCTCTTGTTGAGTTTTACAACAATCTTCATGGAGTTATTGATCTAACAAATTGTTTGGCTGGCCTGGGCGATCTTTCGATATTTTCGAAGCAAAAAAAAAACTTTTTTGTAGTTTACATTATCATTTTCAGTAAATAACTCAGTATAAATTACAGATTACAGACCGAAATTGTTTCATCGACTTAAAGATTCAGTTTCACATAATTGTATAAAATCAGCTGGTATGCGCATATGAGAAAAAATTATCTATATGTAAAGAGCCAAGGGTGTTCTCGATGGAAATAAGTGGTAACATTAACATCTCAATTTTCCTATATAATCTCCTTAGAAAAGTGAATAAGGAGCAAAATAATTTAATCCGTAGTTGTAAAGGCGAACTTTTTATAACATTCCGGTTAGGAATTGAATAATTTTAGGCAAACGAATTTATGGGATTAAAAAAAAAATTTTTGCGAAATTATTTACAATGTCAGTGGAAATAATCATCTATATTTAAATACTTTTAAAATGTACTTATACAAAATATATTGCGTGTTAAAGTTTTAGAATTTCTTTTACAAGAACTATCATTTAAATAAGTGTGTTATGAGGCAGTAAAATCATAAAAATCCTCTTGACAAAATGCAATTATGCCTCTCATACGCTTAAATGTAAATTTGTTATACATTTTTGTTCTGGTCATGGACCCTTAATTAATGTTATGATGACACTTTTTGCAAATAATTAAGTACAATAAGTTGTAAATAGTATAATATACGTTTAATGATATATCTTTTCTAACATGTGATTAAAATATAAGGTAGAGTAGGACCTAATATTTTGCTAAAATTTAAGTTTATGTATATTTTTAATAAAAGAAACAATTTTAAAATCAATTTCAAAAGAGCATAATATCGGCATTTTACTACATTTACTAATAAAAGTAGTACTAAACGAAGTAATCAAAAAAAATATAAGTATTTCCGAACTCTATGGTCTTCAATACAATAGAATTGCTAAATGAGAACCCCTGCATATTTTTGATTTTGAACAGAAGCATAAATCGAACTTTTTATCGATATTAATACAGGATACTATTTATTTATATATATTTTTTTTTAAATATTGGGTGTATGACCAAAAAATGTGGGAATATAAACTTATTCAAACTATTGGCCATGGTATGCTATGATCCAAGCCAAAAGAACTGCTCATCTTTTGAGGCCAAGAACGAACCAATTCACTATCGGATAGTCTGTTTCAAAGTGAAGCTTATCCCAGAGAGAGCGTTCTGCATCGCTTGAAAAAAATCGTAGTCGGCCATGGCACGATCTAGATCAGAGATGCCCAAATCAAAAACTGTATTTGTGTTGGTGAGCGAAAGAGAGCTCCACTGAAAGAAAAGTTTAGTGAACTAAATAAAAGATGTCAGTATTTTTAAGGCTTTATTTGTTAATGAACAAGTAAACAATCTTAATCAAAATGTCTGATACATATTAAGTATCATAGCTGATTAATTGAGAGTTCGATATTAATCATTTTCGACCAATTTGAAAATATTTAAAATGTGTAAAATATTTTTTTTTTTTGCTTATTTTATTACGTTGTTCACAGAAATAAATTGAGGTGAAAAACCACAGACAACACTTCAGTGATATTTTAAAGTTCTAAATATATTAAACCATCCAAATATTTCTTTCAGTGATCATGAACAAAAATTTAAAAAAAATTTAGAAAATGGTAATATACTTAGCTTAGCATGTTCATTCGTCGCTGTCTCAGTGACTACTAAACCAAAGAGAGTAAGAATATGTGTGTGGTTAGCTTCAACAATTGTGCTATGAAATGGGCACCAATGATCTAGACCAGGGGTGCCCAATACATTTAAAGAAAAACAAATTTTTATGCAATTTTTTTGTTGTAAAAACCAAAGCATACAAAGAATAAAGAAAAAAAAATACACACTTTTTTAAACAATACCATACGATAAACAAAAACAAAATCTACATTGATGATCGCTATCGTCAATGTTTACCAGCAAAGCATACAAAAGTGTTGTTGCAAGACAAGACAAAGTTGTTTGTGTATTTCATATTGCTAGTGCTGAGTGCTGTATTGAGTATAGAAACACACAGCCTATACCTAAGAACATTTACAAAAACAAATGAGCACCAAGAGTATAGGGCTTGGGCACCCTTGATCTAGACTATAAAGCGGGTGAAGCAAAACTTCTCAATCACTTTATTCTGAATAGTTTTTAATAGGTATTGCATAATGTAAGGCGATTTTTAAGGCGTCTGGGCGTTTTTCGGCTAATGCTCACTTCAAACGAATCAGTTGGGTTCGGTACAGGTTGCCTGTAATGGTCTGGTCAGATTTCAGCAGCTCATAATAGATAGGACCCTTTTGCTCCCACCAAATACAGAGAATTACTTTAGCGACATGGATACTTGGCTTTGGTGTCAATACGACTGGTTGGCCGGGCTTCATATCATTTCGGACATCCCAAGTCGTCTTTCATGGTGTCTCGGCTTCTAATATAATTATTAGGGAATGCTGATTTGTAAATGGCATCGATTTTTCGATAAATTTTGGCATGGGGAAAAAATTTCCACTACGACATATCAAAAAAACATTTTTGAGGCGTCCAAATTTCAATTTTCTGACTTTTTCTCAACTTTTATTTTTAAGGTTTTTTTAGTAGGTAATAAAAAAAACGGCTAATTTAATGTTGTTTTTTTAATATTATCTTTCCAAGGTGAAATTGTACGCTAAACACGATGGCGATTCCAGTTTTTCAAAAAAAAAAAATGTTTTTCTTGAGGAAATATATTGTGGAAATTACAAACGGAATGACACACTTGTATATTATACCCTTTTCACGAAGGTAAAGGGTATAATAAGTACTTATACATCATCTAATAAATGGGACCTTATTAAACTACTTCTTAGTAATGCTCACATTATGCAGTAATTGCAAGTCATTACAAAGTCTTTTTTGGAATGCTAATAAGTAGTCACATACGTTTTCTAATTTATTTGCACCAATAAAATTTCATTTTTATTATTTTCCAAAATTTAAGTCTTAAATTAAATTTAATCTTCTTTCTCAAACTCGCCTCGCTATATTAGCCACACTTAGCCACTTGTAGTGTTTGACTTGAAACAAGTGTATATTGGTTTTGTCATGGCTATTGTTTAATTTAATTATTTATAATGTTAACAAAACTAATGCGTATCTTTTGTACGATTTTAAACCATAGACATCAGCTTAGTAACCGCGAACTCACTCAAACACTTAAACGCACATAGAATAAATTTTATAGGAAATTCAAAATAATTATAGGTTTTCAGTAAATTTTTTGTGCAAAAATATACATATGTATATATATACATACATGTATAATATATTCTATTTTGTTGTTTAATTTTAGTTGATTTTATTTTTGTCCAACAGCAACAATAACAACCGAAACCGAAACCTACTATTATTTACCCCTACAGTACTGTACTGAACTGTACTGACTGACTATGATTGTTGTTTTTACTTTATTTTACTTTTATTTGTTTCGTTGGGATCTAGACGCCTTTGCTCTTGTTTTGTGTTTTGTGAGTTGTGTGTGAACAAGTATTTGATTTGTTAACAAGATTACACAGTTTAAAACTTTAGACTCGTTCAATTTTATATAGAGATTGTTTTTTGTTTCAGAATTGCAGTTTTTTTGTTTTCATAATTTTACACAATTGCCACCCACTTTAGCTATCGTTTCCATAAATTGTGCAGTCAGTTGTCGTTTTTGTTGTTGTGGTTGTTTTTGTTTTAGTCTGCTTCATAAGCAAATTATAGAGTTGAAATAATAAATAAAAAAATAAAAAAAAAACACAACCATATATCGCAGATTCGTGCAACAGTAGCGCAACAATAATAACAGCCATCAACAAAAACGAAAAAAATGAAAAAAAAAAAATAAAAAAAAGAAGAGAACTATTAACTCGTTCACTCACTCGCTCATTCATTCTTACAATCACTCAACTGATTCGCATTCATTTCTTACAAATGTTTGTCACACATGCAATGCTATGAACTTTTATTGGTGTTTGTGTATGTATGTAGGTATATTCCTGTAGGTGTTTTTTTATAAAAAAAAAAATCAGTTAAAGTTGTATGTGTTTTAAGATTTCAAATATTTTTATTTTAAATTTTGCTTTAAATCACAATCTGCCTTGTTATAATAAATGGTTAATGCTAAAGATTAAGACATAAACTTTTGTTAGCTTTTAAGCTGAACAAAAATGTTTGTTTCTCTGTAATTATTATTGGAGTTTTTAAAAATAATTTCAATTTTATTGCTATTTAGTTTGGGTTTTTGTTTTAATAAAATTTATTATTAAAAAATATGTAATTTGGCTTGGAAGCTTTTACAATATATGTATGTATATTGAGGCGGTGGCGTATGAGTTATAAATTAATCGTGTTGTAACACAAATCAATTATACGACAAACAGCAAAATTAGACTTAATAAAATAGTTACAAAAGGAGTAGATAAGATTTCATGGCATTGCCTAAGGAGATGTTAAACTTTATACATATTGGTAACTATAGTGTGGCATCGCCCTAAACGTGGAAATCTTTTCGGTATAAATACATATCAGAAACTGTAAGTAATCGGTTAAATTGCTTATTAATATTAACTCGGTGATATTATTGAAGGCAACAACTTAACACGAAAACTCACCTAAATAAGAACTCATTGATAGTAAGGACTTTCACAAGTCCTTGTTAGTAATACCAAAAGGATGGGTTAGTTGTTACGGTACGATTATAACACGAAACAAATGACAATATATAGCGAAGTGCAAAACGATGGATAAATCGGAAACTGTATACGTAAACTATTGTTACGTTTTAAACTTTTTAAAATGTGTACTTCCTTTAAATAAACCGTATACTTTTGATTGCAAATAATAGCTGTTTAGTAGTTTAAAATTGTAACAACTCTTTATTGATTTAAAATGTACAACAACAACAGTTCAGATAGTCACTCAGTGTCTTTATACACGTTTATCAATTCGCAGAAATGTACACACACTTTATAATGTACAAACTTCAATGTACAAGCCTGATGTTACAAGGTTGATGTTAACTCTAACACCGCCTATGATCAACTCACTCACGACTGCCACCTCTGCCACTATTTATACACACACCATCTTTCGTGAATCTTCTACAATGATCTTAACGGACAAACTAGTACATTAGAATTTTAGAGCTTTCGATGTTAATGTTCGCTGCTTAAACATTTAGTGTTGCCATACTTACAAACAATGCTAATGCTACTGATGGACGTGTTTATAAACATGATGAATGTTGCAGGTAGTCGCTACAGACCGTTAAATTCAAATCGCTATTGCACATTCGTAACACTATTCTAAACTAAATGAGAATTGTATTGAATCTGTGTATGTTTTTGTTGTATGGTTTGGCCTGTCATACGGAGTGTTTTGCGGTAATTGTACCACACTATTATCTAGTTTATAGGTGCATTTATTTGATATGAATTACTGTCAGTTTAGAACTGTTTGGTTGTCTTTATCAGCCTCAATGTTTCCCATTTGTAAATGAATAATTGATCAGATTAAAATAGTTTTTGAACATATTTCTTAATTAATTTCATGACTAAATAGTCATAGAGTCAATACATTGGGTGTATGACTCATTTTTTCAAATTTGTAGCTTTTCTTTTGAAACGTTTGTACAATATAAATTTATTAAAAGTATTAGCCATTGTTAGCTATCACCTTTTCCCATCTTTCTGGCAACATATGGCTTCCGCGCCGAAAGAACTGCTCATCTTTTGAGGCCAAGAACGAATCAAGCCAATATCGGATACTCTGTTCTAAGGTGAAGTGTATTCCAGAGAGATAGAAAGAGAGAGAGAGCGTTCCACATCAATAGTAAGGTCTGCACTATAAGACGGATGAAGCAAAACTTCCCAACCACTTCTTTTTAAATAGTTTTTAACAGATATTGCATAACGTGGCCAAGCGTTGTTATGATGTAATATTACGGTTTCATTTCTGGCCGCAACGAATCAGTTGCGTTCAGTGAGGTTCCCAGTTATGGTCTGGTCAGATTTCAGCAGCTTATAATAGATAGGACCCTTTTTGTCCCACCAAATACAGATCATTATCTTAAGCGCCATGGATATTTGGCTATGGTGTCGATTCGACTGTTTGGCCGGGCTTCACATACGGTCTCTTCAGCTTCGGGTTATCGTAATGCATCCAGGTTTAATTGCAAGTAATGATCTTCTTGCGTTCAAGCATCATTTCTGACATGCAAAATCGTCTTTCAATTCGTATGGTATTCACATCCCCCTGCTTTGGGAAGAATACTGCTGCTCGCAAACGTTTTGAAATTGCTGCTTGAGTAGCAAGCCCTTGTTGAGTCTTACAACAATAGTCATGGAGTAATGACTCCAATTCTTGGTCTTTTTTGGCTAGTCGCACACACCATTTCTCGCATATTGAAACTGATGGAGCATATTCACCATAAGCTTTGGTAAGCAATCGATGTGCTTCAGCCGAACTTTTTTTCAAATTAATGAAGTCAAGCAAATCTTCCCCATATGACGATTTGTTGGTACAAAATTCGACATTTTCGAAGCAAAGAAAACGTTGTTGTTTACACTATAACGTTGAATAACTAAGTGAGAATAATTGACAGATATGTTCCCTTCAAAATGACATATATGTTATTAAAAACAAAATAACTGGGTTCAAAAGATACGCCATATCTTGTAAATCACGCATGTTTAAGTCATAAACGCAATATAATAATCGGAAACCGCAAATCCCTTTGGCCTGTCTGAATGATTTGCGAGGATCGAACCTGCTGCCTTCAGGCTGATAGTATATCACATTATTCTCTAGTGAATGGAAGCAACTATGTGATATGAATTACTGTCAGTTTAGAATCGAGCCACATATTAGACAACTTGTTCTAAGAAATCCAAACAGTATATTATATGACGTTCCCCAGTTGTTTTTTTTTTTTTTTTTGGGTATAAACCTCTATTTAAGATTTTTAAATTTTTCTAAGGAGCAGAAACTATATTGATAGGAGTATCCTATTGGTTGAATTATAACACTGTGTTACAAACAATTAATCATTAACAAATTGGAATCATTGACAAACCAAAGTTTGTAACACAGTGATATAATTAAACCAAAAGGATAGTCCCAACAATATAGTTTCTGCTCCTTAGAAAAATTTAAAGTTCTTAAAAATCGTTAGTTTTTTGAAAAATAATTATGTTGCAGTGAACATACTCAAATTTATAACTGCGATGAACATAAAAATGTTGCTAATGTTATGTACGACAACAATATATTGTAACAAAGAATACAGTGCAATTCTTTTAACCATTCCGAACCCTGTTTTTTCTCTGTGTGTACTTTCCTATTTCATATACATACATCGGTATACCCAGACGTATGATTATTATTCATTATTTTAATTTAAATATTAAACATACGCTCCATTTAACACACAACATTAAATTCTTTAAAGCTTAATTTAAAAAAAAAAATTCCTACACCATAAAACTGCATAATAATTTTTCACACAACGTAAAATAAAATTAAAATTCTTGCTACAATGTTTATATTTTTTTTTTGTATCCTAAAGATAAAGACTTGCAAACAACACAAACATTTTAAATGCATTTTGTATGAAGTATGAAACAAAAAAATTAAAAAAAAAAAAAAACTAAAGCAGCTAGAGAAATATTATTAAAACCCAAAACGCATAATAACCAGCCAACAATGGCCAACGTCCTTGCTAACGCTTTACTGATACCGTTACCACTCTATAAGCCATGAAAAAAAAGAACTTTGTAAAAACAACGGCAAATAAAACAGCATCGGCTACAGCAAATAACATCTTTTAACAAGAATGTTAAATTCTGTGCACATACTGCGGTCTTCCCAGCGCTATAAAAAAAATCTCATGAAAAAAGCAGCGATTAAATTAAAAAACCACAGAGAAAAACCAACAATAAAAAAAGAAACAACAAGAGTTTCAGCAAAAAACAAAATAAAAAGAGAACTAAATAAGGTTCATTGAAAAACTAAAGCGGTTTTTATCTTGCTGCTGGGATTTAAAGGATGTTGTTTAAACACTTGCTTAACTATGGTTGAGATTTAAAGCAATCATAACTTTAAAATAAAGCTTTAATATGCAATAATATTTAATCTAAATTCTTTTCTTTTATTTGCAGTTATGGTGCCTCTTATGATTTGGCTGCTAGACGCAAAAATGCTACACGTGAATCAACTGCCACCTTGAAAGCCTGGCTAAATGAACACAAGAAGAATCCCTATCCCACCAAGGGCGAGAAGATTATGTTGGCCATTATAACCAAAATGACTTTGACACAAGTGTCAACGTGGTTTGCCAATGCAAGAAGACGTTTGAAAAAAGAAAATAAAATGACTTGGGAGCCAAAGAATCGCACGGATGATGACGATGATGGCATGAATTCCGACGATGATAAAGATGACAAGGATATGGATGATGGCAAACCGGCACAGATGCATGGCGGAAATTCACAAATGGGCCAAATGAATTTGCCAGGCAGAAAAGGTCAGTACAAACATAAATTCTCTTCTTTTTTTTTTTTTTTGTGTCAATAAAAATGGTTTTAATTAATTGTTGGATATTTTAATTTTAATCCAAACAGATCTTGATAAAACTGATGAAGATGAGCACCTCAAAAATCCCAATCATCCGGGTGATCTAAGAATGAGTTTAAACTTTCCGGGTTCTGGCTATCATGGCTCTAGTCATCCGCACGGTTATCATCCCTATCACCATCAACATCCGGCTTATTATCAACACCAGCAATCGATGTTTTCCTCGGGTTATGCTCATGCTGCCGCCGAAAGTTTGGTGAGCAACAAACACGATAGTAATGAGTCAAAAAACCCCATGAGCCGGGACTGTGGCGTACCAATTCCAGCCAGCAAGCCGAAAATCTGGAGTTTAGCCGACACAGTCGCCAGCAAAACACCACCACCACACTCGGCAGCTTTCATGGCCCAACAACAGCAGCGGCAACAACATCACCAGCAGCAGCTGCAGCATCCCATGCAGCAGTTGCAGCAAATGAGCAGTTTAATACCGAGCAGCTCACAAAATCTCAGCACCAGCAGCAGCAGCAACAACAGCAGCAGCAATATGATGAGTGGAAACTACAACATAAATCCCTATACACGGGGGCCCTCTACAGCTTACGAGAATTTTCTAGGAGTTATGGCTACCAACAATATCACAGCCTACAACAGCAGCAGCAGCAACAACAACAACAGCAGCAGCAGCACCACCACCAACAATCCCAGCAGTCACAACAATCATCACACCAGCAACAGTTCTCAGCAGCATACGCCCACCACTCCGCCTATTACGGCAGCAGCGGTGGCGGCCTCCTTAACAACCACAGTCCCAAACTCTCATCTTACCCAGCAACAGCAACAGCATCTTCATCAACAACAACAACAACACCAGCAGCAGCAGCAACATCAGCAAACGTCGACCCTGCAACGGGGGATGGGGTTTCCCGAAGCCCAACCCGATACTCCACCCCAAACTCCACCGAATATGAAAGTACCGAACGTACAATTGGCCACGAATCTACTACTTACCGCTACGCAAGCCCATATGACCGCTACCTGCCACAACATCAACAACACCACCACCAACAGCCACCACATCAATAGCCACAGCAATAATAATCCCTATAACCTGGCCTACTCTCGCTCTTACGAATACTCACCGAGAGATGAAAATTCTAGTGGCAGCAGTTGTAGTTCCGGCTCCTCAAATGATCAAGACCAACCGTATAAATCTATTTTTAAAAGGTGAGTTGTTAAACCAATATATTCAATTGTAACAGATTCAGATGAATTTTACTGTAGATTACATTACTTTTTAAACTAGTTTTTGATAAACTTTTATTTGTAATATTGTGTTTCAAGATTTTGTGTATATTGACCTTTCTGTAAGTCGGAAAATACTTAATATAGAGCTTTTTAAATAAAATGTTTGGATTCTGAAACCACAAATTCGTATAAAAAGGTCTCTAAATAATTTTGTCGAGCCAAAATTTGTAAAATTTCGGTTACGAATATGTTACGGCTACCTAACACATAGTACTCAGCATCGAAATCTGTGCAAATATAATTAAGGGTTTCGTTCTTTTCATTTTGGAACATGTGAGTCATGAATCGTAGAATACGTTTTAAAAGGATGACTTTTGTTGTTCTAATTGTATCTTTAATCCTTATACTATCTCTGCATTATTAGATTTTTAAAATAAGCCAAAAGTTAGTTTGGCTACTGTCAGCGCTATACTAAAGTTAGTCCTAAATACTCTTTCAGCTCGACTATCGTTACCGAATTAACTTAAATTGCTATTATCTAAAAAATCGAAAATATGGTTACCGTTACCTTTTTACTGTTTCGAATCGGTATCAAACCTTGGCCAAAAGTGGACGTTAGTTTGTAATTAGTCCCTTGTCATTTACTGGGACACGAGCATTTTTTTGGAGTCACAAGGGAGTTTTAACGACTTTGGTGTGGATCTTCTTTCACCATAGTCTTACAGATTCACTTAAAATGCTTCCTAACTTTCTAAGGGCCATTATTACAACTTGCCTTTATGTTCGTAATAGGAAAAGTTAACTTTAAAGCTACCTGTTTCTATTGCTTATAGTTACCTTTTACTATTACGAACATAAAGGCAAGTTGTAATAATGGCCATAAACAGGGTAATTATCTGTTGTAAGTGAAGATGAATTTTTCACAAATTCAGATGGTTCTTTTGCAATATTGATTGAATATTATAATTAGCTTTTAAAATGTTGCTCCATTTGTATTTTGAAAACATCATAATCAACGTTTTGAACAGATGAGATAAAATAGGCGTTCATACATTTAACATTGTCGTTATTATATTTTAATTTAGCTGATTATGTTTTGAAGTTTTTAGGTAATTTATCAATGACATAAGTCTGCTTTTATATCATTTACATTTTATTGCACGAACCATTTTTTGAGAAAGCGTAAAATTTATGAATAACAGCTCTTCATAAAGAGCATCACCTATTAGAAAATTGTTTTCATTTCGGCTTAATTCTTCTATTGCATCCTTAAAGGGTTTTAAAACATCCAACAACATTTCTAAATTTGAAACAAGCCCTATTAAAGTGTTTTCAATTCATTTTAAATTTCCCGTTTATCCCGGGAAATAAATTAAAATTCCCCGAGAATTCCAGACAATAATTTTACGGGAAATCCCCAAACCCTAGTTCGGATAGAACTAAGAGAGTCTCACCGCTAGCTCCTTTTCTTCGTCATGACAACTTCATTAGATGTGTAATTTTATACCCAAATGTAACCACTGTAGAGTTCCTTTAGAACCCAACGTTTGCGGAACACCCATTTCTGATGACCTCATCATACTATAGAGAATGCCCATTTCTGACCAATGAATCAGCAACACTGTTTCCAGGAGTACCTTGGTACCCCAGTGTACAATTATGTCCTCCATCATGTTTATAAATGCTAGGCATTTAAAGACATCCATAAGAGATTTGAAGGCTGCCTTACTGTATATATTTAAATATCGTTCGAGGAGGAATAGCTAGTTTAAGGACCTTGTGAAATTTCAACCTGGGCATCCTTACTCTTAATTTGAAAACCCATCCTTGGATATATTTATGATCAATTACTGTATCAACAACTGATTCAAGTCAACAGGCTATTTGTCATGTAACTAATCATTTTGGTCCGTGATGTGTATACCGATGGTAGTTTGTTATGATTTTTCAACAATATTATGGGCACTGTTTATATGATTACAGCAACTATAATGTGATGCAATTACCTTTACCACGACTGCTGAAATCATGTTGTTACGTTTCTAACTTTTTAAAAACAGCACAGATTCGTGATAGCAACCGAATATGTTGCCAATCGAATGATTCGGAAAGAAAGTCAGTTGACATAGAAGAATTTCGGTTGAAGCAACCAAACTTTTGTTATCCCTTATACAGTTTTGTGGCCACAACTGTAAAATTCGGTCACTAAGGTAGAATCATTCGATTGGCAACAAATTCGGTTGCTAGCACGAATCTGTTTCTCTACGTGTGGTTTATTTCCTTTAAATAAACCAGATACTTTTGATTGCAAATAAAAGCAGTTTTATTTGTTTAAAATTGTAAAAACTCATTATTTATTTTAAACACACACACGTTTATATAACACTTTATAAAAACACACTGGTAATGTACAAGAATTCACTGGTAATACAGCACTCTTTATGGCAGTTAATTTGTCTTTACTTAACGATGCTTCAAATTAGACTGACTGATTTTGGTGTTCTCAATCAGTGTTTTTTCCCCAAATTGGGGATTTTATTTTGTAAATGGGGATAAATAATTGGGTTCGGGGATATGGGGAACAGTTGGGGCAATATTGTATGTTTTGGGGATTTTTTGAATATTTTTGGGGATTTTTATTTTTTTGTTTTAGTTTTCGTATTTTTGGAATTGTTCTAAGTATTTTATTTATGTAAGAGTTTGTTTTAAATCGAAAGAAAACATTGGAATACAAATTTAAGTCTGGTAAGTCTTCAAATTGCAACAATATGCTATTTGACATTTTATATTGGCAATCCTTGTTATTATGTATTATCAATAGATAATATTTTATTCCTAAAAAAGTGATCTGATAAGGGGTTTTAATTTTTAAAAATTAACTAATAGTTATACTGTCGGTTAAAATTATTTTTGTATGAAAACTGTCAGTATACTTTAACTCCCAGTAACACGACAGTGTTAAAGTATTTTCTCTTTTTAAAAGTCAAAAAAATAACAAACTCTAGAATTAAAAAAACAATATCTGAATGGCTCAGTAAATACAAAATTGTATTTCTTATGGAATAAAACCAGACATTTTAATTTATAAGTTTTATTTTTGAAATTATTTTACATACGTACATTAATAAAATTAATTGTAGTGCAAATAATGTATGTATGAATTAAAATTAGACTATTATTGTTACTGGGGATTTTTGGGGATAGCACATACTGTTTTTGGGGAATTTCGGGGATAAAAAATTGAAATTTGGGGAAAAGTCTCGAAAAAAATCTGGGAGCCCTGTTCTCAATGCCAATTTATATAAGCTGCATAACCATCTAGAAAGCTCTATTTCTACAATGATATTCAAACCAGAATATTCGAATTCTAGAGCTTTCGATGTTAATCATTAATCATTTAGTGTTGCCATACTTACAAACAATGCTCAATTCAAAGCATTTATTCAATGCTGTATGTTCTACAGCAATGTTAATAATACTTACAGATATGTTAAAGTTTGAGAAGCACTGCTGTTTGAGAAACATAATGCAACTTTAAACCAGTCGCTAAAACAGTTATATTTAAATACAAGTACAATTTCGTAACAATTATAGTAATTAAGTAACGGGTTTTCCAACAAGAGGTGTTATGTTGATATTGAAAGAAAAATTGCATTTTTTGAGATAAATGATCAGATGTTTATTTCATAATAAAAAGGAAGGTATGCCGGTATGAAAAACAACATCAGCCAAATGGCCACCACGACCACACTTACAGCACCATATCCTTTTCATGAAATTTTCCATAACCAAATCGCAAAGAGGCTGCCCTATGTCCTCTATAGCCTCACGAATTCTATGTTTGAGGTCTTGAATCGACGCTGGGCTATTGGCGTAGACCTTATCTTTCACGTGGCTCCAAAGGAAGAAGTCGCAAGGTGTTAAATCACAAGATCTCGGTGGGCAATTGTGATCACCACTTCGAGAGATAACATGGTCCGGAAACTTTTCCCGTAAAAGCGCAATGGTTTCGTTGCTTGTGTGGCAACGTTGTCCAGATCAATATCATCCAACTCCGAACATATGAAATCATTAATCAACGATAGCGCATAGAACGAGGAATGGACAAACCTGGATTTTCTTCAACACTTTGGGCTACAGTGCAATATTTTCAGTTGTTTTTAAGCGACGTGCACTGTTTTTATTCTTCACATCACTAACTTGTCCCAACAGCTCTAATTTTTTGTAGTGAATTTTAATAATTTCAATGCGTTGTTGAAGCGTGTATCGTTCCATTTTTAGTAATGGCGTAGTTTTTACTTGTCAAATGTCTAAGAATAAAAGCTTTAAAAGTGACAGCTACCGAAATACCGGGTGATTCAAAATAACACCTCTTGTTGGAAAACCCTTTATAATTCTATAATGTATGATTATAACATAATATCTTGAACTCAAATTATGGTTATCATAATAATAGAACAATATATCATGATGTAATGATTCATCATAGATATGATGGAATGAAACATATACTTAATTACTACAACCATATCGTTGATTGTGGCAGTCGTGACAATGCTAACCATAATATTGTTGAATAACAGGTAATCATGTTAAAAAATATAGCTGTGATCATACCGCAACCATGTTTTTTTCTTAAGGTGCTCGTTCAAAGTGGTGTCCAGAGTATTGTATTGATAGGAGGGCCTTCATAACAAACACAGCTTTCAAATAACTTTTTTCAATTTTTTTTTTCTACATTTAAAAATGTTATTTATACTTTTCATATTGTTAATTAACACAACATTATCTTTTATTTTTATTTACAGCCAACAATTATCAGGAGCTGGATTTGTACCACCAGTTTAAGAACTGAAAAAATTAAACACAAGCTAGAAATACATATTCAAAGCGAATGTTTTAAAAAGGTTAGTACCATTATTTCTAAAACTATATAACACAGGTCAATATCGGACTAACCGTTATTAAGTATTAATTATGTGGTGAAACGTCTAACAAAATTCGCAATTTTACTTAAAAATATTAAAAAAAAAACTTCTGGAACCACAATACATCAAAATTGTGTAGTGGTTTAAAAAGCCTCTAACATTTTTCGATTTTGTTGCCCTGTGTAATTAATACTATGTATAGAAAATATATGCGTTGTGGTAACGTAGCAAGTCATATAAATGGTTGTCACAAACATATACATGTTTATTGTAACCTTATATACGGCTGATACAATCATGTGAAGTTACTGTGACTATAATATTATTAAAAATTTTGAAATTGTTACAGTAACTTTGTACAACTATATTTTTTTCTGAGTATAACGCAAACTTCCGAAAATAATTTATAGAAATTAAAAAAAATAAAAAAATGTATTTAGTCAGTGTAGGGTATTATAAATGCTCGGTCTTGATCGTCCATACTTTCTTATTTGCTTAAACTTCATGTTATATTGACTTTAATTTTACTTCTTTTATTTATCTCTTTTCAGCAGTTTCCAAAAACAAACTATTTGATTTCTAAGATAATTTTCTAACAGAAAATAAGGGGTTAAGTGCAAATATGTATACTTCTTATAAAATACTTCAATTAAGTTTCTTTTAATGTCTAGTATAAGTAAGTTTAGCTAGTTAGTTGTTAAGTCATATTTAATGTTTCAACTCTAATCTCAGATTAAATAATAAAAGAGAAAAACTTTTTCTAAAAAAAAAAACAAAAAAAATTGTAAAACCTTTAATGCATAGAAAAACATTTAACAAATAAGAGTTTACAACAACATGCAAATACTAAATACATACAAACAAAAACACACAGGCACATACATACATATGTATGTATGAAAGTAAGTAAGTATGTGTGAATATTCATGTGTAAATTAGCATTAAGTAAATTTATTACTGTGATAAATTCCTAATTTGTTTTATTTTATAATTTTCTATTGATTTGTGTGTATAATTTTTTTTTTATTTTTTTTTTTTTATTTTTGTATAGTTATGCAATAATTAAATTTTGTTATGTAAAATCACTTTAAAATTTAACTGTAAAACACATGTGCAAAATAGTATATACTTACATTAATACATATTTAGTTACAATCAATACAAATAAATAAATAAAACTGCAAACAATTATGTGCACACATGATGAATCTGTGTATATAGTTATGTACGAATACATAGTTATGTTGGTATGTATGTCCATCACGTTCACCATCATACCAACGACAACATAGCGTATTTAATTTCAAATTAATTATAATTATAAAACGATAAAAAATGTGAAACAAAAAAAAAATAATAATAATAACTTAAATATCTTAATAATAACTTAATTTAATTTAATTAATGAATCAATAAAACAAATCATTTGAAAAATATTTAACAAATAAAGTGTTGTTTTGTTTTTAAAAAGCTGTCACAAAGTATGGTAAGTATTTTGGTACTTTGTATGTTTTTTTAATTTACTTAGCCTCGTTTTTAACTATGCTGGCTTACTTTTCATCCATTTTTTAATAAAATACTTCAGTTACGCGTCAATTAGTCCAAGACTTTTTGAATAAAACACAGATTTTTGGATAAAATAGGCATTTGAGCAATTTCTTCAGGTTGGATGAGGGTGCAATTTGTAGCCAAATTCATGGATTTTTTCCATGGAAAGTGGACATGTGTGCATTGTCTTGATGAAACAGAAATTTGTGCCTGACAAAATACACTGTTTTTTTTTAAATCCTCATTAAATCTATTCAATTAGTTGGCATAATATTCGCCATAATACCCTTATGAAGGTTATCAATGTCGATTATACCGCGTGCATTCCAAAAGAAGATGGCCTTGAATTTATTGGCTGACAAACCCACATTGGTCTGCTTCTGCACCGATTCACCCCAAGAAACCAATTGCTTTGACTGCTGTTTGGTCGCTGGTATATTGTGGTGGATCCACGGTTGCGAAACGGCGGAAAAACTTGTCCATATTACGGTTGTGCAACGCCAAACACTCGTGCGAAGTTGTCACACGATTGCGTTTGTGGTCTTGCCGAAAGCATTCACATACCCAAGTGATCATTCAAAATTGAAACCACAATCTCTCGCACTTTCAATCTCCTATCGCCCAACACCATTTCAATTGTTTCGGGAGTAAAGACCGCGACTGGGTGTCCAGAACGTTCGGCATCTTCCGAGCTTGTACAGCCAAAACAAAATTCAGTAAACAACTTATTTACCATTGAAGTTTATGATGCAGAGTTTCTATAGTTTATCAAGCATAGCCTTACTTTTGTGTCCCAAAGTGAGACGATACAAATTGTATTCCAATAAATTATAGTATCATAGTGGGATCTCATAATAAAACATTCATGGATGTTTATGTAATTTATAGAAAAAAACACATTTTATGAAAAAAGTTCCAAAAATAAATACAATATTAATTACTAAAGGGTTAGAATTTCCAGAAAGTAACAAATTCATATGTGGTATTTTTTATAACTAATGAATGCTTTTGAGAATTTATTTCTATGAGTATTGGTTTAAAATATACATAGGGTGTACCAAAGTACCAAAATACCGTTTTTAACCGTTTTATCTTATAATTTCCAAAGTTTTCTTATTACTATGTTTATTTGGAGAAAGAGGAATATAGAATTAAAATATCACGACTCCAGCTTCAGAGGTTTTGGGATGTGCGATGATGAATCAGACAGTCAGTCAGTCTGATTTTTTTAATTTTCTATATATCATGAATTCTACCATAGAACACAGAAAATCACAAGTTTTTGATCTTGGGTTTTCGATTTTGACCATATTCACTAAAATACATTCCCGTTGCAGTCCAAAGTTTAAATTTTAAATATACTCGCGATTTTATTCCCTTTTTATATTCTTATTCAAATATTATTCAATTTTTGTAAAAATCAAGAAAATTTAAATGTGCTGTAACTTTAAATACTTGGAAATGATCTCCACTTCAAGTTTATTTATTTTTGTTCCTCATATCACCTTTTATAATATAACGATTGTATAGAATTTCGAATTTGGCAAAAAATCGGCGTAATACTAGGCCAAATTTTGACCGAATACCGAAACGTTTATAAGGAAACGGAATAACTAATGGAATTTTAATGGAGAAATAAGTTTTGAATATAATTAATAGAATATTAGCTTCAGGATCCGTGTCTGGTTCAAGATGTACTCACTTAATAGATTAGATCTTCTTTTCATAGCTTTTGAATTGTGTGAATCGTGTTTGCCAAATATTTTATTAAGAAAACAAAAGTGGCAATGATTAAATTAATTGCATGAAAAGTTCTAAACAGTTTCAATTTCTGATTTAGTTTACCAGTACTTTAGTTAATAGTGCTATTCAATCAGTATGTAGGTTACTGGTTCGATTAGCGTAAGATACTCAATTGTGTTTAACTACAACAGCTATATGTTCTTTCGCAAAAACGAAGCTATTTTTTAATACTTGGGTTCTTCATAAGTAGGAAATATGCTACATCTACTAGATTAATCATAAATTCTTTGTACAAAGTTAAGGATTATAAATAATAGTTACCGTATTCGAGTTCCAATCTAATGGATCCTGCATAACTCTCTACATATTTTCTCTTCGTACATACGAGCATCCTTCCTGACATGCCTCGGGAGTGACATGTACATATTTCGAATGATTCCTTCTATGAAATCTTAGGCGGAACTGCTCTATGAACATAGAGTTATGATAATTAATTAGGTTCACGTGTATATGGTGTTTCGAGGTAATGTACATACAAACGTAAGTAACCAACAAGGTTTCATTATCCATGTACCAAATGCTGTCCGCTAGCGCTTTAAGAATTTTAAGAGTGTTGCTTCATACATTTTTGTGCAAAAATTAAAAGGAGTGGTTGTACAGCTTTGAAATTTGCCACCGAGAATTATATGGACTAAATTAAAAATCCAAATGGATTTTTTCGCATAAAATTTTGCCTATCCAAGCAAAAGTCTAGAAATATGGTACATACATTTTCTATAACAAAATAAGAACGCATGCCGAGTTTCAATCAAATCTGTCACACCCGCCGCCCATGGAACCCATACATAAATAAGAATGTATTTGATATTTCGTTTATCATTCGACAAAAAATGTTAAGTTTTCATCCTGTTCCGAAAACTTCCGAGAACTATTTGCTATATTTGCTATATAAATGCAATATTTTTCAAATATGTTAAATATGGCATTATCAACAAAATTATTCATATGTAAACCACTGAATTGCGTGAAAATATAAGTACATTTTTGCTTAACACCCTTACATGGACTTTACTTCAATTTTTTAAAAATCAAATACAATTTTTTTTAAAGCTATAAGTGGGCATTTCATCTTTAAACATTTCTCTACAAAACTGCATAATTTGATTTTTAAAATTGAGTGTTCGAAAAATAGGGTTTTTGACACCAATATCCCTCTGTGCGCCGCACAGTGGCTCAGGATAGTTTTTCATCGGCCAAAACTCTGTAACTTTTGAACCGATAGAGGTCTTTTTGGAAATTTTTTTTTGATGGGCAGATATCTTCTTGAATTTTTCTCCAGTTTTAATTTCATTAAAATCAGTTCAGCAGAAATTTCAGGTTAAAGTTGAACTTTTAATTTTTATATAGCATTTAATACGAAAATGCGAATTTTTGGTTTTCGAATCAGTTTTACTTATTTAAAAAGTTATCAGCAGATAAAAAAAAACATTTTAATAATACCCTGGATAATTTTAAGAACAGATTCCCACTTTATCAATTGTATAACAGGTTCCAATAAAACCAGTTTTTAAGGAACCGGTTCCACTAGAATCGGTTGGTTTTGGAAAAAAACTCCTTTTTTCCTGGGATTCCTCTGATAGATCTCCGCGTGGTACTAAATTATGCTTAATGACATCTTTTTCATGATAAAGGATTTTGTGAACAGTTGCAGACATATTTCTCCATGGATATTTGGTTGTATATATTCGTGCGGTTTCCTTCGCATAATTACCAAATTTTCTAGCATCAATTTGTTGCTTGCACTCAAGTACATGGATAATTGCTTTAAGTCTTGAAATAAGATTTATTTCAACACCTGTTATGTTAGATGCTCTTTCGGGATCTGAAAAGAACCTTCTTTCTGTGTTTCCATCATTCGTATTACCTGATCCTTGTTTTGGTTGATCTATTATCAACCCATATTTGAGAAATTCATACTGAACATGTTTCTTTTTTAAACTTCTTAACTCCTTATTGGTGTCATTGTTTCTGATTGATCCTGTAGGTTCAAAATCCAAATCATAACTGATTTTTAGTATGTGTTCCATGAATCGTATTCTTGTATGTAGCGGTGATAATCCTAATTCATATGCATCAGTATTATCTAATGATTTTTCCGCCACTTGGTTTAATTGGCTTGATGTGGTTTGACATATACTGCAGCTGGAGGAAGCCTTTGCGTGAGTCAAAGTCTGGCCTACTTTTCCATCTATCATCGTTAGCACTAATTTGTAGCTTACTTCAATTGTCTGGCCGTCAATCTCTAATTCGAATGGCTGTAGTGTTGCTATTTGGGCTCTAATATCACTGTCTTCTTTTTTAATGACTTCATGAGTTTCCTTTTTACATTCAAATTTAATTGGTCTGCAGTATTTTGTAGAAGACGGTGTTTGATTTTTCCAAATATCCTTTGTATGGATTCTACTGGTCAAAGGCTCCGAGTCTTCCAAATTTTTTATCAATCGCAATGGTACGAATGGCACCATGAACATATCTGAAGTATTTTCACATACATATTGCTTGTATTGGTTTTGTCCAGAAGAACCATCACATCCCCATTTGCAAAAGAGAGTTAACTTGCATTTTCCATATTTCTTCAAATCATTTCCTTTAAATGACAGTAGCAAGTGATTGTAATAGTGTCCACTGGTGGCAAACAATCCTTTTTAGCAGCAGTTATATGATGGAGATTTGAGCCTTTTTCAATCAAATGGCATTAAAATTTTTGAAATCGGCGTTAACAAAAAGGTTGACTTTTGGCCGATGAAATTGAGATCTAAGCCACAGTACGCCGTTAGGAAGCACCACTCTAAATTGATGTATGTTTTCAGAAAACATATTTAAGCCAAAATTTAATACTATACCGACATGGGTGAGATTCATGTTCATTCAATTTTCGATTTGAGATCGTCCGTTGACGATTTGATGCCGCCTGTTTTTGATTAAAATGTATAGCGATTAAAATAAATATTAAAATGCCTTATTTTTCATTAATTTTACATTTATGTAATTAAACACATTTATAAAAATACATATTATAATGATTAAAAAATATGTTAATGGTTATTGTTTCCAGGAATTGTTGTACTTTAATGCCGGCACTGTATTCAACTATCTTCTCATTGATCTTATAAGTAGCACTGCATTTATTTTCTTCACTTTTGTAGCACTTATTAAACAAGAGGTACATTTGCGCTCTAAATAACAAAAAACTTTATTATAAAAAAGCAACCTTTGTTGATTTACAAGATCGTTTTGCCTCAGTGTACGATGTTGTGTAAAAAAATCGAACCACCCTAATGAAAACATTTAATAAATATTTAGATATTTGAAGTACCAAATTCGATAGTGTTGAGGAGTATCGAGTAGTTAAACCTATTGAAATTGTTTATCACTATACCAAAGTTAAAATCAATAATGGAAATATTAAAAAAAAATAAATAAAATATGAATATGTACTTATATGTACAATTAAAATATGAATATGTACTTATTCGAAATTTGATTTAGTTTTTCATTAAAACAATTTAAAAGTTTATGTTGTGTTGTTCATAAGTATTAGCTATTGTTATGGTTTTGTTTATATCATGTTTAAATCTAATTATAATAAATATAATTATTTTATTTACTAAAAATTCTGAACAAACAAATGTCAGTCAGACATTCACACAAATAAGTAGGCAGCCTAAAACACTAATGCAACAAAACCACAATAATGGTTAATAACAGGAAAAACAAAAAAGCAAAAAAGAATAACAACAACAATAAGTATCACTAATAACAACAATAGCTAATACAACTAAAACAAAACTAATACGAATACAAAAGTAATAACAACAAAAAGGACGATCATTAAAATTAAATTACTTGACAAAAAAGCAAAAACATGTAAAATATGTTAACACAGGTTGTTGTTGTAGTTGTTCACATTTTAATATTAAAATAATTAAACAGAGAGAAAAAAAAAAAAACAACAGCAAGAACAAAAGAAAATTTAATATGTAAAATAATATTAATAAAAATATTTATGGCTGTAAGTGTGAGTGTGAAAAAAATTTCAACAAATATTCATACAAATTAAATGACATTAATTAACATTATTATGGTTGTTGTACGTTGTATTTTTGTTGTTCTCGCTGTTGTTTTTGTTGTTGGTGCTTTTAGTTGTGTTGTAAAATAATGATAAAAATAAAAGTGACCAAATGAGCGATCAGGGGAAAATGAGAGAGATAGTATGAGTTTATGAAATAACTCTATGGAAATGCAAACGTATACATATATTTTAATTTGCGTGGGTGAGTGCATTGATAATTTGTTACATAATCCCATTAGTTCCACATTGTCTACTTAAGAGCGACAATGTATCCTTGATGATGACTTCAATTTTTATATTTAGGGGTCATTTGATGCATATATGCTCTTTGTAATGCAAAGAGAGGTCAACTGATTAATTTCTACATTTCAAATAATCTAACGTGAAGTCAATTTTCACTTTAGTGTCTCTAAGTAATCTAGGATAAAGTCACTTTAAACTTGTTTCACTCGATATTCATGTCACAAAGATAATTTTATCTAGAAGATAATATGCCATCATGGTTTTTATTGCTTTTCAAACAAAAAATGTTCTCAAATAATACTAATTTCTATGCTACGTTTATTGTGTTATCGTAACGAACCAGCAGAGATCAACGCCGAATGCCTAAGAGTCCGTTAAGCTGAGCCGCCGGGTCGTGATATACAAGGTGGCGCAAAAGTAATCCTCCTATCAGAAAATGCTATATATTTTGCGATTGGCCCCTAAAGTCAGTTCTGTTTTGACATTTGTGTAGTAAACACATGCGAAATACACGTTAATAAACAATGTTACGCTACACTGCTCCAGAACGCGGAATATTGCTGACTATTTATTTGACCAATAATCGATCGGTGACTTTGGCACAACGTGAATTTCGTCACAGATTTCCTGGCCGTCCAACGCCTACTGGTGAAACACTGCGACGTTTAGCCGCTCGCCTCGAAGAGACTGGCACAACACAAGATGCTGCCAGGCGTGGCAGACCCCGGAGTAGCCGTTCTGCAGAGAATATTGCTGCTGTTGCCGAGGATGTCATGGAAGCGCCGTCGACATCGACCAGACGACGTGCCACGCAAATGGGTATCAGTTGACGGTCTTTACAGCGAATTTTGGTACAAGATTTGAAGACGTTTCCGTACAAAGTCCAGACGGTGCATCAGCTGTTAGCTGCTGACCGCCAATCGCGTCTAACATACGCTCAAGCCATCCTTAATCACCACCAAGAGGAAGATGATTTTTCAACAAAAATAATAAAACAAATAATGAGGCCCATTTCCATCTTAGCGGGTACGTAAATAAGCGAAATTTACGCTTCTGGGGCACTGAAAATCCGCGTGTAACCGACGAAGAGCCATTACACCCGCTCAAACTCACTGTATGGTGTGCTGTTTTTGCTGGAGGAGTCATCGGACCTTTTTTCTTCGAAGACGTCGCGGCCCAAACGGTTACTGTGAATGGTGAGCGCTACAGAGCAATGATCAACGAGTTCCTTTTGCCGCAACTTGATGAATTGGGATTGAAAAACATGTGGTTTCAACAGGACGGTGCACAACCGATATACTGAAGGATGCATTTCCCGGGCGCCTAATCTCCCGTTTAGGCGATTTGCACTGGCCAGCAAGATCGCCTGATTTGACTGCTCCAGACTTCTTTTTGTGGGGCTTTTTGAAGTCGCGGGTTTATGTCAACAAGCCTCAGACTCTTGCAGCTCTTAAAGACAATATCCGTCAAGAATGTGAGGACCTATCGCCGGAAGTTTTGGCCAAAGTGATGGAAAATGCCATAAAAAGGGCTCAAATGACAATCAACTGTGGCGGCGGCCATTTACATGACATCATATTCTCGACTTGATGTAAAAAAAATTAAAAGACACAAATAAAAATAATCCACAAGAAGTATCAAAGTTTTTCATTTTTTTTTTTTAATTACAGCCAAAAAACATCGGAAGTTTACTTTTGCGCCACCTTGTATTAGGACATTATGACAATATGACTGATAAGAGACCTTGTGAATTGACCATATATGTTGCCAGAAAGATGTGAAATACTTTGAATAAGTGTAAAAAATTCGGCATTTTTAAGGCATACACCCAATATAATATGTATATCTTATATTTTCCACAACATACAGATAATTTACAGGCATTTCATTATTTTTAATTTGTATAAATCCATAAACTCAAGTAAACCTCCCCTATAGTGACATTTTATTGAAATTGGACTATACATTTAGAAGTTACAGATCTATTTCCACTTTTTTTAAATATCCCAACTTTGACTTGCTAACGAAACTCAATCTCAAACTAAGATGTTACGATCGACGACTAAAACGTTTGATCCTTTCAAAGCAGCTTCGAATTATGAATCGAATCAATACATCGTTTACAGGCTAATCCAAACTATAAAGCGATCCCTATTGCCTTGATCCCTTGATAACTGTATTAATTTTAATGTCCTTGAGCTGTAAATCATAACTATTAAGTAAATTATCAAAAACCCCACGCACACTGTGGGAAAATATAATGTGTACGAATATAATAAAAATAAAGGTTTATAATGCAAGCAGTACATAGTTTATCATCGTCATTAACAGCTCACATTTAACAATATATAAAACTTATGGACTGATGGACTGACTGGCTGACTAAGTAGTGGCTCAATAGTTAAGTGTTTGTTTGTTTATTTGTTCGGTTGGTTGGTTCGTCGGTCAACGTATAACTTTTGGGTTTTTGGGTTGAAATTACAAACAAACACGCATTTGCCTCTGTCTATGATGGTAATGTTGTTTTTGAACTTGTCTGTATGTGTGTGCATGTAAAATGTCTGCTTAACTCTGTAGCACACAAACAAACATACATACATTGATATATGTAGATACACATACTAACTTACAATTTACACGACAATTGAACACATTCAGACCAATTTTCAGAGGACAAACATGTCGGTAATTATATTTTGATGTTTACACGTTTTACCCATTTTCACAGTTTTTTTTCTCTTGTTTCTCGACGTTTTTCGTTTTAATTCTCTGATGGATAATTAGCAAATGAACAGTTAGTTCAGTTATTTATATCCGTAGAAACAGACTATGCAATATAAGTGCTTACATAGGTAAAAGTGTAAGTATGTTTGCGTATGTATGTGTTTGAGTTAAAATATTCATTATAACAATTTCACATCTACACATGTAAGTGTAAAATTAAATCAAAAATTGATTTTATTTATTTTTGGCTATAGACAATAAATTGCAATTACAGACCGAAATAATAAATGTATTCAATTCAATTCAATTCAACTCAACACACACAAACCTCACATTCATCTTTCATGCCAAAATATCATTTTCATTATTAATCATAAAAAAAATAGCTGGCAGACAAATTGAGAGTGGACAGGAAAATATAATTAAAATCATGTTGAAATTTTCATCAATTTAATCAAAACATTATTTATGTGAATTCACAAATAAATTAAATATTTTCTGAAATTAATTAAATCGACAAGTTGCATTAAACAGAGACAATTTGCTGTTGTCTCGCATATTAAGTATATTTTTTAAAATTATGTTCTTTTTTTAGAAGTCAGCAAACTGCGACTTTTCTTGGTCAATGAGAAAATGTATACATCGAGTTCTGGGATCATGCATGTTGTGTCCAGCAGATATCGCGAAGGAGAATATAATATGCTCGAGCAACACTTTCTGTCCGATTAGTACTGATTGGATAATTGATGGAAGATTTGTATATATATTCTGGATCCTTATAGATAGCGGAGTCGATTAAGTCATGTCCGTCTGTCTGTCTGTTGAAATCAACTTTCTGAAGATCCCAGATATCTTCGGGATCCAAATCTTCAATAATTCTGTCAGACATGCTTTCGAGAAGTTTCCTATTTAAAATCAACAAAATCGGTCCATAAATAACGGAGATATGAGCAAAAATCCGAGACAACCTCTATTTTTGGCCTATTTTTGATCTATATCTCGATTACTAAATCATAAATATACACAATATGGATATCTAATGAAAGATATTTCAAAGTCCATTGCAACGATGTATATATTAAGTTGGACCTACAATGGGTCGAAATCGGGGAAAATATTTTTTAACCCGAATTTTTTTTCACAAAAAAAGAAAAAAAAAAAACAAGTAAGAAAGTATGGTCGGTCAAGCCCGACCAGATAATACCCTACACTAAGTAAATGAGCAAAAACATTTTTCTTTAAAAATTTCAATAATTTATGTTCGTGAGCGATTTTCGGAAGTGGGCCTTATATGGGAGCTATGACAAATTATGGACCGATCACCACGAAATTTGGTCACGTGATTAATGTTAATATGAAAGTTATTTATGTTGAATTTTATGTGTATACCAACATTTGTAGGAGATTTATGCTCGTTAAAGTGATTATCGGAAGCAGGCCTTATATGGGAGCTATGACTAATTATGGACCGATCATAATAAAATTTGGTGAAATGAATTCCCTATATATAAAACTTATTTGGACAAAAACTTGTGTAGATACCTATATAAATTAAACATTTGTGACGGATAAAATCCACTTTCGGGAGGACATTTGTATGGGGGCTAGGTCAAATAATGGACCGATTACAGCCAGTTTCAATAGGGATCGTCCTTGGGCAGAAAAAATGATATGTACCAAATTTTATGGAAATATCTTTTAAATTGCGACCTGTACTCTGCGCACAAACTTTACATGGACAGCCAACCAGCCAGCCAGACGGACGGACGGACGGACGGACGGACATCGTTTAATCGACTCAGAAAGTGATTCTAAGTCGATTGGTATACTTTAAGGTGGGTGTTAGACTAATATTTTTGGGCGTTACAAACATCTGCACAAATCCATTATACCCTCCCCACTATGGTGGTGTAGGGTATAAAAATGTGAATTAAAAAAAATTGGAAAGAAATAATTTCTAAAAAAAAAATTTTTTTTAATTTTATTTTAAAGTATAATTTGGTGAAGGGTATATAAGATCAAAGAGTATACTTTACTGTGGAGGAGTTGATCGACTGACATGTACAACATGGACCAGATGTGACGGAATGATGAATTTGCCCGAAAACTGCTATACTCAGAAAAGTCAAGATATTACACTTGGAAACAATCGTCAAAGAAATTTCAGCGGCGGAAACAAGGATATCCAGTTCCAGGTTTTCCCCATTTATTTTCCACCGAGGCATTAGTTTGCATTTACACAGTCCATCCAAGAAACGATGAGTGTTTCTATTGTTAGAGAATGACACTCATTGTGAATACACCTTCGGAGATGCTGTGCTTTCGTCAAATGCTCATCAAACATTGTTTTCGATAATTGTCTCAACATGCTTCCCATCCAAACCGACTGATTTTGGGAGCAAATACAAAGATGCCATGTGTGATGGAACAAACGTTCCACTGTTGAATCGACAACAAAATATGCATACTCACAATGGGATATAGATGCCGATCACTGATTTATAGCCATCATACTTTCAGTACTATACACTAACGCTAAAATTCTACTGTTTAATTGGCTATCGGTAATGTGTTCTGGATTATAATGAGTTCTAGAAGAACATGTATTATGTGAAAAAGCTTTCGATGTGGAAGTTGCTTCCAGAAGTGACCTCCAGAAGTTTTTGCAGTGTAAATACGTATTAGAAGTCGACTTCCAGAAGTCAGGATTTGCAGAAGTTACTTGCAGGAATTATGTGGAATCACGAGGTTCAAGTGCTGGAAGTAACTTGAACGACTTGTTGTGAACTGCAAGTGTTTTGAAGACTTGCAGAAAAGTCGGGTTAACGGTTTGTTGTATTGTCTTCTGTTTTCAGTTCTGTATTGTGATTGGATTATTAATAAAATTTTACTTTAAAAGTGGAAATGATAAATTGGTAAAAAATAGTCTGAAAAACTACCTTCTTGTTCAACTTCTTAGTATGCAGTTATTGAAAAGCAGACCTAGTAAATAATGAAAATATTTCTCTTGTATTGTCCATAGTATTCTCAAGACCTTACTTTGTGGATATAATATTTATTTACTAATGATTGCATTTTTTTCTTTCGTTAAAATAATTTTCCAATTTATTTCATCATTTTTTTTTTTGTTATGTTTGCATGTAAACGTAAATTTGTTTTTCTTTGGCTGTAATTAATTAAGTTTTGTTTTGATATAAATGTTTATTTATTTGTTGTATAGTTTTTTGCATTGTTTGTTTGTTTATATATTTTTTTCTAATTTGCTGTAGGCTGTCTCTTCTTTCATGTTTAACAATTTTCAAACAAACAAAATTTTCTATTTATTTGTCGTTTGCTGCATACAACCAACCAACCAGTCAGCAACTACTATAGCAGAAACAACATATACAGCAACCATCATGTCGTTTGCTTAAGTTTTGCTAATTACCAACAATATAAGAAGCTTTTTCTCGTTTGACACCGAAAGATGTTTTTTGTTGAAATCTTACTTTGACTATTTTAAGTTTTTGTATCTTTTCTTTACATTTTTGTTTTTTGCTTTTGTTTTATTTTTGTAATTTATTTATTGCTTGTCGGTATTAAAAAAGACAAGACAAGGAGTACAAGTAAGTATTTGGAAGATTCTAATTTTTTTGTTCTCTTGTTTTTTTTGCCTTAAAAATTAAAACAAAACACAAAATGATAATAAATAAAATGTAAATCTTCTTATTTTAGAAATAGAAGATGCAGCAGAGGACATGACATTTGTACTCGTAGTAAAGAATCAGGTTTAATTTATTCACGGTTGCCATCATTGCAAATTTATAGATAGAAAGACAGACAGACAGACAGACACACTCACACAGTCAGTCTTAATAAATTATTTCAAATTTATACAGAAGCTTTAATGATGTTCTGGGTTTGTTATACATACTTCTATGGGAGTAAATACTAATATACATAGATAATACATCCTTGTAGTTTTAAAGGTTGTGATTACACCGAACAAAAAAATTCGAAAACACATGAAACTACACACTTCGTATAGTCTTACTGGATTTACTGTTTTTCATCTCGTGATATTTTTTTTGCTTTAAAAGGACCTTAAATATTCAAAGGAAATGAAAATTGAAGTTCCTTTTTATACCCAACAACAAACAAGTTTGGGGGTGTATTGATTTTGTAATTCCGTTTGTAATGCATCAAAATATTTGTCGCAGGCCCATATTAGTATATATTTTCTGGGCTTCTAAGAGCTATATCCGTCCGTCTCTCTGTTGAAAACACGATATACGACTCAAGTGAACTCAAATTCCTTTTCGACTTCAATTTGACTATCACTAAAAACGTTACTGTCTCTTTTACTCACTCACACGACAAAAATGTTTCACAGAGGACACCTAATACTTTTTTGGATTTGAAAACAGTCTCATGACAAAGGTTTCCAACTCTTCAGCTCAGAAAATGGCTAGATTGGGAACTAAAAACGTCTAGAAATGGGTAAAACCGAAATGACTGAATAAAACTCGATCATATTACCATTTATTATAGTTAGATCCACTTAACCATCATACTTATATTAAATTTCTTAGCAGAATATAACAATTTTAATATTAGTAATTTTTTTTAACAGATTCTTACAAATTTATGAATTTGTAAGAATCTGTGTAAATCAATGTATTTGTTGTTGTGTCAGTCATAAAATTTAGGAGAGAGTAAATTTTTTACTTTCAGCTTACTCTCAGTTGCGCCTGTGTTCATGATGTTCTATTTAGATTTTGATTAACCCTTTCCCTGTCATGTGCATCACATATGATTCACAGCAAGTTACTTTCACACGTCCGTGCATCACATATGATTCACAAATTATATTATTTTTTAATTAACAAAAAATCTTTGGACGTACGGCATAAACTTTATTTTTTTGTATGGGGTCTGTTGCTTAGCTGTGATATCATAATTTCGTTCATTGAAATGCTCTATGATACACGACATTTTTTGTTTTGTTGTCTGCCGCAGAAGTAAATAATGCTGATGGTGATCCGACACGGCATCAGGCGACATACAATTGACCATGCGAGAAGCATGGATTTTCAAGGTAATGCCGCAAACTCGCAATGACTGCCCTTGAGATTTGTTAATTTTTATTGCGAATGCAAGCCGTATCGGAAATTGCAAGCGGTTAAAATCGAATGACATGTCGGTCGGAGACATTGAGATCCGTGGTATCAAAACGTCTTCTCCTTTGTACTTTCCTTTAAGTATTGTTGCTTCGATGATGTTATTCATCATGTTTTTTAACGCAAGTCGGGTGTCATTAAAAAGATTTGGTTGTTTTATGTTTCGTAAAATTATGATTACCGAACCGACTTTCAGTTGGAGATAGTGAGGCAGTAATCCGGGAAACTCCTTGGGAAGCAATTTCACTTTGAATCTTAAAATTCAATTCGTCGACGTGAATGTTTTTCGCAGCCAATATAGCACGTTCGCTCAAACAATCATGTACTACTAAGTATTAAATCAAATTTTATCTACGAAGTTTTCAGGAAATTTTTTAAAAATGTTGCCCTTAGAGTATTTGTATGCGTTAGAAATCTACATTAATTTTGTTTCTATATTTGCAAAAAATACATATATTATTTTAATTAGGAAGCTGCCAATATTCGTTTACATATTTTAAATTGAATTTGGTAAAACAAGTAACAACTGATTTTTATTTAATTCGCTTTAATAGCGTTTTCATACTAGACCACATCTAACATCTACCATCAATTTTCAAAGATGTAAACATCTACCTATAAGAATTACACAGTGCTCAACATCTTTCAACATCATTACAGGATATTCCTCTCTCATGTTGTTTCACCTAACATCTTTTGATTATTTTAATGTCGTCTCCATAATTTTAGTGTCACCACTAATAAAATGTCAATGAAATTAAAAAAAATGTAAGCAAACATTTTTATGAAAATGAGGGCGACATTTTATTTGCTTGAAATACAAATGCATGTTTATTAAAAAGTTTTAAGTTTTTAGTAATAAATAAAACCAGTTTAAATTTACCGCGTATTATTGATGCTAGATGTTAGATGCAAGTAGTGTGGACAAATGTTTCATGACTTCAACATCTTCCAGACGTTTCCCCAAAATGTACGTAAGTGTGAAAACCCTATAACCCACTTGAAACCAATGATCCCATTCTAGGCAACATTATTGTAAAACTAATGCACTTCTATAGAGTACATATATGATGGATTTGTAATGAATTACATTTTTCGAATCTTTGTCATGATGATTAAAAACGGAAAATATGAATTTTTAATGTAGAATTTTTGGAATCGATAAGTGAGTATTTCTTTAGTAAATATATGTATTTCAAATGTTTGTGTAGCAGCATCAATGAAATAACAAATGTTCCTGAACTGATTTTCAAGACTTATTTCAAGAGAGATAATTACAAGCTAAAATCATGGAATAATGAACTAGTTCACAACCGTTCCATCAAACAGGTATTGTTTCCGAAAAGAAATCATTGGTCACAAAACTTTTAAATTAAAACATATTTTTTAGCATGACAAATTATATTTTAGCTTGTAACTTGACAAGCCTTGAAATAAATTGACAATGAAGCTCATTCAAGGCCGTATGTCAACCCTAATTATTAGAGAGTTTTATAAATCAAAAAAAAAAAAAAAAAAAAAAACAATTTGGATGATGAAAACAGACCTAATAGTGAATAAGAGGATTTTAGATCCTGAAGATTCATCTATCAAATTCTTCTAATTGTAAATGGTGTTTTATAAGCCCTTGGAATTGTACAAAAATAGCACAAAAAAGTAAATTTAAAATTTTTGGAGAAAAAAAGTCCGATGGTGCCAATGGAGTCTATAGTGTCTCAAAAATAGGCCTCGTCGTTATGTGCGCCATAAAAATCACGAATTCGTCTATAAATTTGCTCTAATTGATGACTGGTGTTCAAAGTAAATTTGGATAATTTGGTAGCGTTGTTCAAGCGTCAATATATTCATAGTGATCTGCCAGAGTATCTGTTTATAAATGTAAAAAATGGAGCATTTTTAATTCGTTTGAAAGAACCATCGCACAGTGGGGGAAATATAAAAAGTGGAAATCTGTAACTTCTAAACGAATGGCCACTTATATAGAAACTTTTGATCGAAATACTAAAGTGGAAAAGAAATTAGTGAACTGTTTTTGACAATCCCACAATTCCCAAAAAAACTTTTAAAAAATCCCAAAATTGTGATTTTTTTGATTTTTGGATCTATTGAAAGCACCAAGCTCTGAAATCCCTTTGCACAATATTGAAAAACATATTGGGTATGTCCCAATATAGCTATTTGAAAGCAGCTATGCGATTTGAGAAAATGTTGTCTAAAGTTGAGATTTACATAAAAAATAGGTCTACTTCGGACGGCTCTGGGCCACGCAATAGTATGAATTTTGATATTATTTTGCTTTTATAATACTTCCCGTAATGTTTTATTTCAGAATACTATAAATACATTAATTATCTTCTTCTCATTTTCTGTATAATTAAAAATTATAGTAAATTTGTTGTTAATTCAAGAAAAGATATTTCAAGAATATCGAGAAAGGATTGGATCCGTTATTAGCAAAAAAGCAGACAAAGGTAGGTTAAAAAAATAAAATTTTACTTTTCAAATGCGAATAAATCGTAAACTATAAGAGATAATGTATGGCTAAAGCAATGTTTCTTGTAAATCTTTCAAATCGGATAGCAAACATAAATTTGACATCATTTTTAATTTTTGATATACCCGAGGTGCCCCACTTTGGGACGCTTTCAAAACTTAAACATATCAACACCTCCTCTACACAGAAAAAAGAAATTCATAATTGGAATGCATTTTGTAATAAATATTATTAATCGAACATGACTTTTTTTTCCCAAACTCTTTTCATACAGAATAAGAACATGTTCATAAATATTATAAAATTGTACATAACGCAAATTTTTGCTTGTTTTACGCAAATTTTATAATATTTTATAATAAATTGCATTATAATTGTATTATATAATGAATTAGTTTCCATAATAGCCATATATTGGCCAATATTTCAAGATAAATCAACAATATTAAAAAAATTAAAAAAATATCATTAAACATAATAAAACATACATAAACATAAAAACATCTTATCCTCTTAAAACAATTTAATCAATTTCGCGCATATTATCTCATTTTGTAGCTGAAAATCATAAAAAATTTAAAAAATTTCCAAGGAAATTTTCAAACATTTTTGAGCAACATAAAAATATAAATTAAATTGTAATAATATTTTCCAAGCATTCTAGATTTTATTTGAAAACATAAAATATGAAAAAAATCTTACTATTTAATAAATTTATTTATAAATGTTATGAATTGAAATCAATGAAATCAAATCATAATATTTATGTTGAAACTTTTTTCTGTGTATAGCCATTTTATTAAAATCGGGATATTCGTTTAGAAGTTACCGATTTATTTCCCCATTTATTTCATTTTCCCCACTGTGCATCGATTCCATTTTATGTGGAAATGTCCGCCGCGTCTTCGGTCGCATCCATAAATGTCCAATATTGCATGATTCAGGCGCATGGATCAGACTGAATTTATGTTGCCTTTGAGGACCGCTGTGGTTTGTGGCTTATTCGCATAGACCTGCGTCTTAAGAAAGTCCCACAAGCAAAAGTCTAACGGCTCAAATCGCTCGATCTCGGTGCGCAGATAACATTACCTCCACTCAGATGATAATGCCTCAAATCGCTGGTGCAGAATGTCCAATGTGGCATGAGCTGTGTAAAACTAAGCGCCGTCCTATTGAAACCACATATTATTGGTGTCTATATCATCCAATTCAGGCCAATTATCGACCTATAGCGCTCGCCATTGATGGTGATGGGCTGGCGAACGTTGTTCTCAAAGAAATATGGACCGATAATGTCGCCAGCCCAAAACTCACAGTGACTTTTTTGGGATGCTTTGGACGCTCTTGGATCCCATGTGGATTGGTATCGTTCCAAATTCGACAATTTTTTTGTTGAGGTACCCATTCATCCAGACATGGGCGTCATCGCTTAAAATGGGCGAAGAGCTTAGAACGTTGCTTGAACAGAACACCCATAAAAAACGAGATTTTTAATTTGTTTTGTTTTTTTTGAAAACTCTATAAGTATTATAATAATTCGTTATGAATTCTATTTCTCAGTTGTAATCTAAACAGCTATTGATAGGGTTTTTGTTTCTTATTTGACCATATTTATGAACTTCGTTGACATTCGTGTTGTTGGATCGAACATCTTCGACCCATGGACAAAAATGATCAACTGTGTAAATAACTTTGTCTTTCCTAATCTGAGAAGATTGAATACCAACAAGTAAATATCTGGTTGGTTAATTTTCGTCTTAAATAATAAAATAATTTGTAAACATTAAATACTAATTTTTATGCAATAAAATACATATGTATATTGTTAATCACAAAAATCCATTTGTACTCATTTGTAGTAATTATATAACTACATATACTACGAACAATATTTTCATTTAATTTGCCAAATAAAACTCCCATCAACTTTCCATCCACTAGACGTAGTCTTTGTTAAAAGGCCATAAAGTGTCTTAATTTACCATTCAGGCACTTTTCAGCGCTGTCTTAAATTTCCAATAAATTTAACAGTTAATTAAATTGTTCGCTTACTGTCCCGATCGTAACGGGGCATTTGACGTTCGTGAGTAAACAGCAGACGGACGGACGGACGGACGGACGGACGGACGGATGGCTAGAATAACGTAAATACTTACGAGTGCGATGAGTATGCATTGCTATGTCTTTCATATAAGTAATTGGTTTATCTTGTTAAAATTCGTTTCACAAACTTTGGCTTTAACTATTTTGCACATTTTATTGTTTAGCATAAATATTTGATAGCGGACGTACGAACGCACTATTTGCTACTTATCTACCTATTTGGCACCTCAGTCAATTTATTGCATTGCGTGGGTACTTTACGAGTTTGTATGTAAGTAGTTACGTAGAGACCCAGAGACATTAACAAAGGAACAAACAAATGGATGAAGGAAATGGTTGAGTGAATGAGCGAACATTTTAGGCTTTTTATCGCCACCATTTGTTTTGTTTCATGTTTTGTCAGTGGCGTATCTATACGAGTGCAATTAGTTTATTTAGTTTTTTGTTTGCTTTGTTTTATTAGTTTTGTTAAGTGATGCCAGGTGAGTTTTATGGATATAAAATATTAATGAAATATAATGAATTGCCAATTGGAATCGAAATAGGTTTTACAACTATGAAACTAACATTAATCTAGGCATGTCTCGTAGCAAATAGTTTTTGTAAGATTCGTTGTAACCCAATTCAATTCAGACTTATAACGCTTCCATATCCAAAAACCTTATCATACTAGGTATTCAGTACATATTAGCAGAACCTTCTGATCTGGCTACACTTGATCCAGAACAAACTGCCTTAACTCTCTTATGTGAACACACTTTGAATCATGCTAAAACGTAAACTACTACTTGTGTTTTATTCATTTTTTTTTGTTTTTGCTTTTCACTTTTTATCCCATACCATTTTCTATCCGCCAAATGGCAAAAGTGTTAGAAAGAACAAATCGTTGTCATGTCCAAATGTTCAATTTTAACAAATTGTTCAATACACAACACAATTCAATTGTAACTAAAACTTTGATAAATTAGAATTATGCAGACAATTGTCGATAACGTTCTTAGCCAGGTTAGCAACTATTGTTAACTTACAGCCAACCATGCAATTGCGTTGGATGGTTGAATCAAGTATAAGGAATAGGGGGAGGGGGGTTCACAAGTTGTCTGTCGGTCGACATGATGGCAAATTGAAAATTTTAGCAAATAAATTGTTGAGCAATTATTATTTGACACAATGTTGATTTTGGAGGTTAAATTATTATTAGTGATTAATTGTTAAATGACAACTTACGGCGGCGTGGATAGTGATGATAATGACAATGATGACTTTAATTGCCTGTGATATTTATGATTTGTTTGTGTGTGTTTTCGAGTAGTATTTGAATTTACATACTTGAATGTGTGTGTGTAAAATTTATAACATTATGAGAATATTTTTGAGCTGTAGTTTTTTTTACATGCACAGTGGAACCGAATCATAATTAATTGAAAAAAAAAATTCTTAATGAAGACTTCTACAAGGCGGCGCAAAAGCAAACTTCCCATGTTTTTTAGCTGTAATTAAAAAAATGAAATGAAAAACTTTGATTTTTCTTCTGGATTATTTTTATTTGGTCTTTTAGTTTTTTTTACATCAAGTCGAGAATATGATGTCTTGTAAATGGCCGCCGCCACAGTTGATTGTCATTTGAACCCTTTTTATGGCGAATGTGAGGACCGGCGAAAGGTCCTCACATTCTTGACGGATATTGTCTTTAAGAGCTGCAAGAGTCTAAGGCTTGTTGACATAAACCCGCGACTTCAAAAAGACCCACAAAAAGAAGGCTGGAGCGATCAAATCTGGCGATCTTGCTGGCCAGTGCAAATCGCCAAAACGGGAGATTAGGCGCCCGGGAAATGCATCCTTCAGCATTTCGGTTGTGGCACGTGCAGTGTGTGCCGTTGCACCGACCTGTTGGAATCACATGTTTTCCAATCCCAATTCATCAAGTTGCGGCAAAAAGAACTCGTTGATCATTGCTCTGTAGCGCTCACCATTCACATTAACCGTTTGGGCCGCGACGTCTTCGAAGAAAAAAGGTCCGATGACTTCTCCAGTGAAAACAGCACACCATACAGTGACTTTGAGCGGGTGTAATCGCTCTTCGTGGGTTACATGCGGATTTTCAGTGCCCCAGAAGTGTAAATTTTGCTTATTTATGTACCCGCTAAGATGGAAATGGGCCTCATCACTCATGATTATTTTTGATGAAAAATCATCTTCCTCTTGGTGGTGATTAAGGATGGCTTGAGCGTATGTTAGACGCGATTAGCGGTCAGCAGCTAACAGCTGATGCACCGTCTGGACTTTGTACGGAAACATCTTCAAATCTCGTACCAAAATTCGCTGTAAAGACCGTCGACTGATACCCATTTGCGTGGCACGTCGTCTGGTCGATGTCGACGGCGCTTCCATGACATCCTCGGCTACAGCAGCAATATTCTCTGCAGAACGGCTACTCCGGGGTCTGCCACGCCTGGCAGCATCTTGTGTTGTGCCAGTCTCTTCGAGGCGAGCGGCTTAACGTCGCAGTGTTTCACCAGTAGGCGTTGGACGGCCAGGAAATCTGCGACGAAATTCACGTTGTGCCAAAGTCACCGACCGATTATTGGTCAAATAAATAGTCAGCAATATTCCGCGTTCTGGAGCAGTGTAGCGTAACATTGTTTATTAAAGTGTATTTCGCATGTGTTTACTACACAAATGTCAAAACAGAACTGACATTAGGGGCCAATCGTAAAATTTATAGCATTTTCTGATAGGAGGATTACTTTTGCCACACCTTGTATAAACAGGATGTAAGTCTTCTTAAGCTGATTCTATAATTTATCAAAAAAATAATAAATATACCTTAGGTACTTCTAGGAACTAGTTCCTTGCGTGATAATTTCAAACAAAAATCAGTGATGAAAGAACAAATTCTGGAACGATTACTAAGAAGCTATGTATGTTTGCTTTCTAAAACTTCTGTAGAACTAGTTTCGAGGGTGAAAATTTCGAACAAATTTCATTGATTACTGAACTGGTTCCAACACCGATCCAAAAACCGTGTGCTAGATCCATAAAGCTTCTATAGAACCAGTTCTCAAGTTGATAGTTTCAAACTAAAATCATTGGTATCAACGCCTAATAGAACAAGTACCGACTATAGAGATGTATTCTAGAACTAGTTGTGGAACTAATACATATTTGCCTGGGTAATGATGTTTTTTGCTTTCTTAAACTTGTACCAAAATTTTAATGTTTTGTTTATTAAAAATTATATTATAATAACAAAAAGCAGGCATTTGAAATCTCTTTTTTTCAGTGCATAATTCTCTATTAAGTAATTAATATTTTTGTGAAATATCTATATTTTATAGTGAATTTATTTCAGTTTTTAGTGCATATTTCTGCATTTTTTATTTCTCAGCGTTGGCTATTAATTATAATATTCAAATATGAAATCTTATTATTAACATTCATGCTTACAATCCACTGTAGAGAGTCATTATGTAACTGACATATAAAATCATACAAATTAATCCTCCTCAGCCACGTTTGATTTTCTTAACGGTTTCTTAATTTGTTTTATCTGAAATTTACTGTATGCATTCATAAAACCAGCGATTGTAGAAGGCCTTCCTTGCACTGCAGCCAACATTGGAAGTTTTAATTTATACAGCATAGTACTGCAGTCTTTGCCTCTCTCTCTCTCTCTCTCCTTAACATGAGAGTTTATAAACTTTTTACAAAAAAATGTTAAATTGCAGATCACACAGACCACCTTTTGTATGATCATAAACAACAACATTAATGCCTTTTTAAAAAAAAAATGATAAAAAAAGAAAACTAAACAAATGATATTTTTCCCCATTCTCTTGGCCAGTATGTGTGTTTGAATGTGTCTTCCCAAGGAGAATGTACAGATTCCGTGTAGTATGTGTTGAGTGCATTTGTGGTCGATTCGGTCACAATATCCTCTTAAACATTAACTACATAATCTTATGTCTACTTAGCGTCTCGTTGCCATAAATCAATTCAATTGTTTATTTGTTTTCTTTTTTTTTCCTTGGTTTTTTTGTATTTGGGAAACAAAATGTACAACCATAAAAGACACAATAACAAATTAATCATTTTGATGATTTTCAATTCAATGCACTCAAACACAAGCAGCCAGCTAAAGACATCGCTAAACACTTGTCACATTTTTGGAATTTAAAAAATTATTATTTTCTCATAGGTTTTTTTATTATGATTTTAAAATCGAAATGATCAATTGGGAAAAGTTATTTGCTGCATTGGCGTTTTTAAAACAAGAAAACTCAGCATGTAAATTAATTAAAATACTATATATTAATGATTTAAATAAATTTTTATGACGATTCAAAATATTTTTATTACCAGATTTAAGTCATTAATTAATTATTATGATTTTAAGATTTCTTGAGATATTTACAACAGGTGAATTAAAGAAATGTTTTTATGTAATAGAATTTAAACAAAGGTAGCTACCGTAATTCTGAGATTTATTAACAAGATATGGAATAGAACTTTCATTAGTATCTAGAGCTCAGCTGATTATGAAACTTGTTTGAATCAAACTCATCTTTTTACTTCTATATTTATTCATAGAATCTGTCTGGTTTTCAGAGACCTGACAATAAGCATTAAAATCGTATAACTAATATTAAAGCTCAATCGTCTCTAACGATACTATTTCAGCGCATTTGGCTCTGTGTGAGAAGTATTTTTTATGGATATTAGTGCTTACATCCTTAACTAATGGTACTTCTAAGTCTTTTTGGATGTTTTTAGGGTCCCAAGAATTTTTGATTGGGACCTCTGTATAAGATCAGTACTGGAATTGCTGGTTCAGATTGGTTTTAAAATGTTTTATACAAAATGAATTCATAGTCAAGGCTTAATTTTGATTAGACGCATGCGAACTCTATTGTCCTGTATATAACGATGCCAAGTAAGTCGTCTATCTAACTGAATACTAAGGAAAGTAACAGTATCTGTCTATGGATGTCAGTGGGAGGTAAGTATTACCATATCATCTGCGAATGACAAGATGTTAAAGCGTCGATTTTTAATCATGGATGGTATAATTTTGTCGTCAATTGGTGATATATTCGTATTTATATTCGTCTTTTGGACTAACTCAGATGTGATCAGTGGTTGTCTGATTAACAAGAGGATTTTCCAGTACAAAATCTTTCTTGGGTGGATTTGCCTTACATACATTACTCAGATGTTGAGCAAAAACTAATGATTTCCCTTGGCTCTTCCTGGCTAATTATCATAAGCCTTTCTCAACTGAGTTTTTCAATGTACCGATGGTTTAGATTAAGCTTCATGGCCCATACTCACTTCGTGTATATACATATGTATGTCCATCTCGGCATGTTATGCACTCTTGTGGAAATATTCTTCCCCATTTTTCAGAAGCCTAAAAAACCATGGTCCTCAATGTAATTTCTTAGTGATGTCAATCAGAATTCCTAAGATGTTTCAGTTTTGGCATGTTATTCATATGAAAACGTTCGTCTCTAATTCGACTAAAAGCAGGACAATGGCACAGTTAATGTTCCAGTATTTCATCCTCTTCCTCACACGCTCTGCAGATCTTACTGTCGAATAGATCGATATGAGCCTTCAGCTCTGTGTGCCCAGTAAGAAGGCTTCTGGGTGTTGGCGTATTCAGGTTCATAAGCCCCTACGTTCTCCTTAGGTTTGGGTTTCCCCAAAGGATATTGGTCGACTGTAGAGTTTTGCCTGTCTCTGGCATTTTCGGTTATTGCTCACACTTTCTGTTCATTCGTAAATCTTGGAAAAGATTTTGGTATTTTCCAGATTCATGTTATATATAAATGATCCCATTCTGTTTATCTTGTCCGCTTTTTCTCAAGATTTTCGCAGTTACAGTATGAGTTTATTTCATTCTTACATTGTAAAATGTTCCGAGATTTAACATAGTGCGCTTGACTATCTATCCGTAAAAATACAAGTTGAATTTTTGTTATCAATCCCCTTCAACCAATTAATGCTCACTGTAATGGCCATGATTTCTAGTAGACGAAATTATTTACCTATATTTTAGTTTAGTTTGTAGAAGACAATTCCTCCTGTTTTAAGTAATGTTCCGTGTTGCTTTGTTATGTTTAGTATTCATCGAACTCTTGTTGTAATATTTTCTTTTCGATCCTCCAAATAGAAGGCTCTTTTCAAATTTCTTGTATGGATGAACTTCCTCTGCTATGTAGCAGGATATCTATTTTGTTGCCACTATCTAGGCTTTCTAAGCGTTCTCTTTTCTAGAAGTAATCGTTCAATATCTCAAATGAAAGTATTTGGATCTTTGATTGATCCAGCACCAGCACCATAGCTAATGAAGTTACTGATATATTTCTTGTATTTAAGCGCACTTTCTCTGTAATACGCAAGATTTGTAAGAGATTTTTGTATATTTTTTAGCATAAAAGGTAACTATTACAAGCGAATGGTCAGAAGATAAATAAAAATATATTTTCGATGATATTTAGTTTCGATCTACATTTCTGGATGTGACAAAGGCTATGAATGTTGGTATGTTGTATGTAAGTCTATTGGTTAGATACGACATCCAAACCATTCTTGCTGTCAACTAGGACTTTGTAAAGCTGTCTCTGGGATTTATTAACATCCCATTATATAGGTATTGCATTGTAGTTCGAATTCATCTCTTTTGCTTATTCATCATCATATAAATTCAACTTATTCGAATACAATTTTAAGTGGCATGTTGAGATGAACTAGGTTTCCAGTATCTGATAGAGCATTTTTCAAAAGATCTCAGATATTAAAATATTGATCTAGAAGGAAAACTAAACCAAATGTTTAGTGGCCATGGAAGCAGCACATAGTTATCAATGACAAGCTCATTTTTGGTAATAGGAAGTGTAACGACTCACTGTGGGGCAAAATCAAAATTTTTTGCAAATAAATCTGGCATTTCTAAACGGCTGGTACGATCGGGATAAAAATTTGACGTGGGCGTAGCCAAGGAGAACTCGCGTTTGATTTATTAAAATTGACCATAAAAATGCTTCAAGCGCGGAGCTATGGGGGCTTAAAGTAGGGTACTTTCGATATATAAAATTTTTAAATATTTTTTCCCATTCGATTTCAAAGATTTTTATATTTTTGAAAAGCGCTCGGCTAGGTCTTGAAAATATATGCTTTCGTGTGCTATTTATATCTTATAATTCCCCAATTAAAGATATTTCAAAATTGAGATTTTAAAATTTTGCCATACCTTGGTCCGCTTTTTTAAAAATATAGGGCGTATTTTAGAACAGAATGAACTCAAATTTTTTTCGTTAGTTAGCAACTAAATTACCAATAATATGCAAAAGATCTCAGAGCAATATCAATTACGGATTCTAAAATATACGATTTTCAATTTAAAAATTCAAAAAATAGCTGTTTTTTTAGGCGAAAGGGTGACTTAACTCTTTTTTTGTTTAAAAAAAAAAACTTTATTTTAGGACATACACAAATTTGATGGTTTTCTGTAAGATATCTTTACGGACAACATTTTGGTATAAAAAGCATGTCATAGTTTTCGAATACGTCGTCGCTGTGCCCTTCGTAATTTGACCTATTTTTTAACAAAATTTCAAACTTGGGCCACATGTTCTAAAATCCCAAAGCAGGGATCTGAAAACGGGAAGCAGTTTTTGAAACATTTATGTGATCCCTATTTATTCCCAAAGTATTTTCCAAGCCACGAAGAATATATGGGCCCTAGGGGTAAAATTGTAAAAAAATACCATTTTTGGGATTCATTAGGTTCAAAAGTACGCCCTATATTTTTTAAAAAGCGGATCAAGGTATGGCAAAGTTTTAAAACTTCAAGTTTGAAATGCCTCTAACTCGGAAATTATAAGAGATAAGCATATTTTTTCAAGACCTAGTAGAGCGCTTTCCAAAAAATGACACGTGTTTAAAAATTGTACATGTCAAAGGTACCCTAATTTAAGCCCCCATAGCACCGCGCCTGGACCATTTGTAGGGCCCATTTTAATAATTAAAACTCGAATACCTCTTGGCTACGCTGACGACAAATTTTATCCCGATCGGACCAGCCGTTTAGAAATGCCAGATTTATTTCCATAACATATTGATTCTGCCCCACTGTGCGACTGCAAACAAACCTCTCCAATTTGCAAACCTCTACAAAATTGCAAAATTTTTTCCAGGAATGGAATCACTTCTATCCGAATTATGGTCGATTTAGTCTATTGTTGACAAGTGTGATCATTAACCTGTAAACTTGAATTACACAGAAATATTGGAACGCATATAGCGTAGAATAAATGCATAGAACGGAAGGTGGAGAAAATGACTCTCTTTTCACACATAATGGTGATACAATAACAAAATATATGCTAATACATTCTCATGAATTAGGCTTTTGACAACAGATGTAGGTTTTTGGCTCTCAGTTACCTATCTTGTTGTCATCTATGGCATATAGTTTCCAAACTCAAAACTAAGGTAATGCCAGAAAAACTTAATTATTTTCTTTTTTTATATCTTCGTCAATATTCAAACAGTCAATATTTATAAATTATTCTGTTACATACATACGTATATATATGTATGTATTTTTCAATTAAAAGACCAAAAGTCATAACAATTTTTCATTTAATAATCGTTATTAATAATTTGAAAATAAATAATAAATTGCTTTATTGGACATAATAATTTGGCACAATAAAAACTACTACTGTATCTGCTCGCATGTTTGCATAACTCTTTCCTCTAGATACAACTGAACGTTTAGGTATTTTTATGTGCCACCTGTAGCAATTTGTGTCTTTAACCCCATTATTAATTTCAACAACACTGCACTAAAATCAACAAATTATGCACTTCTTTCCTTTTGTTTTTTGTTGCTGCAAACTCAACAGCAAAACAAAAATTCCAAAAAAAGGAAAAAAAGTCATCCATAAATGTGTATTTATTCTACCAAAGAGGATAAATACCAGAAATAACAAACATTTTATCACCATAGTTTGAGACAAGTTATGAAACAACATTCAGGTAATTAATAAATTAAATAAGAAAGGGCCAACTACTCCATGTATGCCACTGCACACTGCACTGTTCCAAAGGCAGCATAAATAATAAAGGCAACAACAGCAAAAACTATTTATATTTAATATAAGTAAGAAAAAGTTACTTGCAATTTGTTAATACCACTTTAAAAATTTAATTTTTGCTATAAAAATGTTGAAGTTCGGTCAGTTCAGTTTAAAGAATCTGTTAAATACAAGAAAAAGGATCATTGAACGAACGAAGGAACGAAACGAACGTTACAGCACCAAGTGGAAACAAAAAGGAATTGCAAGAAAAAAAAATAAAACAGCAAACCAAGTGTGGTTTCCACGAAAACCCATTTGGTTGCACTTTAGGGCAACATACTCTTATTAACAGCTACAACCAGCAACAAAAAAAAAAAAAAAAAAAATTAACAAAATAAACTACTGTAGGATTAAATGTGAACAAACAAAAGAGCAGAAAAAATTCAGCCTGTAGAGTAAAAATTTTGCCGGGCTCCTACCAACGAGTTCTATGTAGCGAAATACTCTTACTCTTGTAACTGGACGCATTTGGGGTTGATGGTTGGTTGGAAAACAGAACAGAAAATAAGTACGAGCGAAGTACCCACCAACCAACAGGACTGTCAGCCAGTCAGCCAGCCAGCCTGCCAAGTTATACAGTTGAACACGCTGTTTAGCATGTTTTAATTATTATTTTTTTAAGTTGTTCTTATTTATTTTTTTGTAGCTGCTGTTGGTGGTTTTCATATGATCTTAATGTTATTGCTCCCTGAAGCTTTAAGCGAAGAAATTTTCTTATAATTTAAATACTGTAGAAATTGAAATGCTTTGAAGAAATTTAAAAAAGTTCAAGTTTAAGTATTATTATGTTTCTTTGTATTTGCCTAAAATTTAAATTATAATACATACATAAAGGTCTTCTTAATGGAGATTATTACTTAGTTAGCAATATGAAATAACAATCGACAATAAAGCACATTGAAAGGGTTTTTTTGATAAGAACTCACCAATCGTTGGAGCTTATAGTATCAGAACAATACCAACTAAAAATTATAATGATGAGAAACAGAGAAAATTAAAGACTTTTTCCTCCTCATCAAGGTCTCCGCAGCAGGTACAATTGTTATTAAGATAAAGTCCAAGCTTATAAGTTGCATTTTTGTCGCAACATATGTAAGGTGTCAAAACTAAGGTAATGGTAGATTAACATACCAATAGATTTCTCTGTACGTTTTCAGTCGACTAGAATTTACACCTAAATCACGTTTACTAAATCAGGATGATGAATCGAAGACTATCAGGATAACATACCCCAGATAATTTCATTGTTCCGGAACGTAAATATTTATCTATTAAATAAATATCAAAATCTAATATAGATTTTGATATTTATCAGAATGATGAATCGAAGACTATCAGGGTAACATACCCCAGATAATTTCATTGTTCCGGAACGTAAATATTTATCTATTAAATAAATATCAAAATCTAATATAGAGTTCAGAGCCTTCACGGATTTTGTACGAATGCACAGTGGCTTAGTTTTTTTTTTTTTTTTCTGAAATAATTCGTTATCTCCGGAACTATTAGAGATATTATTATGAAATTTCCCATGGCTTAACTTGATTTACCTTTGCATGAAATATATATAAAAAACGTACAAATTTTTCAAAGGGGGCTAGGGTTTGTAGAACTTCTGAGGAGTAAGTAAAGGCTTTTTGTATAAGTATTAGATATTGGTGAAAACCTTAGGACGTCATTAACCTTAAAAACTAAAAAAATTATAATATGGTGATTTTCCATGAAGAAAAATATAAAATTTAAATTAATATAAAATTTAACGGTTAAAGATATCTTAAAAAAATTTTAAACTAATGTAGATCCTAATGTCCTTAAATCAATGGCATTATAATTTTTGACATTTTTAATTTTAAAATACCGAAATTCCTAAACCGGGGAAAATGTGTTCCAAAAACGGAGTTTTTTTTAGAAAGTGTCTACTGTGACGTTATTTACCGTGTGGTAGTAAAAGAGCTTTATAATTATTTAAGAAACATATAGGGTTATACAAATATGGAGCCCTTTTGTGGATGGATGCTTTGCCTTTTTAGAATTTTTTACTCAAACCGAATTTTTTTTTTTTTTTAATTGGCCATGTTTGGATAGGTCTTAGAGATAGAATGACTGAAGTCTGAATTTTCTAAACGGGTAAAGACAATTCAATGATTTTAAAAACACAGTTGTCCTATGGTTAGATACATTTTTGGAGAAAAAATTGAGGTGGTCGTGGCAATATTTCGCCTACCTCCCACACAAATGTTAAAATCAAAATTTTAATATTTATACTACTACACCATAGTGAGAAGGGTATAGTGGGTTATGTTTGTTGATGTTTATAACGTGCAAAAGTATTGTTCCAACACCCACATTAAAGTATACCAATCTGCTCAGGACCACTTTTTGAGTCGATTGAGCGATGTACGTCCGTCCGTCCATGTAAACTTTGTAATCAAACTACAGATCGCAATTTCAAAGATAATTCGACAAAATTAGGTACAAGCTTCTCCATTGCCCCAAGGTCGATGCCTATTGAATTTGGTTAAAATCGGTCCATTAATAATATCGGTCATTCTCCTATCCCCCATACGATTGCTTTCTTCCACTTCACGTTTATTTCATAACAAAACTTTTTTACAAAATTGCTTAACGTGAAAAAGTCTACAATTTTGTTGCTTCCAGTACTAATATTTCCACATATAAAATCAAAAACACGTTCATGTCTTTCATTTTGCTTTGTTGAAAACCAAATTTCGAAAATTTCATTACGAAACATTTGTTTGGCCATGATGCTTTTATAGGTCAAAAATTTCCGGGTGTCAATTGAGGTGGAATTTCTTTTTTGTTTCTATAAATAGGAAGGTTGGTAAATGGTATAGTAAAAAAAATTTCACTGAACTCAACTGAACTTTGTAACTTTTTTTTTATTGAAAATTATAAAATTAAGAAAAAATTTTACCTAAAATGGATGTCTTGAATACCACTCATAAACAAATTAAGCAGGCCTTATTTTGAAATGTAATGAAACTCTTATTTAGTTTAAGTATTGTATTTTACTATTCAAAAAGAATTTTATAAAAAAATCAAAAAACAAAAAAATATAACTCATCCAAACATTGATTACTTTTAGCAATAACTATTAAAAAATTTTAATGTCAATTAAACATATCAATCTTTGATACCATTATATTTTTGTTGTTTACATATTTTGTTTTAAAACTTGTTTTTGTAAATATCAGGGTGGTTTTTATCGCCAATATAGCTGATATTTTAAAAATAAATTTCGACTTTCCGTATGCCCGCCATATCTAAAAAAGTTCGAGCAAAAATAAATCAATAAACCTGAATATCTCTTTAATTAAAAGAGATATCTTACACATATAAGCGTATTTTTTGTAGATATTCTCAAGGACTATTTATTCTAAAAAATTTCAGCTCATTCGGATTGTAAATGAATTTTTGGCCATTTTTTTAAAAAAATTGAGACCCGAAATAATGGCGCTAGGAAACTGAACAAACATAAATCAAATCAAAAACACCTAAGCTCCATGCATGTGAAATTTCGTAATAGTTCCCGAGATACCAACGTTTCTAAACCACTGTGAAATGTTGCGTTGTTCATTCTGATCTATAATTAAGTAAGAGTATGTCGAATCTTGTATAACTACCATCAATATGAGTGAGGGTCAATTATGAACCGATTCTCATAAAATTTCAGCCAGCCATCTTTTCGTTTGGGCCCTATTGATCGTCTTAGAATCTAATGGGAAACCAGGATATATACACTTTTCGGTCCTACGACCAAACTTTTTCGATATGTTACAAACGGAATGATAAAATAAATATACCCCCATCTTTTTTGATGTTGGGTATAATATGCATTGAACGTGACAGATAATTAAGATAATAATTGTTGAAAAAGCCTCGTTTAATTTTTTTTCAAACATTTCTATTATTTTACATCCATTGTACAATCTTATGGCTCAACCAGCGAAATTGTAAACACGAGGATAAATGGCTATATCACTTGAAGAAGTGTAACTCGATTTCAGAAGTTGGCAAGTTATAGTTTAAAGTTCGTTCTCTCTACAGCCTGGTCCAGATTAACACCATATCTGACATTTCAGCAGACTTTTTATTGAGGACTACGGCAGAAACATGGCGAAAAAAGTATAGTTTGCAATTTGCATGATTTTTCGGTCTCGGACACCCCACAATTTTATACGCATAGCACCACAGCATTATCCATCAAATACACTCGGATCTCATAGAGCTTAAATCAGCAGAGGAACTGTGAACATACTATAATCGTGGGATTTGCCCTGTCGAAAGCTTTCGATACTGTCAGCCATGCCACAATGCCAAATTGTAGTCAATTATGGAATTTAGAGGCAAATTCTCGAAACTTCGTAGAGTTAAAGAAATATTGCTTTAGAGCGCAACAGCATAAGTTACACAGCATTGGACGATATTCATAGATATTTCAAAAATGTCGTGGTTTGTTTAAGTTTTTTTATTTTATTCATAAAACATAAGAAACGTATTGCAACTCTAAGTAGGAGAGAGTGAAAAGAGGACAACTTTCTGTATTAGATTTATTGTGCGATTTAATTTATTATAACTTCATATAAAATCTCCTGATCCGCATGGATGTGTTTCTACTAGAGTTCATAGGGACAGAATTCATTGAACACTAAATAGATCCAACCCGTTTAAATATTCGGGTCCGGACAGTATTATTCCCGCATACTTTGTCTTTATCCCTAAGAGGGATTACAGACCCACACTAAAGGCCCAACCATAATGTGCATACGCTACCTTAAAAAACTATCAAAAATTAATGAAAAGCCTGGCAAATGCATGAGTCATTTTAGAAAGACTTTTTAGATCCATTTATATGTACTTCTATATGCAAATTTAAGTAATATTTGTATTTTTTGTGGTAGTTCATATTAAGAAGTGCCAAAAATTACAGCAGTGAATTTGTTTATTTTGTGTTATTGAACTGTAAACAGTCTTTTCATATCAAAAGATAACAACATACAATTTGTGTGATTGTGGTTATTTCTAATGAATCGTACGCGCCTTCTATTTCTTTTAAATAAATATTTTGTATGTACATTCACACAAAAATTCAAAAAACATCTGATTTCGTACGAAATGTGTTGTCAATTTCGTACTTCGTTTAAGCAAATGATAGTTTATGAAACTTAATGAAAAGTTTTTCAAAGGTCAATGTAGTTTGGTACGGAGGTACCACGCCCACTATTTATAGTCAGCCCATTCTTGTCATAAATATTAATATTGATGATAGAATAACCGGACAAAATTTATTGACTCAATATTTTATTTTAATTAACAATATTTGGGAGGTGCCACGCCCTCTGTGACTATTAGTCCTATTTTTGCCTAAAATATTTACACAAACGTTGGAATTGCTCATTTAAAATTTGATGACTATAGCTATTAAAGTTTCCTAGATATTTGATTTTTAAAATTAACTTTGCGTGGGAGGTACCACCCCCACTTGAAATTTGCCTTGCCTATAGTTCCTTCCAGACAGGAATATAGTGTAAAAATTTCAAGAAAATCGGGTCATCCATTTAGCCGACTATCTTCAAACCACCAAACATACATACAAACACACATTCACTTTTATATATATATGGATATAATGTGGGCGTTAAGTGAAAGTGACCACGCCCACTTTTTATCAAATTAATTTTTATTTCGGCAGGAATATACTGCAGAAGTCTTAAGACGATATTCGAACTATTACTATTTTTGTCGCACTCTCCTATATAACTGCCACCACTGTGCAGCTGCTTAGTTGGCTTATTATACCTTATGTATATTATGGTTGGGCCTTAAATCTCAACATGTCTATACTAAGGACAGATCTGTGGAAACAGCTCTACATTTGTTATTGAGGAGTCGTTATCGTATATGCAGGTGCTGCCAATTATTCCAAATAGAGATATGTGATTAAGCGGACTATACTGATGGCATCCCACTTTAATGTCTAGATCAGGATAACAGAATAGTTGATACATATGAAGCGGAGATTGATTTCTTTACTAGTATTCATCTTGCGATTGTCCAACAGAAACTGTTTGGAATTAAACATATCAAGTGAATCAATGAATTCACTAGAGCTATTTCGAGTTCTGTAATAGTTGAAACCATTATATGATGCTGGTAGGACAAATCTACTTATCTGTTTCCAACGGAATCCAAGCCTGTCGGAGATGAGGCAAAACATGAATGATACGCTTTACCAAGATCTTGTGACAATTTTTGAATGGGGTTGTGCGAATAGAGTCAATTTCAATGCACGCAAGACTCAGTGTTGTATGTTAACACACAAACGCACAACATATCATGTTGCTTCATCTATTTTTATGGGTGGTGTAAATATTAAGGAATCAGAAGCTCTTAATGTTCTAGGCATGAGTATTCAGTGCGATGTCCGCTGGACAAAACACATTTTTCGTGTGTCGAAAGAAGCATTCAAGTGCCTTGGTTTTCTAAAACGGTGTAAGACATACTTCACTTCATCTGATCACCTTACTATTTACACAACTTATATCCGACCAAAAATGGAATACAACTCTCATGTGTGAGCCGGTGCTTCAAGTCTATTTTGGAGTTACTAGACCGCGTACAGGAGAGGGCGAAGGTGCTTATCGGTGTCAGTAGGGTATCCAGCTCTGTTGACTCACTGAAACATCGTCGCAATGTGGGTTGATTTTCACTGTTCTACCGATTCTACAATGGTATGTGCTCTCCTGAAATTAGGGAACTTGTTCCTGAAACCCGTAGTTTTTTATGCACATGTTTTTCGTCAAGGGCTTATCAATTCGTTGTCGACTGGACAGTGGATCGCATAACACATTACAGGGAAAATTCGTTCTTTAGCCGTACTGTCCGTATGTGGAATAAGCTTCCTCCTGAAGTCTTTCCTGTCACTACTCTCTCCATCCTCCCTCCCATAACCTATTTTCCTGATTCCAACACAATGCTTTGCATGAGTAGGGGTCATCCCCTGAGTCCTGGTCCAAGAAAAAAATATTGAGAAACCTGATGTTTACCTCTTGTGTATCACAATGAGATTTTTTATTTTTAAGATGGACCCAATTAAGCTGTTTAATGAAAGGCTGGCCACAGTACCTAACCTAATATATGCATGGCGTTGCTTGATTTTTATCAAGAGTGCGATTAAGAGGAAAATAAACTAACTCAAATATCATTGCAAATCCATTGGAATTGTGTAGTTGTTTTCTATTTGTCAAAGAGGCTAAATACAAACAATTGTTTGAATCTATTTTAAATAATAAAATCAACCATGGCATCCAGTCTCAAGGAAAAACTCTGTTTTCTGTAAGTTGGTTCAAAATGTTCATCTCTTAGACAGATTTTTAAACTTTATTGTAAAATAAATAAGAAAGATACACTTCATGTTATGACTATTTAAACACTAAAGGATTTTTTTAACCACCTCGTTCTACTAAGAAAACATTATGTATGTGTGGGCTGTTTTCCAAAACTCAAAAAAATGCTAAGGCTGGATGGAGATAATGTGTGTGTTGCGAAGAAAATTTACAAAAATGTACTGTTTTAGTTTGCAATTAATAAACAACAATAGGCAGGCAGACAGTAAGACATACAGATGGATGAATGGATGGATGGATGGATGGATGAGGAGACGAATGCACGGATCGGAGAATCGAAAACATTCTGTATGCAACCCTTATATATATTATAATGCACATGTTTTTGCATTTTGTTGTTGGTGTTTTTAATGTTGATGTTGTTGTAATGTTGTCTGCAGTATTTTTTTTAAATTTTGTTAATATTGTTGCTGTTGCTGTTCCTGTTGGTGTTGTTATTGTTGTATGCTCTTAATATATTTTCTGCGGGTTAAATGTTGTCCTAGTTTGCGTGTTATTATTAAATGACCATGGTTGTTGGACGGACACATGTACAAATACATGTATGTGTGGATGTATACATATGTACGTATGTATGTATTTATGTATATTAATGTGTGTTTAAACGTGTAAAACATGCATTTCCACTTGGCTGCAATTGTCACAATTGCATTTCTTCCCATTAAAATTAAAAAAAGCAACATATTTAAAGAAGCTATAAAAAATTAAGTGAAGTACACAGTATTCTTACTCCGGTGGTAATAAAAACATACCTCATTTTAGTATGTACGATATATGAGTTTTAAGTTTCAAAATTTTAGACTATAAAATGCACGCTTGTTTTTATTCTGTTATTTATATTTTATGCTCGCACTCATATCGAATAAAATATTAAAATTTTTGCATACAAATAGAAATAAAATGCAAGTGTTGCTTAACAAATTGTTGAAATTTAAAACATACAATTTGACCACAGCTACAAATGTTACTGGCATAAATTTTAGCAACTGATAAGGAATATAAATTAAGAAACATACTTAGTTCCATATGCATTTCATATAATAGAGTGAATATGTAAAGTGTTGACGAATTAAAAGCAGTTAATGAAAAATACAATGTATGAGAAAAAGTTACTGCCATTCACAATAAACAAAATATAAGATATGATTTTGAAACTCTGAAGATTTCAGTAAAATCGGACAAGAAGAAAAATTATTATTTTCAGGTTTTGCAAAATTAAATGTTAATCGACTATAATTTAAATTGTGTACTTAAATGTTTAGAAATTCCTTTACTCGGTTTCAATTCAATTAATCGATTATTCAACATTTGACATTGATTAATCAGCAATTTTATTAATCTCGATTTTATTGGGAGCATGACATAAAAATTCGGTATTTTTTCAAATGTTTAGCTTTTATTTTGAAACAATTGTACAATATAAATTTATTCAAAGTATTGGGCATTGTTATCTATGACCGTCTCCCATCTTTCCGGCAACATATGGATTCCGAGTCAAAAGAACTGGTCATCGTTTGAGGCCATGAACGAATCAAGCCAATATCGGATACTCTGTTCCAAAGTGAAGCGTAGCCACGAGACAGCGTTCTGTATTGATCGAAATAAATAGTAGTCGGACGGGGCAAGGTCTGGACTATAAAGAGGGTGAGGAAAAAATATCACAACCACTTTTTTCTAAATAGTTTTTAACAGGTATTGCAACATGTGTCCGAGCGTTGTCATGATGGGATTTTACGGTTTCATGTCTGGCCGCATATTCTGGGCGTTTTTCGGCCAATGCTCTCTTCAAACAACTCAGTTGCGTAGGGTACAGGTTTCCTGTTATGGTCAGATTTCGGCTGCTCTTTATAGGTATAACCCTTTTGCTCTCACGAAATACAGAGAATTACCTTAACGTCATGGATATTTGGATTTGGTGTCGATTCGTTTGGTTGGCATGGCTTCACATATCTACGCTTCGAGTTATCGTAATGGATCCATGTTTCATCACAAGTAATGATTCGGTGCAAAAATGTTTTCTTTTATAGCGTTCATGCATAATTTCGAACATATCGGCTTCATTTCGTATGGTACCCAAATTTCTCTGCTTTTGGATGAATCCTGTTGCTCGCAAACGTTTTGAAATTGCTGCTTGAGTACCTCCTAATGATTTTGCAAGCTCTTGTTGAGTTTTACAACAATCTTCATGGAGTAATGCCTCCAGTTCTTGGTTTTCAAACTTTCTTGTCTGGAATAACCGATATTTGACTTCCGTGACAAAATCACCACTTCTGACCACTCAAACCATCTCTAGCACGTTGAAACCGATGGAACACATTCACCATAAGCTTTGGTGAGCAATCGGTGTGCTTCAACGGCACTTTCTTTCAAATTAAAGAAGTAGAAGTTGGAATTTTCGAAGTTTATCATAGTGACAGAATGCCAAGTCAGGCCAAAATTAAGTGGACACATTATGAAGTTCTAACAAATGATTGGCTTCTTTTGCCGCAACTGCATTTTGCTTACCATACCAAGAACTTTTTGGGAAATTTTGTCTGCTTTTGGGTCCTAAACTTTTCTTCAACATTCCCTCGAGCAACAGCAATATAAAATTTTTGACCAGGAAGTTGCGAAAAATCTGACAGAACATACGTTACGTCATCCATTATGCAACAAGAATATTTTTTATAAAACTTTACTTCAATTTCCGTGCTCTGTTTTTGTCCTCTAAAATTTTAGAAGCGTTCCTGGCAGTAACTTTTTGAGCCTTGTATGTTTTTAAACCTGCATTAGCTTTAACTTTTCGTACCAAATAGTCCGAGCACTGAGCTAACCGGGCTGCTTTCCTACCGAATGTGTTGGGAGCTCTTTTGAAAATGCTTTCTATTTTTTTGGCTTTAGAAACATCATGTGGACCATTCCTTCTACCTGAACCAGGTTTTCTATCAACGGACAAGATCTTCCGGTACTGTTGAATAACATTGGAAACAGTTTGACGGCAGACCTTTTTGTAGGACCAAGTTGGGTTTTGTTGAAAATATATAATGATTTTAGTACGCACTTTTTTTCTGGTCACTCATTTTAATCATGATGAATATAATTAAACATACTGTCCCGTTGTTCTCTAAAACATTCAACCCTAGTCAAAAGTGTTCAACGTCCATATATACAATACCCATCGTTTCTTTGAATGTATCCAGAAAGTGTCTTTCTGTTCGTCGGAATCTTGATAGCTTGTTAACAAAATCAAAGGACTTAAAGTCAGAATCGCATGTAATCAATTACATACCTTTAATTACTTCTGCCTGGAAATATATATTTTTTTATTTAAACGTTAATTACAATATTGTTCCTGCCTTTAATGTCTAGGCCTTACAATAAGTAATTAAATCTTATAACTAAACAACTATTGTTCTCTCAGTGGAGAATCATATTTAGTATATTAGATGAGTGGTAAATCAGCTCTACACAGCCTTGATCTGTCTTGAGTTACTGTAAGTAGCCTTTCGAGCGGGTTCGGATGATGATGTAATTTTAACAAATAAGCTTCACGAGTTTTTCTTAATTCGTCCTTGACCAATGGCATCTCTAAGTCTCTGTTGATGTTCTCATTTCTTATGTACCATGGAGCTGCCGTCATGCTTCTAAGAATTTTGGATTGTGCCCTCTGTATAAGAAATATACTGGTATTGCTTGCTGTTCCCAATAGTTGGATTTCGTATGTCTTATACAGGATGACTTTGCAGTTAAGGCTTAATTTCGATTGATGGTGGATTAGCCAGTGTAAATTAGACGCTTTTAGTTTCATGTGGAGCCGCTTGGCTTCTATGTGCCGACGCCAAGTAAATTAATGCCAAGGTATGTAACATGATCAGACTGTGGGATGTTCACACTGTTTAGTGTCACTGATGGACAACTTCCTCTCCTAAGTGAAAACATTATGTGCTTGCTTTTGATTTCATTTACTTGTATTCTCCAATTTCTTAACCACGTCTCTACGTACCTGAGATAGTTATCTTGGTTTCTAGATAGTGTCGTCTGCAAAGGTGGAAATAGTTAATTCTTCGGATTTGGGCAAATTAGAGGTGTATAATAGGTACAGGGTTGGTCCTAGAACACTTCCCTGAGGTACACCAGCATTGATCTGGAAATATTGCCGCTCTCCAACTCTTTACAAAATCAGACCTTTGATTACGATAGCAACTCTTGATGGAATACGATTTCATTCATGTGTTTGTCTAGGCTGGCTTTGCAATAGAACATTTTCATAATCCAATTTTCTAAGACCTTGTTGACGTTATCTGAATCTCACGAATGCCTCAATTATTATCGACATATAATGGTAACAAAAGGATGGCTGTTAACAATATTAATGAATTCTGTGCTAAAAAAAGAAAGTCAAATCATTCTGATAGACAGCGAGACATGGTGTCGACAACCATGGCTATGTAACATCTATTGATCATAATGCCGTTTCTCTGACCCTGAATATATTTTTTCCAGAACAGCTTTTAAATGGAAATACAATAGAAATTAAACAAATGTAGTCAGAATCAGAAACATAAATATATTAAAAAGTCACTCCACTGATTTTCTGTTTATACACACCATTTGATTTTGTTATTCCGTTTGTAACACATCAAAACATTTGTCGCATCCTTGGTCCTCATGAGATTCTAAGACGATTTGGCTACGTCAGTCTGTCTGTTGAAAACGCGATAGAGTACAAACGAAAGGAGCTGGTAGGCTGAAAATTGTCCACAAAAACAATCTCTGTCGATAAGGTTTGTTTGTTATTAAAAATGGGCAATATTGGCCCATGATTTCACCCAGTCAAATGACCACTCGGAGTACTTTTTAAGCCAATTTTGCACAAATTAGTTCTAAGTACTCTGATATTTTATTGACCCAACCTCTATATAAGAAACATTTTTATTGTCACTTATTGATACACGATTCGGCACTGCGGAATATTAGTACTTAGTTTCAAGAGTACACTGTATATATACTATACACTATATATATATACTGTTTATACATATTTACATACATTGAATTGAATCTTAGCATTTTAGTTAAACAATGTCTGCAACAATAGTGTGACAGAAAACAAAAATCCTTTGTCTGTTACCTTGTTAGTTATAAACGACTATATTTTATTTCATCTTAACATTTATTTGTATTTAAATGAAGTTATAATTTGTCAAAAAAAAAACTGTAACAATATAATCTCGTTTTTAAATATAAAGTTTTCAAAAATAGAAATAAAACTTGTAAATAAGACATGGCAAATCACCGGAAATTGAAATGAAAATTTCATTAAAAGTTTTCTCACAAAAAATAAAGATAGAAAGAAAAGTAGACAAAATAATCTTAGTAGAAAATCCTACCCTTAAAATATTAAGACTATGATATAATTTGATGTATTTAATGAATTAAATACCGAAATATACACACTTATAAACATACTCACACTCCCAAATTAGTACATACACATATATAATTCAATGATGTGTGTATTAGGGTGGTCCTTATGTTGCACTGGTTCTCCGTTATTAAAACTAAATGCTGATATTTTCTCAAATCGGATAACGTTTTGGGGTTGCACATTTTATTTGAAGTTTGTTTCAAAGTAGCACTATTTTTCAAAAAAATTAAAGGTTTAAAGAAATCCAATTAAAAATAGTTTTGCTTCCCCATCCCAATCGTAATTAAAAATTGTTTAATAACGGAAATATGATTTAGTTTTTAAGGATATATTCATCGATATTCTAATGCTGGTGTTATTCGCATATATGATAGTCAAGCCACAATAAAATCTCTGACAGATGTGTACACAACATCGAATATAGTCCAAGAATGCCGGGCATCCTTAAATAGGATGTCGAGACATTCACCAGTCGTACTCATTTGGTTACGTGGACACGCAGATACTTTAGGCATCTGTGTTGCTGATGATCTGGCGAAAAAATGAGGCATGATGACATAGACTTCCTATGTTTAAATGTAAGTAGGAAGCAGCCTGTACAATAATAACTTCTGTAGAAGCTGTCAGAATGAAGTGCAGGATGAGACCATTTTTCATCTTCTTCATCACTACCCGGTATTAGGAGACCTACGCATCAGGTTTCTAGGACATCACTTTTTCTTGCTGAACTCTCGGACATGATGTTATAATGCATCAACGCTTTTATTAGGATTAGCAATTGGTTACCCAAGCCAGACACGGAAATCGGGGTGACCTAGAATCCATCAAATGACTGGAGTACACTAATCTCCTTATTTCTCCTAATCTGACCTCTTCCTCTAAATATCTCATCTACACCTTCGCTCTATCTGACTTTCTTCATCTCTTTTCAGCTCTATCTGACCCTCATCATTTCTCAGTTTTCAGGTAACACAAAGGGACCTACTGAATGGACCCAAGTGAGCTGCTTCTTTCCTGCTTCTAGATTGCAGAGAACAATTTTAGTGCAAAATAAGCGCCTCAGTAATAAACACATACAACGACACGTACACTATCAAATTAGTACAAACACATAATTCTATAAGTGTATATGTGATTTTCTATAAAAGTACACATCCATACACATATGAAGAAATACGTATATATTAATTGATAAAGTTGCAAAAGTTTTGTTATGTTTTTGTGTATTGTGTTCTATTTATTGTTGAAGTTGTACGAGTACAAGTGAGTGTGCACTTGTATGCTTGAATTGCTTTTAAGACATTTGAAGTACTTATGCATATACAAGTAAACAAACACACACATACAATACATGGGCATCTACATATGTGAGTATGTATTTGAATCAATGTATATGAGTTTGTGCTATAAGTAATTTACCACATCCTTTTGAAATACTTAGATGATTGTACGTACGTCTTCATCTTGGTATCCTTCTTAAACTAAATACATATTTCAACTGTAGTCTTGCTAATATCTCTAGATAGATGTATTTAGTAGTAGTAGAGCGAGTATGGTGATGCTGGAAATATCGGTCTTAATAGTTGGTAGCATCAGTAGTTGTTATTTTAGTGTAGTGGTATTAGTAGTTGTAGTGTTGTAGCAGTCTTATAGTTGATGCTGTTAATAAGGCATATTGAGAATCTTGTTGAAAATGTAGCACTCTGCCATTTCCAGAGATGTCAGATTTCATTTAGAACTTTATTGTTGCAATTTTCTTTAGGCTTTGGAATATGTATGTGTATGTGAGTGTGTGTATGTGTTTGTGTCTTTAGACTGGTAACAATGACACTAGGATTTTCGTAGACATGCTACAAAACATGACAAGCACAGGCAATAATTTATAGTGAACGCCTTTTGTTTTAAGCACAAACATTTACACAAATACATATTCTTGTGTATGTATGTGTTTATATAAATTTACTCAAGCAAATGTCTTGAAAGATGCAGTATGTGTTTTTGTTTAAATGTTATTTGTTAGTGTTTGTTTCCATTTTATCCTAAGATTTAGTTGTATGTTTATGTAAGAAAACTTTAAAAATATTATCAAATAAATTGGGTTTATACTATTTTAGGGAGCCTTTTTCTTTGAAGCATTATTAAAATAACATTATTTTAAACTGAAATCTAAAAACTATATATGTAAATACCTAAGCAAATATTTTCTATTTTCGAAGAAAGCTTGAAATGTTAATATGTCTTTCTGTACTAAGAAGAAACGAAAAATATTGATAAAAAAATGAATTTTTGATATTTTAATATTCTGATTTCGATAATATTTGCTATACATTTTGGGGGGATGGGGTCTTTGTCCTAAACCTACATTATTATCGAAACCACAAATAATATTGATTATAACCAAAGGATTCCCAAGATGACGACCTTCATCATGAAACAAATTTCTCGAATTGGAACATGGAACGTGCGCACACTCCTAGATTCATCTAAACTGGCCCAAGTATGCAGAGAATTTGTCAACTACAATCTGCTGCTCTTAGGACTGTGCTAAACTAGATGGGCAGAAACAGGAGAACTTAATACCTCCGATAATCTCAAACTCTCTACTCCGGCAAGCCAGGTGACCAGCCAAGATCAAGCGGTGTCGGTTTTCTTCTATCGAAAGAAGCATTTGATGCAATGATCGGACAAGAGCCCGAAATCTGACCTGTGTGCAGTGCTATGCACCGACTGAGACATCACAAACAACACAAAAGGAAATGTTTTATAGCCACTTAAATAGAGTCCTAACCACAATTCCCCGCGTTGACATCGTTATAATGATGAGCGACTTTAATGCACAGATAGGCCCCGACAACACAGGATGAGAGCAAATTATGGGTAGACACGCAATTGGAAGGACGACTGAAAACGGTAGGCTCTTCACTGAAGCATGCGGCAATGCCAATCCTGTGATTGGGGGAACCTTATTTCCTCATAGGAAAGTGTACAAGATAAAAGGGGGGCTGATTGTAACTCGGATCATCATCTAGTTGTTGGAAGCTTACGGCTTAGGGTTGCTGCCATCCGTAAACCTGAATCTACAGCGTGAAAGTATGATATAGCTAAGTTGAAGGATCCAACTACAGGGATGAGTTAAGAGCTGGACTAGCTATACAACAATCTCAACCTTCCTCTGAGTGGCCAAGAGTTAAAGGTAATTTTGTTGATGCTGCGAGTAATCATATTGGTCTCAAGGTACCTAAGAAAGCCCATTGGATGTCTGATGCCACCTGGAACCTAATCCTTAAAAGAAAGACCCAAAAGGGAAAATTAAACGCAGCCAAGACATTTGGTGAGAAAACCTCGTTAAGAAATATATACACACATCATGACAAACTGGTCAAGCGTAGTGGCCGCAATGATAAGAGAGTGTGGTTTAATAAAGTGACATCAGATGCACAAAAAGCCTCAGCGGAGCACTGATCCAAGGATCTTTATAGCATCACCAAGAAATTAACTGGAAAAAACTTTTCGAACACCAGACCGCTGAGAAACGCCGAAGGCGAACTGAGAACATCTGCGAAAGACCAACTGGAAATATGGAAACAGCATTATTCCAATATGCTTCCCAGACCACCAAGAGATATGCACCTGTATTTCCCATGAAATAAGGCAAGATATCTCCTTTGAATGCCCAGATATCGCAGAAGTTATGGATGCTGTAAATCACCTAAAAACGAATAAGACCCCTGGAGCCGACAATGCTTAAAGCCGACCCCCATACTACAGCGAACATATTGCTTCCCCTTATTCAGAACTCACATGAACTTGATCCAAATTTAAAGTTAGGTTTTATAATCAATATCCCCAAAAAGGGTGACCTGAAAAACTACAAAAAACTAGCGGGGCATTACCATCCTTAGTGCAGTGAATCTAAGGCCCGAACAAGCTGGCTTCCGGCCCCAAAAACCCTGTATAGACCACATCAATAGTCTACGAATAATTATAGAGCAATCTACGGAACTACGCTCTCCGCTTTATCTTCTGTTTATCGACTTTGAAAAAGCTCAAAACTTAATATGGGGCGCTCTTTTTTGCAAAGGGGTCCCACCCAACATCATAAGCCTTACTCAAACTCTATATCGTGATGTTAAATGTTGTGTTGTCGCTTTGAGCAGTAGTTTTGATGTTGTAGCTGGTATCCGCCAGGTCTGAGTGCTGTCTCCTTTGCTTTTTAATATCGTGCTAGATGTTATAGTTCGTAATGCTAATCAAGCTAAAAGAGGCATAAATCGGGGTCTTAACCAACAACACGAGAGCCTCGAGTATGCGGAGTATGCCTCCTTTGACACTGCTATAAAGATATGGCGTATAAACATAAATGCATTGAAACAGAGACTCGCCCTAACCCCGATAAAAATGTTAACTCATCTGATGATATTCCATTTACAGAAACTCGCATAGTGCAATCTCGGAGAAACTTTAGCATAAATCGAGAAGTTATTACCAACACCAAAATCAAAAGTATTCGATGAAGGTGCACAATTTTCAATTATTTTATCAAAAGCAAACGGAAATATCTAGAGCCGCCACCACCTTTTCGCCAATACGGTGAATGGAACAAAACCATTTTGCGATAAGAAGGCCAGAAAGTCTATAGATCCTCTATAAACCTTTGAGCAGTTACTGAAACTCTTTCGAACTCGGACAATGGTTTCGAATTATCGAAAGCAGCAGGAAGATCCACTTCATACTTATCAAGTAGGAAAGTAAGAAAATAGTCCAGAGTGTTGTGTTGGCATCCTTCAAAACATGAGAAAAGACGACGTTCAAGTGTGAATAAGTCTTTATATTAACCTTTTGTATAGGTTGCCCCAAAATTGATGAAATACTTGAATTTTAAGTATGCACAAAAAAAATGCGCGTAAGTGACTTGATTGGCGTAGCCAACATGCAAACAACAATAACTTATTGATTAAATCAAGAGCCCTTGGTTAGTTATTTTCCATCGAACGCATCTAAATATTTATCTTTACTACCAAATAAATTAGTGCTCCTTTATTCTTCTTCTTCATAAGTACCCTTTTGTAGACATTCCGTCCTTAGGTCGATATTGATACTTTCAGCTAATTGAAGATTGCGGCGGCTAAACTCAGTCATTTGTTACCCAGTACATATGCAGGCCCTTTAATGTGGTGTAGAATATCTTTAAAGGTCTTCTTTCATTCATTTTCATTACTGTGGGACTGATAAAGATTCAAACCTTTGTGTACCATAGACCCAGTTAAAGCACTACACATCCCTAGTTTACATTATATCAAAAAAACTACACAGTTGCAAAATTTCCACTTAAATTTGGGATGGTCGGTCGTACAATCGAACTTTCAGTAAAGGTCCCTACTTTAGAGCTTTTCGATTTCATCATCATTGTCTTGAAACTTCCCACACATCTCAAGTTGATTCGGACTACGACTAGTCGAATGCATCCAAGATTTTAGATGTTACATCAATGACCAAATCGACATTTTAGCCCCAAATGTTAAAGAATTTTATGAATTGCTCATATATTTAATAAACTTCTTCACTACATTGTTAAACTTTCAAAAAGAAAACCTTTTATTTGAAAGAATTTGTAAGTTGCCTTTTGTGTTTTGTATTTTGCTAAATGCCTGCCTGCCTTTGCCTGTCATTGTATTTTTGCTGTCAGAGAGTTTTGTTTGTCTTGTTAAACTTAAAACTATTAGATGAAGGAGCTTAAGTTTCTGTTTTATGCATCTTAAGGAATTTCCTTTTTAATTATTTTCAACAAATTTGGTATTTATTCCTTTGGAATTTTATAATTGAGTGTGAAAATTTATTTATTATTTAGTTTTTTTGTTTGTTTCTATAAATTTTCAAATGTTCAAATGTTCACATATTTAAATATGTATTTCCATATGTGTAGATCTGTGTATTTAGTTTTGTGTGAATATAAGCAACAATAGTTTATGTTTTATGTACACACATATATGAAAATTTGTTAAATGCTATTCTTTAGAGAATTAAGAATAATTCAATTAAGGAAAATTTGTACATATATTGAAAATATTGCATATCTTTGCTAAATACTACAAGGATCTTTAAGATTAAGTTCTTTCATAGGCAGTGCTGGAAAGTAATTGGATCTTTTTTAAAAGGATTCATAGTTTCTAAAAACTAATGAAAGCATTACATGCTTAAGATAAAGAGATAATCAAGGCTGATGAATGCTATATACATATAAGGTTATCTCAATCTGATGAACTAGTGAACTTTCACTATTATAATCGATCTAGAGTGAAGGACGACGAAGTTGTTGAACTTGTTATACCACCTTTTCACAGTGGCAATGATTGAGGTCTCGTTGATCGTCCCAGCAGTTCTGGGTGACTTTCCCGAACTATATCTTAAAAATATCTTTTAGACGGTCCCAGTCATCTACTGCTTGTAAAGAAACGTACCCCCGAAAACTTTTGGGTTACAATAATGGGACCATCTTTCTATATACCATCTAAATATCACAGTAAATAATCGGTATCGAATAGTCGACGAACAAAAGTTTATAATTGTTCGAGTTAAAAAAAAATTATTATACTAATAATAATATAATAAGTTAATAATTACAGGAACATGATAATGCAGTTCTTGTTGCCTCAGCTGGACATCATGGATCTGAACGACATATGGTTTCAGCAAGACGGCGCCAACGCAGCAACGATTTCCAGAACAAATTATCTCAGGAAATTCCGATATCAACTATTCACCAAGATCATTCTATTTAACGGCATGCGATGTTTTTCTTTGGGACTTTATGCGAATAAGCCAGAAACCATTCCTGAGCTCAAATCCCAGATTCGACGAGTCATCGGTGGGATACAGCCACATCTCTATGAAAATTTCATGGACAATTTCATGAAACTAGTAATGGCCTGTCATTAGAGCAGTGGGGGGCCATTTGACGGATATTTTATTCCATAGTTAAGCGGAGCATGTCTTCTTTACAATCCTATAAAAAAATCTCAACTATCTCAACAAATACGTGTTTTTATTTTAAAATGAAAAAGTACATTCTTACTGCGACACCCTTTATAAACTGTAAGTAGTGATAGTAACAAAATTATGTCGTATAATTGACCGACTCTAGATTACTTGGTGTAAGTAAAATAACTAGTCTCTAAAGTATAATTTAGAATTATTATCAAAGTCTCGTTTAAGGAACAGTAATATGTAAATAACTAGACTTTTTTTGTATAACCAAAACTCAGGGAATACCTCTATATATGCGGTGCTTTGTATTGGTGTTAGGAAATAATGTTATGAGATGGAGGAAAGTCATTTGACTTGAATTGATAAATATTATATTCCACTAGGAAAACGTCGGGAGGTAGTAAGTACCCAGCAGTTCTAGGAGACAGTCCCGAACTAGTGATTTTACCCATCATTTAGGGTGGGAACTAGTTACTTCAATAGCTACGTGACTAGTTATTTTAACACGTGCATGTCCTAAGCAGGGGGTCAATTGACCCTTTTTGACTACAATGAGACTGTCTAATAGCTGGATCAGAGTAGTCAACGCATTGGATTCATATACTGACGCTAACCTTACTAGCTACCTAACTGATAACATGATCAGCTACATAACTAGTTATTTTAGCATGCACGGGTGCTAATTGACCTCAAATAGTCAGCTAAAAACACATATCGTACGCAGTACAATAAACGATAGCTTGTAAACAAACCTTTCTTTGAGAACTCTCCAATGGATTACTTCTGGTGGGTAAAATAACTACTTTCTAAAGTGCAGTACAAAATAAACGTTTAAAGTGTCTACTCTCCGGATTAGTAAGAGACAATTGTCTTCACGCTAGATTACCTGGGATGTATAAGGTAACCAATTGTCTTCTCTCTGCACTACAAAGAGCACATACATGTCAAATGACCAAAATATATAATTTGGAGTCAGCCAGGTGATTTGTGACGATTACTGTCTATAATTGACTACTTGCTTAACTGCTGGGTATGTTCTACATACGTATGGTTCGACCAAAAAAATAAGTTTCTCTACAATGTGTTGTGCGGTCGATACTACTAAATCGGTGAGATCTGCGTGGTAGTCATGTGTTCCGAATGATTAAGCATGTATTAGGTATAATACTCCTGTCTGCTAAAAAACACACGTGATATTATCTGTAAGAAAATATTCTAAAGTATCAGTAAACCTGGTAACAGTTTCATCACCTATAAGATTTACCGCCCTTCTTTGAACCTGCTCCAGCATCTCTAGACTAGACCTTGCGAATTATATTCTATTTTTGGAGGAATGAAGTAGTGTATACACGAAGTATGTCGGAAGGGGAGAAATATGTTCGACAAGGTCTCAAGAAAGCCAAGCAACTAAGAGTTTCCTTCGCAACATCAAATATGTGACGATTCCAACGGGCGTCACACTGTATTATCGTGCATAGAATCTAAAGGTTATCTGAAACTAAAACAGTTTTGATACTCATACGAAGACATGATTGCGGTGCAGTCTCAGGTTGTTTGTGAGTCAATAGGCAACACAGAGTTTTGAGTGCTTTGAAATTAACTCGGTTCAATTCACCCCATCTGGAGTTTGTTGTACGGTCACGTACAACAAACATGACATGAATATTTGTCACTCACGAATATGAGTGTAACCATGTATATGTTTGTGACAACCATTTATATGATGAAGGACTTACCATATTATGATGCTCTCATATCATAATCTGAGAACAACATATTATGATAAAATTATTCATCATATAAATGGTTGTCACAAACATAAACATGGTTACTGTAACCATATATATGGTTGAAATATTCATGTGAATCGTAAATTAACCATATTATTGTTACCACAATCATATATATTGTTACTGTGACTATAATATTGTTAAAAATTTTGAAATTGTTACAGTAACCATGCACAAATTTGAAATGGTTACAGTAACAATGTTCAACTATATTTTTTTTCTGCGTGTAGGCATTCGCAGAGAAGGAAAATCGTTTCGTCTTTTTCCCTATCATTGCAGCTAAGAAAATAGTCGTTAAAGGGGAGTCCAAGGCGACTTGCATGCTTGCCTACCATTCTCAGAGGTATAGTCCTGCATGTCGAATATCTTGATCCTCCCTATAGCATTTTCTGGAACGTTGACAGAGTATGGTTCTGCTCCTGTAAGTGCTCATGATATGGCAGTTATGACTAAGTAACCATCATAATGTCAACGAGTGCCTTTTAGAGATGTAATAGAGTAAATGACGACACTCGCGACTTTATATCAGGAGAATGTAAGTCCCCAGGTGCCCTCTGTCTATCCGACATCACAACGATATTCAAATTCCTCTATCTCCCTCCCAAACACTAAATAACCCAAGTGAGGTTTAAAACGTCTTATATACGCAAGCCTCTTTAATCGAATAATGTATACGAGGAACGTTCCTGGTGGCTCTTAGATCATAAGTAGGGCAGGACCTCATGTAATAGAAACAGTTAAATGTAATAAATAAATAATATGAATTACATGAAAAACAAGTAAGAGAACTATATTCGGCTGTGCCGAATCATAACACCCTTCATTTTTTTTAAATTTTTTTTTTTCGAATTTTTTTTTATAAGTTTTATCACATTTTTTTTTTGAAAAAAAAATTTTTAATTTAAATTTTTTTTTTTTTAATTTATTAGTGAACAAAATTTATGACAAAAAAATTTTTTTGTGAAAAAAAATTCGGGTTCAAAAATATTTTTCCCGATTTTGACCCATTGTAGGTCCAACTTACTATAGCCTTATACACATCGTTGCAATGGACTCTGAAATATCTGTCATTAGATATCCATATTGTCTATATTTATGACTTAGTAATCGAGATATTGATCAAAAATAGGCCAAATATAGAGGTTGCCTCGGATTTTTGCTCATATCTCCGTTATTTATGGAGGGATTTTGCTGATTATAAATAAGAAACTTCTCGAAAGCATGTATGACAGACTTATTGAAGATTTGGATCCCAAAGATATCTGGGGTCTTCAGAAAATTGATTTCAACAGACAGATAGACGGACGGAGAGACGGACATGGCTAAATCGACTCCGCTATCTATAAGGACCAAGAATATATATACTTTATGTGGAAATTACGAACGGAATGACAAACGTATATATCAGTGACTCCAAGCCATTTCCAAACCGGACCAAAAATACAAAAATTATAGACATTTTAAATTCAGATTTTTACATATTTAAATTGTACCAGAGCTAGGGCTAAATTGACTACATACTAGATTACTTAGATATACTTAAGTTACAATTGACTACACGCTAGATTACCTGGGATGTATAAAGTAACAAATCGACTTCTCTCTGCACAACAAAGAGTGTCTGTGCTCTGTGCCTGTATGCTATGACCCAAAATATATAAATTGGAGTCAACCAAGTGATCAGACATTAATGAAAATTGCTGTCTATAAGATAATGGGATATTTATATTTTAAATCTGTCACATGGAAGAGCCATTATTTGGACACAAATAACTCCAATCTCGTTTAAGCGACAAAAACTTTTAAATAAATTGTGAATATAAATAAAAAAAATCAGAAATTAACAACTATGAATTAATTGCTTAAAAGACTGCATAAACAAAAATTAATTTTCCAAACTGTAGGAATCTGTGTTGTTACAAAGAAGAAAAAAAACTCTCTTAGGCTTTCATTTAACAAACGTCAATTCAATTTTTCATTTGTCAAAAACTATATGAATTTCAAGCCCTTTATATTCTAAACGTTCCTCCTTCAAAAGACAAAAATACCACCTTTGGTGTTTGATTTGTCATTTTCCATTTACCACAAATTATCATTATATCGTCTAATATGACCACATTTTCTTGTTCATCTTCTACAACGTCTACTTCATTTATACAAAACATCAACATGAGCATAATATTTAAGTATTTGTTCTTGTTGTTGTTGTTATTGTGGTCATTATGAAAAATGACTTGAGCATTGTGTGTAAAGTGTCTTTTGAATCTTTTCATTCATTTCAATTTCCCCACGCCATTTAGCTACTGACATTTTTTCTTTTTTGTGTTAAAAGCCTGTTGAGTTTTTGTGCTGATTCAAACGCACGCTCATAGATAGAAATTCAAATATACACACACACACATTTATAGTTTAAGGAACTAAAGAATTATGTTCATACATAGTTTCGAGGGAAATCTTAGAAATACTACCCAAATCTTGTAGCTAAAGTTCGTAGATTTTAAACAATCTAAACTGTAGATTTATTCCATAGAATCGGTAGTTGCCAGAAAAGTTCGATGGATTTTGAGATTCAAAAAAGTTTGTAGAATTTGTATTGAATTATATTTTAAAATTAAAAATTATCTCCATTGTTTCGTAGAGACCTTTTAGGTCTGCCCTCCTACAACTTATATCATTCTTTCAATACCCTTCCTGCTTAACTATTTTAATACTAATGGCTGCAATTATTTTTATTCAATGTTATCAAACGTTACATGTCAAAAAAATAAATTTTACCTTAAAAAAAAGTTTAATAACGTCTGTCTAATGGTGAATGGAGTGGAGAATGTTTAATGTTTAATGTTGAATATTTAATGTTTATTAACCAGTGTGTGGTATTTTTGTTAATTTTTTTTTTTCTATTTTATTATTTTGTGGTTTTCTATGAATTTCTCTCATGGTGGCCTTATGAAATCGGTAGGCGTTTGTCACCATTATTTGTTTGATGGCTTTTTGTTTGTATGTTTGTTTCTAATTTCATCTAATGTTTTATTTCTATTTGGAGTCTGTATTTTTTATGTTTTATTGAATGATGTTTTAAATCAATGTTGTGTGTAATTTTGTGGTAAAATGATTGATGTTAAATGTTGTTTAATCATTTATAACATTTTTCAAAGATAATTTTATGAGCCATTAACAATTATTTAACAAATAGTTTAGGTTTTTGTTTTCGAAATTTCTTAAAACAAAAATAAAATGTCAATGCCATGCGACTCACACACCGCAGTCTAAGGAACTGCATATGACGTCTTAAATGGAGTTTTTTTAATTTAAAACAAAGCCAGCTAGATCCACTATGGGTAAATTTAAATTGAGTATCTATATGTAGAACTAAAATTAACATATTATAAATCCATCTGAAACCAATCGAGACAGTAATTGAAAAAAGCGCTTGTCAAACCAACTACCCAGGCAAGTAATTACCACAACCGCTTATAAAAATGCCATTAAATTAATATTAATATATTTTAAAGTCCAATAATTCGGGAGGATAAGAAAATTTATTAAATACTCTTACAAATAATATAACCTCACTGCAAAATACCATACAAGACCCAGCCCCTTATAGACAGTAATCGTCACAAATGTTTTATCACTTGGCTGACTCCAATTTATATATTTTGGTCATTTGAGACGTATGTGCTCTTTGTAGTGCAGAGATAAGACAATTGGTTACTTTATACATCCCAGCTAATCTATCGTAGAGACAATTGTCACTTAAGTGTCTCTAAGTAATCTGGAGTGTAGTCACTTTAAATGTTTTGTGTGATAATTCGTTCAAACTGGTTTTATACAAATTGTATTGATATAATTCTCATACAGTTAATTTTAATTTTTGCTTAAGTATACTGATTTCCCATGTAACATAGCATGAAGTCAATAGTCATTTTAGTGTCTCTTAGTAACCTACAGTGAAGTCACTTTAAACGTTTTTTTGTACTGCACTTTAGAAAGTAGTTATTTTTCCCACCAGAAGCAATCCATTGGAGAGTTGTCGAAGAAAGGTTTGTTTACAAGCTATCGTTTATTGGACTGACTATGATATGTCTTTTAGCTGACTATTTGAGGTCAATTAGCACTCGTACAAGTTAAAATAACTAGTTATGTAGCTGATCAAGTTACCAGTTAGATAACTGTCGCTATTTATCCAGTATGTGAATCCAATGCGTTGACTACTTTGGACCAGCTATTAGACAGTCTCAGTTGACCCCCTGCTTAGGACATGCCCATGTTAAAATAACTAGTCACGTAGCTATTGAAGTAACTAGTTCCCACCCTAAACGATGGGTAAAATTACTAGTTCGGGACTGTCTCCTACAACTGCTGGGGAACTTTTGAGAGCCCAGAACCAAATAACACAAATCTCACGAATCATCCTGATGGTAAGACACATGGTGGTACTGGAATTTTTAATTAGGAATAGGATAAAACATTATACCCTAGAAAAATTATTCAAAGCAAGTATTAGAGATTTGAGCTTAAAATTAGCTCAATATATGACACCAACGATTTTCTGTCACTAGGCAACATTTTGAAGAATTTTTTAACACACTAGGATATCGTTTCCTGGCTTGTGGCGACTACAATGCTAAGCATACATATTGGGGTTCCAGATTAATGAATCGCAAAGGCAGACAGCTGTACTGGACTCTAGTTGATTGACAAAATTTCTTAGATTTTATATCATCTTGTCAGCCTACTGATTGGCCTTCTGATCCTAGAAAAATTCTTGATCTAATATATTTTGCCATATTAAAGAATTTAAATAGAAAATCTATTACCGCTGAAATATCATACGAACTATCTTTTGATCACTCTTCCTTTATAGTAAAGTATTACGGCCAATATTCATCGTCTTATACAGAAAAGCTTCATTGTTGAATACTGATTGGTTGAAACATAACAAATATATAAGCAGCTACATCTCCACTGACTTTAACATACAGTGTATGGAAGATATCAACAATTGTATCATAGACTTCAAGTCTCTAATCTTTTCGGACTTGGATCACTCTAAGTGCAAAATTCCTTCTAAATCTAAAATATTTATTTCAAATACTGAAATTAATAGACTTCTCCTCGGAGAGATGAGATGTTGAAGAGCCTCTGCTACTAAGCAGAGGCTGTTATAGTTATTTTTATAGTTGTAATCAATAGTGATGAATTTATGAACCTTTTCCGGAAACCCTTCTATTAAAGTTTTTATTGAGCTTTCTGTCACTTTGCTCGAACAGGTAGTCCATCTCCGTTTAAAATCTACCACATTTTTGGACACCTTTTTGTGCTCTTCAATTCTCTTTTAACAAGAGCCCAACCTCTCTCCACTGGCCTTAGCTCCAGGCAGTTTGGAGGATTTGCCTCTCTTGGTACAAATACCACATTATTGTTCTTTTACCACTCAAAACCTTTCTTACTTTAGTGACAGGGTGCCAAATCAGGCCAAAAATAAGTGGACACCCTAAGAAGTCTTACGAATGGAAGCATCCTTTTTTTTAAACATTCCTTGATGTAAATTTCGGTATTTATAGAGCCCTTTGTAACAAACATTTGGCTTCTTTTGCCGCAACTGCATATTGCTTGCCATGCCAAGAACTTTTTGGAAAAATTTTCTGCTGTTGGATCCTAAACATTTCTACGACATTCCCTCGAGCATCAGCAACATAACAATATTGACCCTTAAGCTGTGAAAAATTTTCCATACGTACATTTGCTTATCCATTATGCAGAAGGTATATTTTTTGTATAAAATTTGACTTCAAATTCCGTGCTCTGTCTTTGTATGTTTTTAAACCTTTATTGGCTTCAACTTTTCGTACCAAATAGTCCGAGTCCTTTGCTAACCGGACTTCTTTCCTACTTGATGTGTCGGGAGTCCTTTTGAAAATGCTTTCTTTTTATAGCCTTTAGAAACATCTTGTGGACCATTCCTTCTACAGGAACCAGGTTTTCTATCAACGGACAAGTTATCCCGATAATATTTAATAACATTGGAATCAGTTTGACGGCAGACCATTGGTTGTTTGGTCAACTTTTTGTAGGACCAAGTTGGGTTTTGTTAAAAATATTTAATAATTTTAGTACGCACTTTTTTCTCGTCACTCATTTTAATAGATTAACATCAAATGAACATAATTGTCATTAAACATAATAACTGACTGGCTTTCCAAAGGTAAACTGAAAAAAAAAAAAAAAAATTAACAAAAATATGTTTAATACAGAAAGAAATCACGCAACCTATTTTAGGAAGATCAAACCATAATTGGTCATAGCTCCCATATAAGGCCCAGGGCTGAATAATTCAAGTCTGAGTATCGAGTAGTTACTTTTAGGTATTGAGTACCAGGAAAAACATACAGTATTGAGTACTTAAATGCTCAATATTGAGTACTTAAATGCTCACACCACTAGTCGTTACAGAAAATTAAAAAAAGTACCATTAGAAGAATGAACAGGTGCTATCTGTTCTCCCTTTATGGTACCTTAATACCTTTAAGCACACTTTCCTTATTTCTTACTTCACTCATAAGAATATCAGTTAATTTTTTTGATATGTTTAATAATTTAAAAAAAGTAACATTAGGAGGTTTACGTGGACAGTCAGGCGGCACTAAAGGCTCTGGAATGTCATTTAATTGGGTACCGGGGCACTGTGATATACAGGAAAATGAGGTAGCAGATGAACTGGCTAGACATGGTTCTGATATAGATCATGATACCACTCAAATGTCACTACTACAGGTCCATATCTAAAAGTGTCCAGGGCCTTTTGGCCAAAACTGAATGCAAACGCAGCCAGAGCACTGATAGAGTTGGATAGATATGATCTCAGGATTCTAGTAGTAGTGATAACCGGTCATTGCGCAATTGGGGCCTTCTAAAGTAAATGGGATAACGACACACAGGATTTCTGTAGGGTATGTGGGGATGTAGAGGAGATAGAGACAGTAGAACATATCATGTGCAACTGCCCTACACGCAAAAATATAGTTGTGCATGTTTACTGTAACCATTTCAACATTTTTAACAATATTGTAGTCACAGTAACTATGTATATGATTTTGGTAACTATAGTATGGTTAATTTACGATTCACGTGATTGTATCAACCATATATATGGTTACAGTAAACAAGTGTATGTTTGTGACAACCATATCATGTCATATTGTCATAATGTTCGGCTTATCCGGCTCCTAATCATTCGTGATGATGTTAGAGATGTTGTAAAACGATTTCTAAAAAATCTTGCTTATGTTGAAAACAGTATATAATAATACTTTTTTGAGACAAGGTTTTTCAAATAAAATATAAAAATATTTAGTTATTTCTTGAAACATGTTTCTATATTTTCTTTTTAAAAAAAGGTGATTTAATTACTAAACAAAAAATTAGAAAACTACAGATAAAATCTTTTACAAAATTGCATGTTCAAACAGCTCTAATAAGCCTAATTACAAACTCATTAATTAAGGCTACAGGAAAATATGAACGAAGCGGAAAAATTTCTTTATATCATTAAAAATTTAAATTTAATTAAACCTTTTTCAAATAAATAAACACTTTCTTAATTAATAAAATAAAATAAAAACTTTATATTTATTTTAATTCGAAAAAAAAAGAAAAAAGATTTCACAACCTTCTATAAAAACCTTCAAAGTCTCCAAACAGTCTACCTAAAACAAGAACGAAATGAACGACAATATTAAAATCAATACAAGAAACTCATCTACAAACAGACCAAACGATCATCTAATTAACTTGAAATTTTATGGGTTTAGGCCGTTAAAAAAAAACCCTTTTATTTTCAACACATACTCACACGCATACACACAATCAATACTTTATGATGGCCAAGAAGAAGTAAATGTCGGATATCGCCGATAAAACGGTTTAGAAGTATGATCAAATTTCCTTAAACTCGTAAAGGAGAATGTGACAATGAAATCAAATAAAATTAAATAAAATACATATAAAAAGAACAAACTAAAAAAAGAAACAAATAAAATAAAGAAATGTCAACAAAAAAATAAATATAAAAGCGGTGTAATTAACATAACAAAGAAATGTCAAATTGAAAATTTATTAAATACACCAACGTCCACCATGAATGGGAATCACTGATGAAAATTAACAACGAAGGGAAAGAAAGAACTAAAAAAAAAATTAAATATAAGAGATCTCCAATCAACACGGTCAACCAACCAGCCATTCGCCCAACAATATTTACGACATTTATTTGTACCAGTTTACATGGTTTAACTTGTTGATCATGGGACGGACATACAAAGCGGACAGCCAGATGCATTTGAGTGCATAAGCCATGCTACAGATACAATAGATTTTCGATTTTATTAAGGAAATTTTACTTTAAATATTTTTCAAACTGCTGCAAACAAATGAGTGAGCGAGTGAAAGAGTGAATTCCAAATTGAACTGATCTTGTGATCATCATTAAAGGCAGCTAATTTTATTATTTTACTGACATTTATATGCATCGAATGAAAGAAACTAAAAATAAAAACTCAAATAAATGTTTAAGTTCAGGAAATTTTCTGTAAATTGTTCACCATAAAGATTTGTAACTGGCAAGATTTCAGAGAGATTAGTTTTTTGATTATCTATTTAGTATGTGGAGATTTTGAAGATGCGGTAGATCATTAACCCGCATATTATTATTCATGATCATATACTTATGTAGTGCATATGAATATACATATGTATTTAGATATGAGTGTATAAATATGTTCGTATGTAAATAAGTGTGCAAGTATTTATGTTTACAATAAAAGCCATTTTATCCATAAAGATTTCTCTTATCTTGTTTTAGTATTTTTTAAATTTTGTTATTAATGTTGTTGAATAGTGATCACAGGAATGTTTAATAACATATTTCAAAGCAGAGTCTAAGGTTTTTATATGGGTGTTATACATATATATGAAATATTAGCCGTCCGTGTAACACGGTTAGTATTTCATGTTATTCTTAGTTTTCATGAAATACAGTTTTAATGTCCCCATTAATTTAGTGATAAGATATGGCCTAAAATATGTTTTCAAAAAATAAAAATATGACCTAAAAATTTTAAAAATATAAGTGAATGTATTTTTGTGCAGAAACATAAAACAATTAAGGTCTGACATCGAAAAATTCTTAATATACATATATGTTAATAAAAACGAAACCACTAAACTTACAGTTTTAATTTTTTTTATTTGATTGAAATTATTATTACAATTCACAAAAAAAAAAATTTCATAGTTCTAATCACTAGTGATTCAATTTTGAACCTTTTTCGGAAACCCGTCCATTAACGTATTTATAGTGATTTCTGTCACTTTGTTCGAACACGTTGTCCAACTCCGTTTAAAATCTATCACACTTTTGGACACCTTTTTTGTGCTCTTCAATTCTCTTTTAATAAGAGACCAATATCTCTCCACTGGCCTTAGCTCCAGGGCAGTTTGGAAGATTTGCCTCTCATGGTACAAATACTACATTATTGTTAAGGGCCTGTTTACCATAGTGACAGGATGCCAAGTCAGGCCAAAAATAAGTGGATACATTATGAAGTCTTATGAATGGAAGCAGCCTTTTTTGTAAACATTCCTTGATGTAAATTTCAGTATTTATAGAGCCCGTTGTAACAAATGATTGGCTTTTTTTGCCGCAACTGCAAATTGCTTACCATATCAAGAACTTTTTTGGAAATTTTGTCTGCTTTTGGGTCCTAAACTTTTCTTCAACATTCCCTCGAGCATCACCAACATCAAATTTTTGACCAGAAAGTTGCGCAAAATCTGCCAGAACATACGTTTCATCATCCATTATGCAGCAAGAATATTTTTTTATAAAACTTGACTTAAATTTCCGTGCTCTGTCTTTGGTCTCTAAATTTTTAGCAGAGTTGCTGTTACGAACTTCTTGAACCTTGTATGTTTTTAAACCTGCATTACCTTTGATTTTTCGTACCAAATAGTCCGAGCACTGAGCTAACCGGGCTGCTTTCATACCGGATGTATTGGGAGTTCTTTTGAAAATGCTTTCTATTTTTTTGGTTTAGAAACATCATGTGGACCATTCCTTCTACCTGAACCAGGTATTCTATCAACGGACAATTTCTGCCGGTTCTGTTTAATAACGTTGGAAACAGTTTGACGGCAGACCTCTGAATGCTTGTTCAAATTTTTGTAGGACCAAGTTGGCTTTTGTTGAAAATATTTAATAATTTTAGTACGCACTTTTTTCTGGTCACTCATTTTAATCAGATTAACAACAAATGAATATAATTAACATTAAACATAATAACTAATATGTTTTACAAAGTTACTTGATAAAAAAAATCAAATAATACTTGGGTTAAAAGTTTTAATGAAAAACGTGTGTTAAGAATTTTACGATCTCACTCCTTAATTATGGATCGCTTAATGTCCACTGCAGAGTTCCCAGCAGATAGAAATCTTTTAATTGTACTAACAGTTAAATAGTTAAAGTTTTAAACTTATAAATGATCTTCTGAGAAAATGATGTATATATTATTTCTAGTATCTTGGGATATCCATAATTTTTACAGTATTATCCATCATGCGACTTGCTTTACAAAATCATCAAAATATTGATCCTGCTGTAAAGTAGCATATAAACATAATTTGAAGACTGTGAAGAGCGGTGGCTGGTGAGTCAAGTTACAAAATTGTTCGGTAATGAAAACTCTTATAAAGAAATTAATGTTTTTTTTACTAAGTATTAATGAATTTTTGATAATTCAAAATCTCTATAGATTTTTTAATTCAAAATGTTTTGAAATTACGTATTATTTTCAATTGCTGATAGAGATAAAGAAGGCTTACTGCCAGTTTCTCGATGTCGAAAGAAGTTAGTCGTAAAAAATCAATGCCGTTTTACAGCAAAATGTGTGATTAGGGTACATAGTAATGGAACGACCGAGAAAAAACATTAATTTGCATAAAAGCCCGCCCCCTAGTAATAAAATGTAAAATTGATATCCAAACTTGTTCAGATATACTAAATAAAGCTAGTCCCAAAATTCATGCAAAATTTAAATTTTCCGCCATTTATGTAAAATATTGCCAACCACACGAGAGAGCAATGCGTTATTATCGAACAATATTTGGATTGGAGGCATAATTGGACCATAATTTTTCGAAAATGACGCTGGTGTTACCGATTCTCTATACCGAGATATGATAACAGAGTTCATTCTTCCTAAATTGGATGTTATTTATGTGGACGACATGTGGTTTCAACGATGTCACATTCCGTGCAATTCAATTGCTGCATGAGATATTTAAAGGTCGTATTTTTTTGTTTAAAAACAAACACAAACTGCGAAGCGTTTTGCTTGTCTGCAGATACACCCAGAGTCTCTGCCGGGAATCGAACCCGCAACCCCCAGATTTATAGTCCAGCACACTATCGTGTAGTCTATCTTTCTCTTTTCGGCGATCAGAATTTGCCCTTTAGATTATATGATTTAACACCATTAGATTTCTATAAGTGGGGTTATTTAAGTCAATTGACTATACCAACAAGCCAACAACTACTCGTGTGTTGGGAATTCAGCCGCAATTACTCAAAATAGTCATGAAACATTTCGACAAAAGACTGCGTATGTATCAGCAAAGCAGTAGAGACCATTTGCTCGATGTACAATTTTATACATAACCCAGTACTGTATACTTTACGATTCAATAAATCAAAAACTTTCTAAAGAAAAAAAAAAAACTGTGTTTTCTTTTAAATTAACATTTTGAGTAAGTTTTGGGATACCTTTTATATGCAAATTTGTTAACTAGGTCCCGTTGTGATACCTCGTACTTATCTGAACATTCATCCTATGTTTCTTTAAACCTTGTTTAAATGAAGGTTTGGATACTGCACAAATCACTTTTAGGCATTTTTTTGTAATTAGTATTTCAATCGTTGATGACAATTGGTCATCAACTTCTACAAAACCTATTGTAAGGAAATCACAGCCCACAGTGGTATGACAAAAAATAGAGGGAAATAAATCTGTAACTTCTAAACCGTTAGTCCGGTTTGTATGAAATTCACATGCACAAGGAGGAAGTGTCATCGAGTTTATGTTACATTTTTAAAATGATTATATTTCTTCGTTTGTCTTGCGATTTCAAAAAAATTAAACATATAGAATCTCCTCATCGATCACTACAAAAAACCTCGCCGTATCTACCAATTATCTCATAAAGCTTAGGAGATATTCACATTTTAAAATTAAATTTTCAACATTTTTACTCACTCTACTCCAGTTTTTTTTTTTGATAACAGCGGAACCAAATATTTCCCGATTTTCTCCATTTTTCCTTTGTAATTTTATTCAAACCAGACTAATGACGCAAGTAGGTCAGGTCTGCAGTTTTTATACCCAGTAACCCATGAATGATACTGCTTTGCTATCAGTAAATATGTGAATATCCCTGCTCAATATGCTATGATATTGAATTTGTTTTGCAGCTACTCTTTTAGCCATAATATCGGATTGAGTAATCCGATAAGGACCGTATTAACATTTATGAGATCTTGATTAATCGATAATTATTTGGATTACATTTCCCGGAGGGTCATTGTCTGATCTACACAGCATAAAAACTGGATTGACAACGGGATTTTGTGTTGCTTAATCAACAGGAAGATCCATATTAACGAAACCAAAATTTTGGCAAGTCTATACTTATAATGTTTCCCTGGCATTTATCTTAATTGCGATGATCGTGGCTATGTGTTCACCAAAATGTCTGGCGGAAACCAGTTAAGTATTAAATGGAGGTGTTGTAATAGAAAATGCTCCTCCTTGTGGTGTAGCCTGTACAGCCGTGTTGGAAAGCTTTGTGGCTCCTAGGGATGATTTTATTTTCCTACTGGATCAATTTACATCACAACTAATACCGTTTGGAAGTTGTTGAAGGCAATCTTAATATCCATGATCAGTGATATTTCTATATGTCTAATTAATGAGTGTATCGCAGTTTCAGTAGATATACCATTCATATAGGCACATAGATATATAAACTGGCATTAAAGAGATCACCTAACGTAGATATCAATGATTCATATGAAATTTTTGCCTTGGCAGAAGATGCTTTCTGTCCTTTAGGATAATAAATACATGTCTATTTTAAATTCGAATACCTCTTTTGAACGATTTGCTTTCTTTTTGTATCCCTGTTATCAATAAAAATCTCAAATGGAAGTGTGGGAAAAGGAATACTAACAGATATCCTCTTCGGTCAAAAAAAAATTATTGAATTCTAATATATTAACGAAACGTTTGTTTGACATCTCTTCGTTACCTTAGCTAAAGTATACAGATGTGTCACGAGACAGAAGATGCCCGAGTTTTATATTTCTCTCTATATTTTAGAGAGATGCTGCATATAACATATAGCGATTAAGTTTTACTAATTCCATGAGAACTGTCCTAGAAAACTGATTTATATAACCAGGTACTTTTCATGGCTGTCCCCAACTTAAATTGAAAATATCCCCAAAAATCCCTAACTATCCTAATTACTTTATCTCCTAAAAATTACCGAAACATTTTTAATTATCCTCAACAAAATTCCCAGTCCCCAAACGAATTTGTCTATCCCCAAAAGCCTTTTACAATCCATATTTTGGGTACAAATCGCCAAGACGGGCAAACCTGCTTTTAACTAAAATAAAAACAAGTAGTTCACTAACAAGAGAGCCTTCATGGACAAACGGCCCACATCTTAACTGTGTGGTAGATCTGATCTACCATGCCTTGATCGGGTTTGGCTATGTGCAATTACTCATGCAAGCGGATTTTCTTGAACTCTTCCTTTGGCAATGGTACTTCCAATTACTTCTAAAACCCACTATTGTAATTATAAAGTTCTTTAATAGAGTTTTGTAGGACTAGTTCTGAACAAAATGCATTGGTCTCGACGCCTATTTAGAATTTGAATCCCGAAGAACCTTAACAACGAAAAAACCTAAGTTTAGCACTGAAAAGAGAAGCACATATGTATATGATCGTTTGCATTTTATAAATTAATGAAACCAACTAAACAATGCGTTTATTGGCTATAAAATCGTTACGGTAGTACACCAAGTACTGATGATATATTTTGATATATTTAAATGGTTTCATTAGGCGCTTACCATCTTTAAATGTTGAGTGTGAGATATCATTGACATTTTTTATTCCTTTGAAGGCTTCTCGATGTCATTATGTATGGAATGTATGGTTTCGCCGTAATGTCCAATTGGCATGGCTTATGTTGCCTATGACGGCTGCTGTGGTTTATGACTTATTTGCATAGATATGTGATTTAAGAAAACCCCACAAAAAAAGCCTAACGGAGTCAAATCGCATGTTCTCGGTGGCCATCACATCCACGTGAGATGCTCTTGTCCTCAAATCGCTCGTAGAGAATGTCAAATGTGGGATGATCTGTGTTGCACGTAGTTGAAACCACATGTCGTTGGAGTACATATCATTGAATTCAGACCAAAAAAGTTGGTAATCATCGACCTATAGAGCTTGACGTTGACGGTGATGGTCTGGCCAATGTCGTTCTCAAAGAAATATGAACCAAAGTCGCCGCCAGCCCAAAATCCACACCAAACATTGACTTTTTCGAGTTGTATTGAACGCTTATGGATATCATGTGGATTTGTATCGTCCCAAATTCGACAATTTTGTTTGGTGAAATGGGAACATCGATGAAAATGATTTTTCATAAAAACCTTGCCCGAACAGAACACCCTTTTTGATAAAACAATTTTATTATTTGTACTTGTTGCATAACGATATATCCATCCAAGGTGAATTGGCAAAACAAACTGAATAAATAACCTCCAATACGACAGATGTATCTTCAACAATATGGCCGCTATCAACTGTTCGGGAGTCCCTATTAGAAGACCCTTAATTTGTAAGGCAAAATATAATACAATGCTTTAATTAACTATATTAATGTCAGTTAATGGCCTGGTTTACACTTTTCGTAGGCAACTAGTAAATACTGACTGTCCTTTTAATCACTGACCAACAAACAATAATTTATAGCTTAATGAAATCGAAAAAAACCCACCTGTACCGTATCAATTGGTCGTTTCTTATCACATCTCTAAATTTTTCCTATTAATCATGCGTCCGTCCCTCCCGTCCCAAACAATTCCTCAGCATCGTATATATCGTGGATCCCATGCATACATAATGTTTATATGCAAAGTAGTGTTGTTGGTATAAATTGATATTTATACTCTTTTAAAATAGATTCCTTTGGTTGGTTTTTCTCTTAATTCTGTTTTTTATCTTGTAACCGATTTTTTTAATACATTCTATAGAGATTATGCATTTTGTCAGTTGATTGAAGTTATCTTTACGACGGTATTGTCGTTTATTATTTTTTTTAATTCTGTTTTTTAGTTTTTTTTTATTTTTTTATTGAATACCTTGGCACAAGATGTTATTAGTTTTTACCTTTAGTGGGTTCTTTTTTGTATTTTTATTTTAAAATTTTATTTTGTTTTTGAGCACATAAAGTGTGAGTCTGAAAGTTTGGTTTGTTTTTACTTTTTTTTTTTTTTTGTTTTTTGGTTTATAGTGGCCATTTAATGTGGAGACACCATGTCTACCCAGGTTCAAGACTATTTCTCATGCTTAATGGAATTTTCATGTTTTTCGATTTTTTTATATAAAAATTATGTATTTTTTTTACCAAAAAGGTTTAGTCAATTCTTATACATAATTTTTATTTTTATTTTTATACTATCCTATAGAGTTTATTTTGTTCTGTTCTGTTCTTCTGTTGGGTGTTTTTTGTTTGTTTTATTTTTTTAGTTGTTTGTTATTTTAAAGGTTTTTATTTGTTTTCTTTTTTTTAGTTTTTAGATTTGTTCGTTATTGTTGGTTTTTTATAGTTTTTCAATGATGTTGGTGATGATGATTTTAAAAATGTAAGCATATGTTTGATCATGCTGTAACATACATTGGAATGATAATGAAATGTGTTAAATGATCAAATTTGTTGTAATACTTGTTGTAATGTTTTTCTTAATTTTGTTTTTTTTTTTAGTTTTTTGGTAAGAACAATGTTGTTATGTGTAAAAGAAACATTTAGTTTGTAGTTTACACGAAATCAATCATTTAATACATGTAGTAATGGAAATTATAAAAAAAAATTCTGAAATCTGTGTGGTAGATTTTTAAATAAAAATCGTGAATGCTTACAATGTGTATAGGAATCTGATCATTGTATAAAGCCATTGTCAAGGTATACGCAAGTAGCCAGCATTTTACCAATTTCTTCATATATGACGGCTGATTTACTGCAATCGTCCAAACTATAACATCCTCTACTTATATTTCCATATAGAAAACAGGGTAGATTGTGTTTATTTATCAAATCATGCAAGAGTTTAAATCGCCCTCCACCAGTATTCCGTTCAAAATTAGGAGTGACATTAACTCCACCAAAAGGGTTTAGATGGTACACCACCAATCCTATTGGTATCGAATGTGCGGAAAGGAATATGTGAAAATGTGGGAAAAGATAGAGGCGAAAATAAAGGCCACGAAGATAATCCACTGCTTACTAGTTTAACTTGGGCCATCTGCAACTTAGTGGCTTAGGTCAGAAATTTGGAACAATCTGATCATATGTATGTAACTCAGTTGAAAGTTGACAAGGCTACAATCTTGATCTGTTGTGACGAAGTCTACCCAATAGCCATTTTTTGTCCGCGAAAGGCATTGTTTTATTACGTGTAAGTCTTGCTTCACATTTCTGGCAACATATGGATTCCGCGCCAAAAAGAACTACTCATATTTTGAGGCCATGAACGAATCAAGCCAATTTTAAATACTCTGTTCCAAAGTAATGCGTATCCTAGAGACAACGTTCTGAATCTATCGAAACAAATAGTAGACCATCTACACACGTATCCCGGTGGAGATACCAAAAGGCACTGTCGAAGTGAATTTGATATACAGAGAAAAACTAATTAATCGGTGTCTTTCGATGATTTTTTTAATAAAGCTACGCAACCAACTAAGGAGTCCATAGTAGGAACACATTTTGAGGGTAATTTAAAGGTTCAAATGCACAGTTCAAGTCAACGGTTTGGAGCAGTTCCCCAAAAAGTTCAGGAAAGTACCACAGAGAAATTACTTCTCTAAAGTTACGTTTTTCTCAATTTTAAAGTGAGAAATACTATTCTATGAAAGTACTTTTTTCTAAAACACATTTCGTGAAGTAGGGTTGGCTGGGCAAAAGTACTTTTTGTAAATATATTGTTTTTCCAATCCAAAATTAAACCTAGCTATTTAGCTTAATTTTGAATGAAAATTAATAAAGAAGTACGAAGAAGGTCCGGACGGAGTATTTTCGGTATATCCCGGATACAGCGCTAGTTCTTTTGGCGGATATCTTCAAGAGTTGTCTCAGCAGAAGATATTTGCCCAGAGGGTGGAGGGAGGTTAAGGTGGTCTTCATAGCTACGGCCGGTAAGGCCAGCCACTCGAGGCCAAAGGATTTTAGACCTATTAGCCTATCGTCTTTTATTTTGAAGACATTAGAACGACTGATAGATCTACATCTCAGGAGCAATATAGATATTCACCTCATTAGCAACGCTCAGCACGCATACCTTAAGGGTAAGTCTGTTGAGAGTGCGCTCCATGAGGTGATAGATTGTATAGAGCACAGCTTGGAGCATAGGGAATATACCTTAGCTGCGTTTCTGGATATAGAAGGCGCTAACTCTATTCTTAAAATCTTTGAATCTAAGGGTAGGAAGATAGTCGCCTAAGCGGATGACGTGGTGATACTGATCAGGGGAAAGTTTCTATCCACTATCAGTGACATCATGCAGGTATCACTTGGCGACCTCTCGTCCTGGGCAAAAACTAACGGGCTGGGGATAAACCCATCAACAATGGAACTGGTGCTATTTACCAGGAAATATAAAGTGGAGAGCTTCAGTTTGCCGAAATTAGACGGCGTTGAGCTGAGTTTATCAGGGGGAGCCAAGTATTTAGGAACCTTCCTTGACAGTAAATTGACTTGGAAAATAAATACTCAGGAAAGATTAAAGAGGAGCCTCAATGCCTACTATACATGCAGGAACTCAATTGGCAAAAATTGGATCTGCGACCAAGTATGGTTAATTGTATCTACCCATCGGTGGTTTATTATTATTATTATTACTTATGGTTGTACTGTATGGTGGAAGGCAATGAGGAAGCGTAGCTTTAAGGTTGTACTCAACAATGCTCAAAGGTGTGCATGTCTGGGCATCACAGGTGCCATTGGCAGTACCCCGCAGGCGGCCTTGGATATAATCTTGAACCTACTACCCACTGAAAACTATGTTGAGAGTGTGGCAGCAAGGAACTTACTTAGACTACTCGAGTCTTCCTTAGTACAACCCTTGCGGGTAGGTCACACTAAGATATTGTATGAGGTAGGCCTTATCGATCAGGAAAGAATTCTATCTAGAATCTCTGACTATACGGTCGCGACCTTCAATTTCGGGGCATCACCACCAGCAGAGTTCCCCAATACAGATAACTGGGTTGGATCCGCTCAACTGTTTGATGGGCGTGCAGTTTTCACTGACGGATCCAAAATGGACTCTGGTACGGGAACCGGGGTTTATCTGATCGATACTGATATCAAGCGCTCATACAGACTCTCTAACGACTGCAGCGTCTTCCACAGAGTTGATAAAGGCACACGTACAGAAGGGGTCTATATATACGTGGACAGCCAGGCGGCACTAAAGGCACTGGAATGTCATTTAATTCATTCCAGCCTAGTGCAGGATTGTAGGAGAGCTCTTGAGGAGTTATTGGTTCACTACTCAATAAGATTGTATTGGGTGCCGGGGCACTGTGATATACAGGGAAATGAGGTAGCGGATGAATTGGCTAGACATGGTTCTGATCTAGATCATAATACCAGGGAAAGGTGTGTTAAACCACATATTTGTCACTACTACAGGTTAATTTATGAAAGATTCCGGAATTATATCGACCAATCCTGGAGCAGTAGGACGGATTGTAGAGTATCCAGGGCCATTTGGCCAAAACTGAATGCTAAAGCAACCAGAGCACTATTAGAGTTGGATAGATATAATCTAAGGATTCTAGTAGGAGTGATAACCGGCCATTGCGCAATAGGGGCCTTCAAAGGCAAATGGGATAACAACACACAGGGTTTTTGTAGGATGTGTGGGGATGTAGAGGAACTAGAGACAGTGGAGCACATCATATGCAACTGTCCTAGGTTACAGATTCTTAGACTTAAATGGCTAGGAAACAGATTTCTGGACGAGCTCAGTAATGTCGCTGGCTGTGAACTGTGCAACATACTGGGTTTCATTAAGGCAATAGGGTGGCTATTTAAGGAACGATCTACGGCAAATCCCAACCCGCAATAAAAATCTTATTCTTACTCTTTTTCTCTTTCTTTTTTTCTCTCACTAGGCGGTTTTCGCACTCAACTCTTCTCTATAAATTTAACAACTACCTATTGAAGGGAATCACAAAGGACCTTATGGTCTCCGAGTGGTACTACACAGAGTATACACCCCTTCCTAACCTAATCTAACGAAGAAGGTACATATTTTTAAATGATTTTAATTCACAATTTTCACAACATTTTCAGTATTTTGCACCATATTGAAAAAAAATTCTGTATTTTTATTAATATTTTTTTTTTTTTTTTTTCTTAAAATTCAGTTTTTTCTAACAACGTTGTTATTGTAACAAATAAAATTATACAATTTGTTGTTCTGGGGATTCTGTATCGAGGTCCACAAATCCATTATACGAAGTGAAGTAGGGTTGGCTGGGCAATTGAATATTTGGATGTATCAAGGGATCCCTGTCTACAAGCTGAAAATAAATTGGAGACGACACGGTATATGTGGGACCAGTGGGTTCATCCCGACCTCAGTTGTGGCAGCACTACTCTTGTTGTCGGCGGCAGATTTTCCCCTGTGTCTCCTATGGACCTCCAAGTAAGACATTCATGCAGTATTTTCCTCGTATACTCGAAGGTCCTTACTCAACTGCTTCGAGGGAGGCTCACATTTTTTACTGTTGAAGCTAGGATAACTCCTCCGATGATAATAGATAATGATTATATGATTATAGATAATAAAGTACTGCGAGCTAAAACTTTGGATGTTTAGTTTCCGAAGCTTTAAAATTTGTGGGTGACAACAGTGACATGAGCTAAGCAAGTGAAGAGGCTGTCAAAGGAGGCTGTTGGAAGGTTCACAATAGGACAAAATTAAGATTTAATCTACTAAAGAAGTGTGCGTGATTTTATTGATAATCGTATTTCTACATGTGACTGTTACTGTATCATATTTTTGTTTACTGTAAATAACAGCGTGTATAAGTCTCTAATATTTTTTTATATTTGAGAATTGTTTGGAGACAATTATTTATCTAATGCAAGAGTGAGATAAAAAAATGTCGAAAGCCAAACAACAATAGAACGATTATTGTTGTTTATGATAATGACAATGACTCGCACGCTGTTCTTCAATTTAGTTAGTTAGACCTTTTTAACTACTTTTCCTAAGATACTTCGTTGTTCTTACAAATATAAATTTCATCTTCGCTTACATATTGTATTGATCACAAAGCATTTAATGAAGAGTTAAGCTTTTAGAATACAATTTACCGGCAAGACAGATTTAACACTGGGTTGTGTGCAGTGCAATATGATAAAAATGTCCACCACAGAGAGGAGAAATATATTTGAATATCAAAAAATATATAGTCAAAAAAATATACATATATTCAAATTTTCTAAACTTCTAAATATCGCCCTACATATTAATTTATAAAACAAATTTCAAACATATAATTTTTTCCCAACATGTTATTTATTAATCACTTGAAGCAAATGGATAACATTTTGAAAATGTTGATTGATATGACCAAATCAGAAAATCATTTTTGAAAAATAAATTCCAAATAAAAAGATGAAATGAAAATAAATAAGGAGACAGAAAAGAAGGCAACTAAAACGAAACAAGCAGACAACAAATTAAAACATATTTTAAACATAATACTTGAGATTTTGTTAAAAATGTTGTTGAACAAACAAACGAACAGACATACATACATACATACATACAAACATAAATACTCGTATTTGTTGTACTTATTGTTGTAGACTTTTATATAAATTAATATGTATCTATGTAGATGTGACTATAGAGAAATACAATTGTACGAATGTATTTGTTTAGTAATGTAAAGCATGTGAAACAAATTGCGAACAACTGTAAACATGTCTGAAAAATTAGTTCATAATACACTCAGAAAAAAATACAAACACACACAATAATTTACACAAATACAGCAAAAAAAAAAATGAAAAAAGAAAAAAACTAAACTAAACTAAGTGTCGCTTGTCAACGCAATTTAAAAGCAATCATTAATAAAACATTTAATACAAATGTTTAAATGTTGAACTGTATTTATGTATGAATGTTCGAATGTATTGTATGAATGTTGGAATGAATACATACATATGTATATTTTTGTAGTAGTTAGTCAGTTGCACATACGAGGGTAGGACGAATAGTTTAAAATATTTAAGCTGATTACTGGTCAAATTCATACCACCTAGGGAATACCGAAGGGCCAGAAGGGCGTTGAATGTATTTTGGGTCGTTTCTGTCTAAATAGAGTACTACCAAATATTCGAAAGTTTCTTATCAAATCCGCAGTGGTTTTTCAAAAGCATAATGATGTTCATGGAAGTACTTACTTACGAAAGCACAGTTTCTGAATTAAAGGGATATACGGTGGACTTTAAGCCTGAAGATTTAACGCCTCTGTTGTAGTTCATGATGCAGACATTGTAAAAAACACCTTGGAAAAATAAAACAAGTAAGAGAGTATGGTCGGTCAAGCCCGACCATATACTACCCTACACTAAGTAAATGAACAAAAACATTTTTCTTTCAAAATTTCAATAATTTATATTCGTGAGTGATTATCGGAAGTGGGCCTTATATGGGAGCTATGACAAATTATGGACCGATCACCAAGAAATTTGGTAATGTGATTAATGTATATATGAAAGTTATTTATGTTGCATTTTATGTGTATACCAACATTTTTAGGAGATTTATGCTAGTTAAAGTGATTATCGGAAGTAGGCCTTATATGGGAGCTATGACTAATTATGGACCGATCATAACAAAATTTGGTGACATAAATTCGGTATATATAAAACTTATTTGGAGAAAAATTTGTGTAGATACCTATATAAATTAAACATTTATGACCGATAAAGTCCAATTTCGGGAGGACATTTGTATGGGGGCTAGGTGAAATAATGAACCGATTGCATCCAGTTTCAATAGGCTGCGTCCTTGGACCAAACAAATTATATGTACCAAATTTTATCGAAATATCTCTAAAATTGCGACCTGTACTCTGCGCACAAGGTTTACATGGACAGCCAGCCAGCCAGACGGACGGACGGACATCGTTTAATCGACTCAGAAAGTGATTCTAAGTCGATCGGTATACTTTAAGGTGGGTGTTAGACTAATATTTTTGGGCGTTACAAACATCTGCACAAATCCATTATACCCTCCCCACTATGGTGGTGTAGGGTATAATGAGCTGTAAATGCTTTGCAAGTCCAAAACAGCTGCAGGTCCATACAACAATTTCCCAGGCGCTTTTTAGTTAGATTGGAGTTATTGTTCTCTTAAGATTATTCTCTTCATGACTAATATCTGATTTTACAATTCAGGCCAAGCAGGAATCAAGTCAATTTCAGATACTCTGTTCCAAAGTGAAGCGTATCCCAGATAGAGCGTTCTGCTTCTATCGAAATACAAATAGTAGTCGGAAGGGGCACGGTCTGGATGAGGTAAAACTTCCCAACCACTTCATTATTAATACTTTTCAACAGGTATTCCAAAATGTGGCTCAACGTTGTCATGAGGGAATATTACGGTTTCATGTCTTGTCGTATATTCTGGGCATTTTTCGGCTAATGCTCGCTTTAAATGAATCAGTTGTATTCGCTACAGGTTCCCTGTAATGATCTAGTCAGATATCAGCAGCTCATAATAAATAGGACCCTATTGCTTCCACCAAGTACAGAGCATTACATTAGCGCCATGGATATTTGGCTTTGATGTCGATTCGGCTGGTTAGCCGGGTTTCACATACGATCTCTTTCGATTCGAGTTATCGTAATGGATTCACATTTCACCGCAAGTAATGATTTGGTGCTGTTGTGAATCCCGCATTTTTAAGTCATACACCCAATAGTTCTGATGATAAGTGCCCAATCAAATCATTTACGTTGACTCAAATAAGATCTAAAAAAGATTTGTCGGGAGTATAGAGCATTTAATTAAGCCTCTAACTGGCAAGACCGTAAAAGTTATCCGATGATGGCGATCATTTTTTTTCAAGTAGATGTAGTCCATAGAACCGGAAGTTTTTATTTTCAGGAGATAAAATAATTCTGAGCGAACGCCAGGTAAAAAAATGTGAAGGCTGCCTGTAGGCGCTCTTGCCAGCTTACGTGTAATATGACACTAAAGGTAAATTTTATATATAAACAAATTTTATTGAGAGAAAGGAACAAACAAAGTTAAAATACGCATTATTTTCGATGGTGGTAGTTCCAGAAACAATTTTTATCAAATTGACCGCATAAAGACAGGTCTCATTTGGAACGAACGACTTGGGTGTCAAATTTTTGGCAATGTTGCACCTTTTTTTGGCTTTTATCTCCACCCAAAAAAGAATAAGATCGTCAGCATCGAACTGAACATCAGCTACTTGATGAACAGCTCTTTTCCCTACATCTGATACGTCAGGCTGTAGTGATAAAAGCTCAGCGAGATTTTGAATAGATGGTCAGCCTACAGACGATATATTTTTGAAGGAAACAAGTCCAGCAGCTATTTCCTCCCGCAAATCTGGAAGCTGTAAAAGCAAGTTTTTAATTGAACAAATTGTTGGAAGCATTGGCCTCATCGGCCTGCAGACGTTTGTATAAAAATAATGCATTTGTAAAGACCATGCCCACAAAATAGTAGATCAAGCTAATTATAAAATTGCGAGTCTTAGCTCAAATATGGTATCGACCCTGGAGACCATCCATGAGATCTACGCCACCCATGCGATCATTGTATTCTCGAATAATTTGAGAGAATTTCTTCGCCAGGATTGGTTCTTCTGAATAGGGAAGACATATTTGTTATCCTTCCATAATACAGTATTCACATCAACTACATGTATTGAGGTCATGTATTCTACGCAAAGTCATCTCTTCTCTTGGTTCATTTCACAGTTAACATAAAAGCAAATCATGATCAACAAGAAATTTGACAAAACAAAATTAGTACCTCTCATTGTGCCCAAACCACAAATTCCTCTGGCTCGTAAATAGACTAACAGCGGCTTATATTTGCAAAAGTTATCAAAATACAGGATATGATGCATGAAATTAGGAATCTCCAAACATTTTAGGTAGCCCCAATGTCCTGTATAACAGGTAAAATGATATAATCTTCGGACCTATTGTAGATTTAAAACAGATAGGCAAAACCGTTTGAATCACAAAGCACGAACAATTTGATCCCTCTTTTATGCGGCTTATTGGCCATGTATTTTCAATAATGGTGTTTTGTCTTTGGTACATAAGTGGAATCAGCAACACTGTCATTGATATTAATACTATCATCTGTGCTCTACAGAATCGATGAACTCGAGAAATTGTTCATCAGACATTTGCTCCAAATTGATATTTTTCGTATAAGAACGTTTAGTAATATTCATCTTTAACACAATCGTAAAATTAAAAGAAAAAATATAGAACCATAAGCAAACAATAGAGTTTTATGAATAAAAGGTGAAAACTACAATGTAAGAGAGGAGGACATTTTTGTACACGCAAACCGGCACGACCGCCTTGAGGAGGCCTTCGCTATTTCGTTTTAAAATCAAATTTTTTATTTTTTTTTCACTTCAAATACGTTTATATAAAATGTTATCTACTTACCGTAAAATTTTGATATCGATCATTTTATTCTAAATGTTGTTTTTTAATAGTTAAGTTTGCGAAATAATTTTCGATGCTAATTTGATGAGTTTTTGCACTTGATTGATCATAGCTGACAAACAACTTGTCAGAATATATTGGAAATGTTGTCTAAAGACAGTTTTCACTACTTTGAAGCGCAAAAATGTTTAATACAGCACTGGAGCCCAAAAATCGAAGACCGCCTTGAGGTGGTCTTACCGGTTAGAGGGTTAAAAGATGGAATTGTCTTGAGCAATTTTATTAATTATAACCGATTTTATTTCCATAGTATTCCCTATGTACTTATCTGTGGTTTTATTGCATAATTACTTCATTTGTATGCAGGTCTTCAGAGTTCTCCATATGTTTTATGATAATTTTTAATCTTGGCTTGCAGAATTCCTAGTTGGTTTAATCTAATATGACTGATTTTGACTTCCTTTGACCTAAATGAATATAGAGTATGAGTCAGATTGTTCCATTGTTCCCGTTGTAATACCGTAAGCTAATTGTACGATATATCTAAATTCAGGATTAGTCATCCATCTTGTATAACCAAGCTGTCAAGTTGTTAAATGTGTGAATCTCTTTTAAATCACCAGCAGAAAGATGAGTCTTATCAGTGAGCGCCCGATGAGTTTCAATTGCCCCGAAGAGTTTCAATTGCATGAATCGCCTATGAAATTTTGGGAAGGACCTTTTTATATACACCTCGTACTATACATTTGTTTATATGTATGTGTGTGCAGATATTTTGTTATGGAAGTTTCAAACAAATATAAAAATTGTATTTGAAAATGTTGAACAAGTTTTGATGTTTACAAATTATTCATGTGAGTCAGAACAAAAAAAAAAAAAACTAAACAAAAACAGCGCAACGAAAAATGAAACTATCAATACTCGAGTGCGAGCACAAAAATAACAATAGATATTCCACATACACTGGAGCATCTTCAAACGGCATGACATTGTCTTACTAATTGTTAAACATAAATTAATGTTCTTAAATCATTTTTATAAAATGGTTTTTTTTACAGTATTAATAATCTGAAAGCACCTAACAAGACATGTGTATTTTTCAGCGATTTGTTTAAGAGATGCAATACATTAAAGACTTTGAAAGATTTACTAAAAAAAAGAGAATTATTAAATTACTCATAATAGGTCGAGAAGCAGCTTTGAGCCGTCTGAATTTTGGGTCATGATGCTCCACCTAGACGTTTTTCAAGATGTTGAAATATATATTGAATAAATGGGGCGTAGTATGTTATTGTGGAGATGAAAATGAAGAGCGAAACAAGGAGCATTTCCTGCAATCTTTAAATACCTAAAACTAAGGTTTATTAATATAAAACATAAAGATTCCGAAATGTAGTTTCATTAAGAATATTTCTTGTATTCATAATCCCTAATATATGTCTGGTACACTAAATTAAGTTTTTTTTTTTCACTTATTAAATCTTCACATGCCTACTACAAAGGAACATGTGGCAGTTTTATTATAATATCTATAGGGCCGTTAAATGCGTAACTTATCTCTGCAGTTCAATAATAATTTATTAAATTTAATTAGCATTCAAGTTTATGAATATTATTATATGTACTTCGATGTACTACCACAACTATTTACGTTTGTCAAACTCGTACTCTTATGTCTACATACAAAACATTAAAAACAAACAACAACAACAACACCAAGAACAAAGATAAACAATGGTGTTTTCACTCATTTAAATGAGTTGAAAATGAAGTAGTAGTGCTGTTGCCGATAACAATACAATTCGTTTTTAAGCCGTAATTTAATGTTAATACTTCACACCAATTTGCCATTTCAAATGTCAGCTAAATGACAATTAAACGCATGCCCACTTTTATTGTATATTGAATACAACAAAAAAAAAAAAACGAAACAACAACACACATGCATACATACTCCAACAAACATGCATAAATTATTATAAATGGATCTCTTCTGGCCAACTGAGAAAAAAATTTTATACAAAAACGGACTATATCTGGTGTTGAACAACATTTACGAATAAGTAGATTTGCAGTTGCACAAACACTATCACTTCTACACGCACGCACTGTTTAACGCACACAAAAAAACAAATGCATCACACACTTAAATACTGCAGTGAGCCTGGCCCTGCACACACAACAACACATGACGACAACAACGACAATACAAAAGCAAAATGACCATAAATTCAATAAATAATTATTTGCATTTATTGGTGGCAAAATAAATGAGCAAAAACAGAATTCTTATTGCCATTGATGCGTGCACTATGGGTTGGTAGAGAATAAAGGTGGATCATATTAAACTTTCATGATTAAAGGTACAAAACTAATTTACAGGAAGAAAGAATTAAAATACTTTGTGAACAAGTTCTAAAGTTGAGTTGCCATATGTGAAATATATTCCAGTATATGCTCACTAAGGGTATCTACTTGTCAAAACAAAAATGTTGTTACCCATATTGACCAAGTGGGTACCAGATTGAATGTCCGATAACACGCGAACTAGTAAGAATATTGAAAATAAAATTAACAAACTATTTATTAAAGCAAGTAAATTTTAAAATATTTCAATTTACTTTCAAAATAATAAACATTTTCTTTAAAAATCCTTGGAAAATCGTCTAAATTATGGAATATCTCTATATTAAAGATAAGTTTGGACATTAAAAATATTTCGTTGTATGTGGCTGGAAGAGCACTTTCAAATGATATCCGGTATTATAAGTATATGTTGTTTTGGGAAAAAATACAAATATTTGCAAAAAACTTTAAAAAAATCCTTTTTTTGAAAATGATCCAGTTCACGAACGGTTATCACTAGACCCAAAATATTTTGGAAGACATCATAAAACAAACCAAGGTTTATTTTGAGAGGGGTAACAAAATAATTTTTTTCTGTGATTCGGCTAACAAAACATATATATGGGTTTTAATCTCAAGTGACACAAGGTTTGAAACTGATGAATTGACACCAAGGTTGGTCCTATTGGATAGTAGTTCAGACACAATTTCTCAAGAAGATCGTTCAAGAACTCTCTGAGTTAGAGGGGATCAAAATTTGACATTTTAGCCAAGGTTAGGTTAGGTTATAAAGGCAGCTAGTGTTAACCAGCTCACTTGGTTCCATAAGTTGGTCCCTTTGTGATACCCTAAAGATCATGATCAGGTCATCAAGAGGTCCTTCACATGTTGGAAATGGTTTCTGTGTCGGAAATGGGTTCTGTGGTTAGGTTAGGTTATAAAGGCAGCTAGTGTTAACCAGCTCACTTGGGTCCATAAATTGGTCCCTTTGTGATACCCTAAAGATCATGATCAGGTCCTCAAGAGGTCCTTCACATGTCGGAAATGGGTTCTGTGCCGAACCAACCTGACGCACGAATGAACGAATCTATCTTCCTGACATCCACAGTGGATAGATCCGCTAGGGCATGCAAATGGGACTGCCTATTGTAGCAGACCGAGCACCAGATAGAGCTGGGCAAAGACAGAGCAGATGTTCAAGCGTTTCCTCCTCGTCTTCATCATGGCAACTTCTGCAGAAGTCATTATATGGAGTGTTAAGTCTCCTGGCATGCACACCAATCAAGCAGTGCCCAGTAAGCACTAATATCAAAGCTCGCGTGATAGCCCCCTTAGGGACATTGACCTGTGTTGGTCAAAAACGGGCCATGTGAGCTGAGCGGACTCAAATAAGTTACGCTGTATGAGTGATTTACAGCAGGATAGCGGTAAACCGACCATGGGATCTATGTCATCAACTTGTAGTCGTGAGCCTCTTTTGGCCAGTTCATCTGCAATAACATTGCCAGGTACACCAGAGTGACCCGGCACTCAGAATAACTCCAGGTTAGAATTCATGTACCAATCTGGATGTCGAGCAGACACCAGTTAGGGATTTAACAGCAGGCTTACTGTCTGTACAGTTTCGGATATTCACACCAAATAGCCTATAGTACTTCATCCAGTGTACCGCCCTTTTGATCGCTGAAATTTTAGCTTGCATTACACTACATTGATCCTGTAGCCAGAAATACACCCCCTTCCGAAAATGGGGAATATAGAAGCCACCACCCACCCCAGCCGCAGACTTTGAGCCATCTGTATAGATGACAAACGTGTCCCTAGAAGAAGGTTAATCGTCCACCAACGATACAGAGAAGCGTCTGTCGATAAAGGGTAAGGGAGTGCAGTAGTCAATGTTAACAGGGAGATAAGGTAGATAAGGTTCCCAAAATAGACGCATGGTCGGTACCAGACCTCCATGCTCCTACAGTGCTTAGCCTGACCGCTGAATTTATGGTCAATTGTTTGGCCATGAGTTCAGCCAGTAGCCAGTGCATCATAACAAACAGAGCACGAGATGCAGTGCTCCGTTGCGCACCCGTAATCATTAGTGCAGAGATCCGCAGGATTCTCTCAATCATCCCACAGTAGGTGAATTTACTTAGAGCCTTCCACCATACTAGTGCTCCATACATTAGTATGGGTTTTACCACCATATCAAAAAGCCATTTTGCATTCCTAGGGCTTTTCCCCAGGTTTTCCCAATGGCCCTTCTGCAGGCATAAATAGCGATAGCCGCCTTGGACGCTCTCGCATGAATATCCATGACTCCAGGATAGCTTAGAGTCGAGAATAATTCCTAGATACTTAGCACTATTCGAGAGCTTAAGTTCCACTCCGTTAAGGCGTGGTAGTGGGAACGAGGGGATTTTGTACCTTCTTGAAAAAAGAACAAGCTCCGTTTTTCCACGATTCACACCAAGTCCACTAGCTGTGCTCCACTGGCTTAGTGTACTAAGTGAAGTTTCCAGAAACGGCTACAGCAACATCATCAGCATATGTAACAGTTTTCCACATCATGGAGTCATTTTAGCCAAACAGGTGTTTTTTCTCATTCATGTGACTTATTACCAATTGTTCTAAGCAAAACTTTACCCAAATAGTTTATATAGCTATTTCTTCAATCAAATCATCATTTCCAACATTACGCATTCGAATACCCAATAAGGCCACACAGTACGGTTTCCTAAATCACAGCATCTTTTATATACAAGCGGAATATTCTGATAATTTATGGTTCTGTTTGAATGTTCTGCTATTAGCATTGCAAGAAATGTCTGTTATTAAGATTGTTTCCAGAAAGCTATGTTGAAAAACGTATACATTTTATAACTGTTTAAATCGTAAATGGATTTTGGCATCATATTCGTTACTTCAGAAGAGGTCATATACGTAAGGCCAACGAACAACTTGAACAACTGCTCCCCGTCCAACCTACTTAAATAGATCTAAACGACTTCTAAATCGTATCCAAACAAGGAAATGTGTATGTGAATGCCAGTTCTTTTCAAATATATATGTCTTAGAAAAATACTAAATATTTGATCTCAAACGAACTATATTGGTTGCATACTCAAATGAGAATCCGGTTGAATAATGTAATTATAATATTGCCAAAGTATAAAGTCTGAAAATGTGACGCCTCCAATAACAGCTTTCTAATATATTAATGATACATTATCCCCAAAACCAGGTTATACCGCTGAATGATTCACAATTACACATAGAGATTTTAATATATCAAATTAGATTAGTCCCACTGTCAAACGTATTCATAAGCACCATTCGTCGTATGTACTTGAACACTGTTTGTTGTTAAGTGGCTTAAATAAAGGTTGTGAATTGTTGTAGGTTTTTGCTCTTATGCATTTTTATGTATGCAGATGCAGTTGATGGTATTATTCTACCCTTTCACCCTAAAGTTATTGTAGGTATTATAAATCAATGTAAGTTTTTGTGCATAACAATTTACCTAATTTTGATAAAGCGCTTTTCGATAATACTCTATAGTATGGACTACATATGCTCAATATTTGGTAATATTCGTACATCCGACATGACGTGTGATAAACGTGATATTAATACGTTCTTATTTCTTTACATAATAGCTTAATTCTTCTATTGACAAAATGAAACTTCAACGTACATTATATGTACTAAGTATGACTATAATCACATACTTATATGTCTCTAAAGATCCAAGTAGACTCCTTAACGACATTCAGTTCAATACTTTTTTTGGGTGATATAACATCTGTTTGAAATACAGTTATATTATCTTATAAGTACTGTTCAGAATATTTTTATCCCAAAAAAGTTTTTCACGATACTCTATAGATTTTCGTATGGTCATTCTCTCATTCTGGACTGCACTAAATATCTTTCGAACACACATTTTGCGATAATTCTTCATAAGATTTTGTAATTTCAAACAAATAAAATTGTGGAAAGATTCCGGTTTATCTAACATGAGAAATTGTAGTATTCTGACTAATAATCACAAATATAGAGACTTAGAGTGTTGAATTTAGTGGTTTCAAGATAACATTTTTGTCATCGCTGTTGCAAAGTATCTAAAATTCCATTATTTTACAAAATATAGAAGCGACAGACAGGAAATTTTTGTCAATATATTTAACTCATTCGATTTTTTTGAAAGTCAATAAAGGGGAGAAGAAAGGTGCAGATAGTCAATGTTATGATAAAGAGGACGGCTTTGAACTTGAAAATATTTTTCCAGGACACGATACTGTCCTGGTTGGTTGGTTGAATTGTGTTGTGACCGTTACCCGCATGTAATAAAGAAGAATCCATGAACTAGACTAGCTGCTAGTGAAATCAATTACATTATATCGTTAAGGTTAAGTTTTAACTTTTTTTGCCGGTAAGGAAGACTGTTGGCGAAGACTCTGCAGGTTACGCCCAGTAAAGAAGTTGTGTTTCTCCGAAATAACCATACGACCCTGTCGTCCTTCTTCGTCTGGTTAGAGAAAGACTCAACTGTAGGCCTTCACTTGCCAACTCATGAACTCAAGTAGCAGTTCTTCAGATGTTCACAAATTAGCGGAAGAAATGGTTGGAACATCTGAAGAACTGCAACTTGAGTTCACCTGCCAACTCATGAACTCAAGTACTTAGCAGATCTTCAGATGTTCCAACCATTTCGTCCGCTAATTTGCGAGTCCCGCTGCTTTTGCTGGGAAGTGCAGCGGCACTACGTAAAAGGTGGCGCAAAAGTAAACTTCCCACGTTTTTTGGCTGTAATTAAAAAAGAAAAAGAAAAACTTTGATTCTTCTTGTGGTTTATTTTTATTTGGTCTTTTAATTTTTTTTACATCAAGTCGAGAATATGATGTCTTGTAAATGGCCGCCGCCACAGTTGATTGTCATTTGATCCCTTTTTATGGCATTTTCCATCACTTTGGGCAAAACTTCCGGCGATAGGTCCTCACATTCTTGACGGATATTGTCTTTAAGAGCTGCAAGAGTCTGAGGCTTGCTCACATAAACCCGCGACTTCAAAAGAAGTCTGGAGCGGTCAAATCAGGCGTTCTTGCTGGCCAGTGCAAATCGCCAAAACGGGAGATTAGGCGCCCGGAAAATGCATCCTTCAGCATATCGGTTGTGGACGTGCAGTGTGTGCCATTGCACCGTCCTGTTGGAACCACATGTTTTTCAATCCCAATTCATCAAGTTGCGGCAAAAAGAACTCGTTGATCATTGCTCTGTAGCGCTCACCATTCACAGTAACCGTTTGGCCCGCGACGTCTTCGAAGAAAAAAGCTGCGATGACTCCTCCAGCGAAAACAGCACACCATACAGTGATTAAGGATGGCTTGAGCGTATGTTAGACGCGATTGGCGGTCAGCAGCTAACAGCTGATGCACCGTCTGGACTTTGTACGGAAACATCTTCAAATCTTGTACCAAAATTCGCTGTAAAGACCGTCGACTGATACCCATTTGCGTGGCACGTCGTCTGGTCGATGTCGACGGCGCTTCCATGACATCCTCGGCTACAGCAGCAATATTCTCTGCAGAACGGCTACTCCGGGGTCTGCCACGCCTGGCAGCATCTCGTGTTTTGCCAGTCTCACCGAGGCGAGCGGCTAAACGTCGCAGTGTTTCACCAGTAGGCGTTGGACGGCCAGGAAATCTGCGACGAAATTCACGTTGTGCCAAAGTCACCGACCGATTATTGGTCAAATAAATAGTCAGTAATATTCCGCGTTCTGGAGCAGTGTAGAGTAACATTGTTTATTAACGTGTATTTCGCATGTGTTTACTACACAAATGTCAAAACAGAACTGACATTAGAGGCCAATCGCAAAATTTATAGCATTTTCTGATAGGAGGATTACTTTTGTGCCACCTTGTATAATCGAATAACAAGAATGGAAGCTATTGATGGGAATTTCGCTTTGTCATTGGCTCGGATTATATATACAAATTTACATTTTGTTAAAGGAAGTTGATGAAGGGTGAAACAAAGTTTCATTTAACCATCCTTCACATTAATTTGTTTCATTTATAATGCACATGTACCACATTTAACCATCATTTTGCCATTCCTCTGTGCAGAGACGAGAAAACCCGTACAATCGATATGGATTGCATATGAATGCATTTTTACCTTTTATAGAACTTGGTTAAAAGCAAAAACAACAATCACAACTACAACTACAACCAGAAAATGCCAAACATTTGAAATGCTCTCTTTATAACAAACAGACAAAGAAAGAAAGACAGACAGACAGACAGAAAAAAGCGAATTGTATGTCCGAATGTACGAGAATATAAATGCATGGATGCATTTGTTTGCTTGCCTTGTTTTACATCAGATTTTTAGTTTATCTTACTCTGGTCATTTGTATTGTTTGCAATTTTTGTTTAAATATTCGGAAGTATCATCAATTTTACAATTCGTTCATTATTTGTTGCATACAAACAAACACACTCGTAGCTTAAATAAATGTTGTACTTTTGCAGTTTCAACATACGATGCATCGTAGGTCTAAAGTATTGGCATAATTAAATTCAATTCGTTGCTGTTTTTTTTTTTTTGTTTTTGCTAAAATTGCATTGCAAATGTTTAAATGTGAAATGTGAACTGCATTGCATAGACCTCTTTTACTCATTTACGCTATTTTACACACACATGTGATGCAATTTTACTTTTGTTTTTTCTTTTTCGTTTATGTGCAATTGGCAAAATTTCCCCAATTTGCTTAAAAATGAAATTTATAGCCAAATCCGAACTACGAGTTGAAAAAAAGGGTCAAGTGGTTGTAGACTTTTAAACTTTTGGATGCAAAGTGCATTAAAAATGTAACATGAAATAAACATAAATAACATTTTGGTCAATAAAACGAAGTTGTTACAAAACGTTTTTATTTTCTCTATTCCATGATGTGTATTTGTGTGTAAATCAACTAAGAGGAAGTGAATGAAATGGTATTTAAAATGTGTATGAATGTTTTTTTTTTTTTAATTCATTCAATATGTGAGTTAATTAAATATTATTTAGATTGATTTTGTTTAAGAAAAACTTAATTTTAACAAAAATGTTTACATATATGTATTTGGGACATTTATTAGGATATGTAGATTCGCACAGCTTTGAGTTTTGCTGTATGTTTGTAGGAGAGATGATCCCATATTTGAAATATCTTAAATTATTTTAATGTAAAAGTGCTGTGATCAACAACAGAAAAATTTTGTAAAAAAATATTTGGTCAATTCAATTGTATTCTAAAAAAATATTTGGTCAATTCAATTGTATTCTAAAAAAATATTTGGTCAATTCACATGGTCTCTTACCACCACACGGCTGCTCCGCTTAACCGACTCTTAGGTGATCGGCGCAGGTCTCTGCTGGTTGGTTACGATAACACAATAAACATAGCATACAGAGTGGTGTTATTTTAGGACATTTTTTGCTTGAAAGGCAATAACAACATTTTTAAACCATTGTGAAATATTAGGACATTATGACAATATGACATGTTAGGAGACCTTGTGAATTAAACAATTTAATTTTGCTCTATCAGGTCACACAGTTTTTCGATTAAGTCTGCCTCAGATTTCATTGATCAAATTCTATTCCTAACTACTACCTGAAATCTTATTATATTTACATGAGCGGAAATCGCACGAAGGACTAGAAAGTCGTTTTGAGACGGAAAAATAAACAAGATACATACAAAAATAGATTTCAGCTTATATAAAATATCATTAAAACGCTTATTTGACTTCACCATAAATGTAAAGGCACTGTATGACATTATATATGTAATATAACATTCAAATATCCACCGCGGCTTTGTTCAGACAGAGGTCCAATTCTTTCTTCCTCTGCCACATAGACCCGTTTGAATTTAAGTGATGGCCAAGGCTATGTTGACTTTGAGGACTCGATCAATTGCGGCTTGTTGGTATAGATCTGATACATGAAGAGTTCCACAAGAAAGAGTCTAGCGTGATCAAATCGTACGATTTTGTGGCCAATTTTCGATGCGTCCACGAGAGAATTTTTGTAACAGCTAAAACTATAAAATTTTTTAGTTCAGTGATTCTACATCGATGTCCAGGCCAAGAAATTGTGCAACTTCTACTGAGTTAGTTCATAAATCCATAGAACAAATTGAAGTAGGTTTGGCTGACAGTTGAATATATGGTGGTATCATGGAGAACTTATCCACAATCTTGTCATAAATTTGGGAAGATACGGTCTATGGAAAGCCATGGTTTTCTCCGTGTGTGCTATGGGCGGTGGGTTAACTCCAAGTACGTCTTTCATTAAGATTTTTCTCCGGTGGTACGCTCAGTAAAAAAATTGTACATTTCTCCGAGATAACCATTCGACACGTTAGGGAAAGATTAGGCCATCACTTGCCAACTCCTGAACTCAAGTTGCAGTTCTTCAGATGTGCCAACCATTCCCTCCGCTGGTCATCAATTACGTACCAGCCGCTATCACGCTCATTTGCGAGTCCCGCTGCTTTAGCTGGGAAATACGGCGTCACTACGACCAACAAGAATGAAGCAATTCGCTGTCTCGGTGAAGGTTTTGCGGAATTTCCTTTCTGTTTCTTATATGTTGTATGGTTGTGGAAGATCTGCCAGACTGATTTATTTTGGTTCATGTAATTACGGCGTTAATAGGCGACTAGCTAAACCCGGTCCGCGTTGCTGGCTTTTAGAAAACATCTGTTTTATATTGCATCTCGATCTCGATTTTATTATACAGTGTCGGACAAAGTCGGTGATCCAACCATCAATGTTAATACATGTGGTGGCATTCCGGCTGGTTCCAATGAATTCAAAAATTAAGTAGGATTATTGACGGCCTGTTCTTCGTTCATAACTGTGTCAATGGATTTATATTTCATTGTATCGCAAGGCAGTTTAGTAGTTCAAGAAAGGGGGTTTGAACTCGATGAAAATGAAAGGGGGTTTGAACTCGATGAAAATGAATAGGGATTTGAACTCGATGAAAATGAATAGGGATTTGAACTCGATGAAAATGAATGGGGATTTGATTTTTACAAAATTTTTCATTGTTTTAAAAAATTCTTATCGCACACATTTTTTTTCCACGGTGATTCCTCTTTGCTGTTATTTTCATGCCTATAGAAAAATTTTTAAAAAATTATTTTTCATTGTTTTGACAAAAATTTTTATCGCGCACATTTTTTTTCCACGTTGATTCCTCTTTCACATCGTTTTCATACGGGTAAGAAATTTTTATTGTAGAAAATTTATTTTTCAGTGTTTTGAAAAATGTTTCTAGTTTTCAAAAATGTACTTTAGGAAAAATTATAAATATATTCTGATTTCTAAAAATAATGCAGTATTTTGTCGGTTTTTATCAGACAATCTACATCCGTTATTTTTATTTTTTTGTAAAAAGAAAAGTTTTTTATTGTTAAAATTTGGCTTAGAAATAATAGGTTTTAAGAAATTTATAGTTTTCAAAAAAAACTTTAAAAACAAAGGAATAGAAATCTACTTTTTCGTCATTTTCATGCTGATAGAATAATTATAAAAGCTAAAAGTATAGTTTTCTTAATATTTGAATACATCCGGCCTTGTTCTAGAAAGAAGGCTACATGCATTGTTTCCGTTATGATTGTAGAAAATAATTTTAATTTAAATATTTCATACAAAATCTGTTTCATAAAACTTTAATAAATTTAAAAATTGATTATGAATAAGGCCTTTATTTTAGAAATAATAGTTTTAAGAATAATTTTGAAAAATGATAGCAATAGTTTTTAATTTTAAGATGTTGAAAATTTATTTTTCATTGTCGTGAAAAAAAAAAAAATTTAATGCGTCAATAGAAATGAATCGCTCACATTTTTTGGAATTTCTCATTTTTATGCAGGATGAAGCAAATGTTTTTTTCGATCAGTAAAATTTTAGGTCTAGAATCGAGTCATACATCCGGCACGATTGTTTTAAAGAAATATTATTTACACAGTTTCCGCTGTGATTGTAGAAAATAAGATATACTTGTCTGGAATTGTAGACGGCGAGAACACCCCAATATTGTTTGGTTTTAGGTCTAGAATTGAGTCAGACATCCGGCACAATTTTTAAAGAAAGAACATTTACACAGTTTCCGTTGTGATTGTAGAAAACAAGATATACTTGTATAGAATTATAGAGGACGACAACACCCCATATTGTTTGGAAAATGATAAAACATTTCTGGATTTAAAGACGATGACGAATCCTCATATCACAACATACTTATAATAAATTTTTTCTAAATATTTTAAACAAATATGTATAAATACTGAGTTTTAAAGCAGTAACTATTCAGTAGAAGTCAAACATTCAATTGAAAATAAAAAGAAATATGACCTCCACAATGACGAACAGAGATATTGTAGCCGCCTTCAACAAATTGAGGAGCAAACCATACTGCTCCGTAAAGGATATTGAAACTGGTAAGCCGTATAAGGTTCTTAGGATGTATCGTCACAACAACAAATATGGAAATGTTGTGATAGCGGAGTTAGAGGAGTGGATGCTATACCTTCCAAAAAGATATAACGCTTTGGAAGATGCTGCTATTGAGGGGACCTCTGAGGAGCAATTTCTGTTGAGCAAAAAGACGGATATAATAACTGGGAACTATATCATCGAATTAGAAGAGATTGGTGAATATGGAAGTTCGTTAGAAGCAGATGATGATGATCTGATGTTTATCCCCAATGCACAACCCTACTTTGGCTGGGAAAGTAGCAAAAAAGCTAAACATTAAATAATAATAATAATAATTATAATAATAGAAATAATAAAAAATATATAAAACAAAAAATATTAGTTTTTTAATTTATTTATTTTTTTTTTTTTTATATAAAGATAGAACAAATTTTAAAATTTACTATTCTTATTAGCATAGCTGTTTTGAAATGATGTCTCGCATAACTATTATACAATTTTTAAAGGATTTTGAGGGATATATTTTTTTAGAGCATCTGGAATTAATCAAACATTTCCTAAAGTTAATAGATGAAAGTGAAAAAAATGATGATTATAAATGTGGATTTATAAGTTGCTTACAAGAAGATGTTGAACTGATTCCTGAACGATATGAAATAAACTTTGAAAAACAAAAGAAAATGATTGAAGACTTAATAAAAAAATATTATTTATTATCAAAATACTTTTATACCATATGAAAATTAAATAAAAAGCATTTTTTAAAAGAGTTTTGTTTGTATTTATTTATTTTTTTTTATATAGAAATTCTAGACACAAGTGTCCACAATTAAATGTATTATATTGTTGTTTTCGCTTATGATTGTATTTGATGTTTTTTCCCAAATATTTTATGATTTCCAACGGTGGTTGTAAATTTCCAAAACTATCAAAATATTCCAAATCATTATTGTTTTTATAATATGCTACCCAATGAGTGCCACTACCAGTTGAAGAATCCAAATTAACTATTCCACACTCAGATTGTTTAGATTGTTTTGGAAGCATATCTCGCATAAATACGCCTCTAAAGTTAGGAATATTTCTATTAGCAAACTTCATGATATCTGCATCTGTAAGTGGTCTGTTGGGTAGCATATTTAATAGTTTTTTGAATTTTTACAAATTATACCATAACCTCTCTTGTATGGTTTAAGATATAGTCCTTTTCCCATGGCAATAGATTCCATTGCTTTATTGTGACGTGTAGATTCATCTATTTTTTTCTTAGCATTTTTAGCAGAGGTAACAGCTTTTGCAATTGATGTAGCTCCCGAAGTTATACTGCCTAATGCTCCAAGTGCAGTTAAAATTGGAATAAGTGGTAAGAATCCTCCAGTTTTGGGAAGTTTTATAATCCGTGGAACAATGACATTATGTTTATTTCCTTTAAATGATTTACTAATAACTTTTTGAGCAATTTTAATAGCATCTTGTATATCCTGAGGTTTCTCTTTCTTCAACATATTGGTAGCAGTTTTAATAGTTTTCAAAAACAGTTTTTTATTACAGAACTGTTTTTTGTTTTGGAGTCCCATACCAAGTTTTGTTTTTGTCTTCATTGCATTGGTCACTATATATGCACTTGTCTTTTCACCAATACTACTATCTTTTGCTAAAACTCTTTCCCAAGCTCTTTCAGTTAAAATTTTGTCAGCTTGATTGCGTTCTGTTGAATCATTACTTTGCGATTAAGCTATATCATGTTCTCTACAAGCAGAATCTAATGGATTAATACCTTTATCTCCTCTAGCTAAACGTTTTTTTAGTTTTGTTCCTGGTCCACAAAATTGATATCCTGGTATATGAAGCTCAATTGGTAAAACGTCTATTAAATTATTTAATATACCTTGTCCTCTCATAACTTTTTTTGAAATGAATAAAATATTAATGTGTAACATCTTATATATACTTTGACAAACAAAAAAAATTATTAGTTACCAAAATGCGTTTAATAAAACAAGACAAAAATATTTCCGTGAGAAACATGGACTTTTCTACTGATGCAAACACAAAACTACGTCATAGTAGTTTATTACCGAACAGCATTAGGGCTCTAATTGTTGGTCCATCTAATTGTGGGAAGACTAATGTTATGCTTAGTCTCATTGAAAGTCCGAATGGTTTAAAATTTGAGAACATATATTTATATTCAAAATCGCTCTATCAACCAAAATATCAGTACTTGGAAAAACTCATTGCACCTATAACAGGGATGGGATATTTTACATTTAGTGATAATGAGAGTGTTATACCACCTGATGAAGCCAAAAATAATTCACTAATGATATTCGATGATGTTGCTTGCGAGAAACAAAATAATATACGATCATATTTTTGTATGGGTCGCCACAGAAATGTTGATTCTTTTTACTTATGTCAAACATATACAAGAATTCCTAAACATTTGATTCGAGACAACGCAAATATGATAATTATGTTCAAACAGGATGAATTAAATATGCGTCATGTTTATAATGATCACGTTGGAACAGATATGGCATTTGAAAAATTTTTTGATTTGTGTCGTGAATGTTGGCAAGACAAATTTGGCTTTTTAGTAATTAGCAAAGATAATGAGATGAATGGTGGGAGATATAGAAAATTTTTTGATAACTTTATTCAATTATAAATGCTGTTCATGAGCTGTTCAACGCTGTTCATGAGCTGTTCAAAGCTGTTCATGAGCCGTTAAAAGCTGTTCATGAGCTGTTCAAAACTGTTCATGAACCGTTAAAAGCTGTTCATGAGCTGTTTAAAGCTGTTCATGAGCTGTTCAAAGCTGTTCATGAGCCGTTAAAAGCTGTTCATGAGCTGTTCATGAGCTGTTCAAAGCTGTTCATGAGCCGTTAAAAGCTGTTCATGAGCTGTTTAAAGCCGTTCATGAGCTGTTGAAAGCTGGTCATGAGCTGTTCAAAGCTGTTCCAAAGCTGATAATAGTTGAATAAAAAGAATGTGCAAAACAGTTTTACCATTATTACTATTATTAACTTGCAAGCAACGGTATTGATCTGATCTCCCAGAGCTATATTAAGATGAATGAACAACTACTTAAAGAATTAATAAAGACTCGATCTGTTTTAAAACAAAAATATCGAAGTTTAAAAGTTGGTGAAACTGAAAAAGACGAGATATTAGCAAAAACATTTAAGCCAATAACTGAACCATTAAAAGAACTTGTGAAAAATAACAACACTCAATATGATAAACCTAAAGCAGAAAATATTTACACTCAAAACAATTCTTTCGATTTCAATAATATGTTGTCTAAAGTTGAAACGAGTACTCCTAAGAAAGACATACAACTTAAAGATGATGAAAACAGTAACGATACAAACAGTGTAGATTCGACATTTAATTCAGCTAATAATTCATCTAATGTTATTGACTTATCATTACTGCAGAAAAATAAATTGCTTGATACAACATATGGTCCACATAAAAACTCATATAATGTTTGGAAGTTTGGTAATAGCGATATAGAAATAAATGAAGAAAAAATTAACATTGGAAATCAAAATTGGGCCGTTACACCAGGCTTGATTCAATTATTGTTTCATAAAGAACCAACAAATTATGAACCATATGAGTTGGATATTTATAAAAATATTTTGATTAAAACCAATGCACACAAAAGACAATTTAATTCCAAAAATCAAATTAAGGGCACTAAGAGCAAAAAGTACAACACTATTATAAAAAAATTGTTTAAGGATGAAATTTCTATAACACCAAAAAGATCATTAAGATCACAAACGCATAAAGGAAACGGAATGATTATGAAAGTCAATAATGAAAGACCCAACTATATATACTGGAACGATCCTAATGAATTAGTAGATCGACTTAGACTATTGGTTGCATCGGAAGGCGCGGGACACAATAATCATCGCAATGAAATTAATTCAATTTTAGAGGAATTGCAAGAAGCAAATATTATTGCGTAGAAAGCAATAATCATAAATAAATAGTGGAAGGATAACAAAATATGCCTGTTGATAAGTTTGGTCATCACTCAAAGAGTCAAAACAATTTTATAAAAAATGAGAAAAATAAAAGAAAAATTCGTCAAGTTGTTGGACTTGTGTTGGATAAAAATAATAACATTAATGTTCAAAACAAAAGGATCACAAATGTTTCGTTTCCTACACAAGAAAAAGACGCTGTTAATAAACATTACTTGGGAACAGAAATCAGACAATTGCAACAAGATTTAACAACATTGAATAAACAAGAATATAAAAAACTTGATGGAAAACTTAATAATATTGATAATTCAATACAAAACATGATATCTCATAGAGAAATGTCTTTAAAATTACATTTTAGTGAACAGATCGAAACGCTGTTAGAGAAAGTACAAAGACTGGAGAATTTTGTTTTTACGTCAATAATTACAAAAAGTGAACCGCCAAGCAGTACAGATCCAATAAAAAAGAAATATAAAATAAAATATTAATACAATTCAAGTATGGATGAAAAACGAGAGTTGGTTATTGAGCTTCATTCCCAAGCAAGGAAAAATTTTAAACGACGGAGAGTAATAATGAAGGGTATTGATGATTTATGGCAAGCGGATTTAGTTGAAATGGGAAATTACTCTACATATAATAAAGGATTTAAATATTTATTAACAGTCATCGATACCTTTTCAAAATTTGCTTGGATTCGACCACTAAAATCTAAAACGGCTATAGATGTTACAAATGCTATGAATGACATATTTAATTTAGGCCGTATACCAAAAAATTTGCAAACAGATGATGGAAAAGAATTTTTCAACAACTTATTCAAAAACCTAATGACAAAATATAAAATTAATCACTATTCTACTTACAGCATTATGAAAGCCTCAATTGTAGAACGATTTAACAGAACTCTGAAAGGTATGATGTGGAAAGAATTCAGTTACAATGGCTCATATCATTGGGTTGATTTGTATGAAAAACTAATTAGTGATTATAACAAAAAAATCCATCGAGTTATCAAAATGGCTCCTATTGACGTAAAACCTTCTAATGAAAAATTATTGTTAAATACCGTTTATAACCATATAAAAATATTTAAGAAAAACAAGTTTAATATTGGTGACAATGTACGCATTAGCAAATATAAACATTGTTTTGAAAAAGGGTATACTCCAAATTGGACAACAGAAATATTTAAAATCAAACATATTAAAATTACATATCCAACGACATATATTTTAGAAGACTATATGGGAAATCCTATTAAAGGTGGATTCTATGAAGAGGAGCTACTATCAACCAGATATCCAAATACGTATCTTGTGGAAAAGGTTATAAGAATAAAAAATAATCGTGCTTTTGTTAAATGGTTGGGATTTACAAATGATCACAACTCTTGGATTAATAAAAACGAAATATTGTAATAAATTTCTTATATCTATTAAGTTTATAAATAAATAAAATATATTTTAAAACAAAAAAAAAAAAAAAATGTATATGTTTTTATTCATTCCATTTTTAGTATTCAATATGTCTATTACATTAACTTTGAACGGAAACTCGTCAATTTTAACTGCAAATTATTTTCCACCCATAGCATTGGAAGAGGATTATGAATGCTCACTTATAGATTTTCATACATATAATAGCATACCCAATGTCGATGAGGATAATAATTTGTTTCATATTGGGGATAACATTATTGAAATTCCTATTGGTTCCTATGAGCTGGAAGATATTGCAGATTATTTAGAAAGTGAATATGAGCATTTGACTAATGGTGAAAAATCGATTAAAATAGAAGCCAATAACAATACAATGAGAGTTGAAATAACTACTTCTCATGATTCAATATATTTCAATAAAAAAAGAACAATTGGAAAGTTAATGGGTTTTAACAAAAAAACTTTAAACGGGGGTTCCAATTATCTCTCTGAACTACCCGTAAATATTCTCAAAGTGAATACAATACGTATTGATTGTAATATCGCTGTTGGATCTTATATAAATGGAGAAAGGGCACATACAATTCATGAATTTGGAATAAATGTTTCCCCAGGATATAAAATGGATGAAATTCCACGAAACTTAATCTATTTACCTCTAAACACCAAGGAGATAAGTTCTATCGCGGTCACTATTGTAGATCAAAATAGTGAGTTTATAAATTTTCGTGGTGAAAATATTACTCTTCGTCTTCATTTACGACCCAAACAATAATGATTATATACAATAAAAACGTTGTTGTTAGAATGAGGAGAGACATTAGTGTGTTGAACACTGCATCAGCAAGAACAACCTTAAACGCATCAAAACTGACCGAAGCAAATAAACAATTCCTAAAATCCTTGAATTTTATTTTAAAGAATAATGACTGACATAATTAATGTTTTAGAAAAACCAATGATAGATGAAAGAATCATAAAAAAAGATTATCATACATATACACCGTATATTCAATCATTTAATAATAATGATGAAATTCGTATTTCAATACAAAATCAAGATTTATATGTTTTACCGAGTGAAAGCTTTTTGTATATTGAAGGTACTGTGTTAGATGCTACAAGTGGTCTAAAATCGAAAAACTTTAAATTGAAAAATAATTTTGTACCCAATTTATTTGAGGAGATTCGTTATGAGCTTAATGGCGTTGAAATAGATCGCACTCGACATTTGGGTGTTTCTAGCACAATTAAAAATTATCTATCCCTAAATGACAGCGAAAGTATTATGATGGGGAATGCAAGCTGGTCTTATGATAAAGACATCGATGTTGGTGAAGGATTTTTCAACTTTTATGTCCCGCTTAAATCATTATTAGGATTTGCTGAGGATTATAATAAAATTATGTTAAATTGTAAACATGAATTAATATTATTACGTACCAAAAATGATGATAATATTGTAAATTCTAATCAAACTACTGAAAAACCAAAAATTACAATTCAAAATATTAGTTGGAGAATTCCGCATGTAAAACTTTCGGATTATGCTAAACTGAACACAATAAAAATTATTAATAGTGGAAATGTGTTGCCAATAGCATTTCGTAGTTGGGATTGCCACTACCATCCTCAACTATCAGCATCACAAAATCATATTTGGAATGTAAAACTAGCTGCAAACAGAGAACGTCCACGTTTTGTACTAATTGCTTTTAAACATAACAATAAGCTTACCCATTCAAATCTTAACAATATTAAAGTACATTTAAATTCAGACTCATATCCCTATGATGACTTAAATGTTAAATTTGATAATCAACGTTTTGCCATTCTATACGATATGTATGTTAAGTTTCAACAAAATTTCTATATGAGGGAGGCTCAACCACTCCTCTCAGCTGAAGAATTTAAGGAAAAAGCACCTATAATCGTGATTGATGTCAGTCATCAAAATGAAGCAGTCACAACAGGCCCAATTGATATAAAAGTTGAGTTTTCTACAGATAAAATAGTAGCGGCTAATACATCTGCATACTGTTTACTCATACACGATCGTTTAATCGAATACTCACCGCTTACAGCTTCCGTCAAAAAAATTGTTTAAACAGTTAATCAACATTTTAATATTATAAATTATTTCTTTTTATTTGTTTCAAAATTAATTCATTTTAACTTATATTTATATAATATATACAGCAAAAAATAAATAAATAAATAATTAAATAAATTTATAAAATAAAACAAAGTGGATTTTTATTACTTAATATTCTAATTGCATAAATATTTCATCATCATCGTCAGAAAATAAAATACTATTATTTTTATTATTGCTTATATCAATTTCCATTAACATTTCATCATCAGAATCAGAAAATATAATATTATTATTTGCGTTTTCTTCTATACCTAAAAATATTTCATCATTTCCATCATTATCCCAATTGTTTAATAAATTTTCTTCGCCTGATTTTTGTACAATATTACTATTGTCCTCTTCTAAATAATTTGCAATATCATGCAATTCAAAGTCATCTTCTTTTAGTTTGTAATGCCCCCAAGCATATGTCTGTATACCGTCAAACTTTATATATCTTTTGTCGTCATTATAGCTTAAGACAACTTTTTCAATTTTTTGTGTATATATTTGGTGTTGATACGTTCTAAATGTATACATTGAATCACTATAAATATTTTTTGAATATAAACACTTTTTATAATCGGTTAATGTTACCCTATCTAATGCCATTTTTTTAACGCCCTTTGATTTTTTTATTTCACCATTATTATCATTCTTAATGGAATACATTTTAGCTCTCAAACCTACAAATTCTCTCATAATCACTCCACAGTTTTCATCCTTCATCATTCCTAAAATTTTTTTATTTACAAGTGGCAAATTAAAAATATTTTGCGGATGATAATCAGACGTATCAAAACGATGAAGTAAATCATTTTCTATATCTTTATAAAAATCTTCAGTCCTAATTGTGTATATAAATGAATCTGTATCCATATAATTTAAATGTATTTTACTATTATATTTCGGTTTCATATAATTGTAATGAAAATCGTACATTTTCAACTTAGAAACTTCTAAAATACTAAATCCTAAGTACATAGGTTTATTGCACTTTACACTCATACGTTTTAATTGTACAGCAAACATGTCATCTCCAAACCTAGACATACTGTGAAAATTTAGTTGAGCAATATGAGCTCGTGCTTCCCTATGATTTCTTCTTTCAGATTCCCACTTTGTAACTATGTACACAGACTTCCTTTTTTCTACATTTTCCATGGTCTTTCCATAGACAGCATTATTCAATAATTTAAAGAAATCTTTTTCAAAAGCATTAGATGCTCTACTCCTATGAAATGTATTCAAGTCTATGTATGATTTAAGCCATGGTGCCTGTTTAAATTTTATGACTCTATGGATTTTTTTCAAAATCATTCCATTTTCTATGCACTGTTTTAATACTCTATAATGTATAGAATATTTTGTTTTATTTGTTAAGTCGGCAATCAACTTTTCATTAATCATTGGAGCAATAATTTTATTCTCCGGACAAAAAGGCAAATCATTATGATAGTCATGTAATACTTCTGGATATTCTAAATCTACTTCCAAAATATATCCTTCATTAGCCTCGTCGTCTATTGTAAGAATATCGAGGTTATCAATTTCCTCATTATTTAACCATATAAAGTCAGAGAAGGGTAAATATTGAGACATTGCCCACCCATATAGATTATTGGCATCTAAATACATCAAGTATTGAGAGGGCTTTTTTGCATCATAATCGCTCATGTACTTATTATTGGCTACAGAATGTCTTAATGAGCATTGTACAAGTCCACCTCTAATCCCCATTTTTATCATGTTGTACATGTCAACATCAGTTATTAATTCCAGTCTTATTTTTGTTGATTTTAACATAGCGTCCCACGATAAACCTGGTGCCGTATAATAATGACATGGGTCTAAATCATAAATTTTTTTACAAATTTTTCGGAAATTTTCAAAAATGTCAGCCAAAATAAGCGTATCACTTTTAACATATAATTCAGTGTAATCAAGAAGTGTTTTGCAATTAAAAGTTTCCCATACTTTTTTTGCATGTTCGAAATCTTCTAAATTACACTCTTTATTTGTTAAAAGATTTTTAAATTCAGTCCGTTCAGGGAGGTTTCCTTCAGAAAGTTTTGAAAAGGAGTCTATATATGAATATGGATATATGCCTTTTCTTCTTATAAGATCAAACTCAGCTTCATTAGGGAAATATTTTTTAATGATTTTAAAATCATTCGAAGCTAAGTTTGATGATAGTGCATCTAAACTGGAAGCCATAAACCTAAATGAGTCTACAAATCGTATTTGAAAACCATCGTTTTCAATTGGTACATTTTTTGTGATGGAAATATAAGTTTCTTTATTTATGGGAATTATTTCTATGGTACCTTCAACTTTGCCTAATTCCCTTATAAATAAATGACTGTCATATGAGGATAAATTATGGAAAAACACTGGTATAATTTTTTTAATTTTGTAATTAATATTACAATGATTATGAAGGGCACTCCTAAAACAACCAGTTAAGTGACAATGATCATGAACTCTATCATCACCCAAAGGTTTTCCACAAAGTGAACAATCTATGCAAGTTCTAAACCGTTCGTTTTCTTCATTTGTTAAATTTTTCATTGGGACAACTTTGTTTAAATAATTTTTAAAAATGTATGTTGTGTCTTTAAGCAATTCCCTGACAAATACTTGGGGGCTATCTAATCCACTATAAGTTAATGACTTTGAATAATTGTCATTATAGCTACACTTAATATAATAACTAAATGAACAGGGAATGTGTTTTTGTTCATTAATTGTTTTATGACTAACCCTACTGTTAATTTTTTCTAATAAACATTCAAAGTCTGCGTATACAACGAATGGCACTTCTAAATTATTAGCCATATTTTGGAATTCAATATACTTATCTTCAACTGCAGGCATTGTAGTTATCATTTGTAAACATCCATCTTTATGTCGGATAACCATTTCAGGATCTTGCGAATAATTTAAGCATGTCATGCAAAAATGAACGCTATTTTTGCTATTGCTTAAAGATGACCTCAGAAATCTGAAAGAAATAAAACCATATAAATATTTACATAATAATAATAATAATAAAAAAATATATTTATATTACCTTGACAAATCTTTAATGAGAACATAATGTCTTTTGCTGCAATCCTCGTTCTCAAGCAACATCAAACTTATGTGAATTTTTCTATATTTATCACAACATCTGTATGGACCAACAATTTGATTTCCTTTCACGTCAAATCCAAATACATTTACGCTTATAAATGGATTTTGTGCCTCAAATATTGAAATATCCTTCAAATCTAGAGGAAATTTCATATTTTCGAAATTCAGTGTAATTCCATTTGCATATATAATCTGGTCTGCAATATTTTCAATATTGTAGGAGGAGCATATCATAGATTTTTTGTAGTTGCTTGGAGCCTTTAATGCAGCTATAACACACCATTTGAAGCAAAACGCATCCTCATTTTTAATATTAAGACATGCATTTAGCTTCATTAATTTATAAGGAAGTTCAATGTAACTAGATCCTCGAATTATGTTATGTTGATTTATATTTATATTTAAATATTTAATTTCCAACAATGCCCATCCACTATCACGTTCCTGGAACTCTGCCATTTTATTTTTTAAATCTTCAGCTTTTTTCAAGTAAATATTTCTTAGTGTGTGAGATCGGTTTACTGCTGTCATTTTTGTTACATGAACCATTTTTTCAATTATTTCTACATCTTCACTTATTTTGATGTATATGCATTCCAATTCGAAATTGCATTTAAAATTTATTTGTTTTGCTAGAGAGTGTTTTAATATGTTTAAAACATCTTCCTCTGCTTTTTCCAAAAATTCTTCCAGATATATGTCATCTATTTTAGGGTTTGTATATGTATATACTTCAACCCTTTCCATAAAGTCACTGGATCGTAAAGAAATGTTAGATGTTAAATGTCCATTTCCGCTTTCCTTATGTTGTCTCGTTCTTAAATGATGACCCCAATCCAGTCTTCCAACATCGAGTTTACATATTGTGCAATGTATTAAGCTCTGGTGGGTTTTTGTATGATTTTCCAACCCTTTGATGGTTCTAAAATTTCTCCCACAAATATTACAATCTAGGATCACGGTGGGTTGTACAAGATGTACCTTCATATGTTTTTTAAACAACAATTTCCCTTTAAAATGTAGTCCACACTGTTCACAGGAGAACATATTCGATGTTCCCCAATTCCTTTTATGTTGAGATGTTTTGTGAATATGTAATGCACTTAATGTTGAAAATGTTTCAGTGCATGATTTACACTCAAATCTAGATTCCCGTCCCTCATTGCGTCTCATCATCTCCATCATCGATTTTGCTGCAGCAGATGTTGAAGGAGTATTATCCATGAATAGATCCATTTTTTAGTATACGTTTTTTAGTTTTTTTAAACAAATTTAGGTTTTATTAAACAAATTTATGTTTTAATTCGTTCGAGTGTTAATTCAAACTGTCGTTAGTTAAAAAAATCTTATAAAATTTAACTTTTCAAAAATATATGTGCATATATATGTATATGAAAACTAAATTTTAATATAAAATTCCACTAATGAATACATATGCTTGTTATATTTAGGACATAGCGTTTTGAAGAGTTTTTTCTAAAATCATATCAGCATATTCAATGGTACTTTACAATCACAACGGAAACTGTGTAAATGTTCTTTCTTTAAAAATTGTGCCGGATGTCTGACTCAATTCTAGACCTAAAACCAAACAATATTGGGGTGTTCTCGCCGTCTACAATTCCAGACAAGTATATCTTATTTTCTACAATCACAGCGGAAACTGTGTAAATAATATTTCTTTAAAACATTTCTGCATAAAAATGAGAAATCCCAAAAAATGTGAGCGATTCATTTCTATTGACGCATTAAATTTTTTTTTTTTTCACGACAATGAAAAATAAATTTTCAACATCTTAAAATTAAAAACTATTGCTATCATTTTTCAAAATTATTCTTAAAACTATTATTTCTAAAATAAAGGCCTTATTCATAATCAATTTTTAAATTTATTAAAGTTTTATGAAACAGATTTTGTATGAAATATTTAAATTAAAATTATTTTCTACAATCATAACGGAAACAATGCATGTAGCCTTCTTTCTAGAACAAGGCCGGATGTATTCAAATATTAAGAAAACTATACTTTTAGCTTTTATAATTATTCTATCAGCATGAAAATGACGAAAAAGTAGATTTCTATTCCTTTGTTTTTAAAGTTTTTTTTGAAAACTATAAATTTCTTAAAACCTATTATTTCTAAGCCAAATTTTAACAATAAAAAACTTTTCTTTTTACAAAAAAATAAAAATAACGGATGTAGATTGTCTGATAAAAACCGACAAAATACTGCATTATTTTTAGAAATCAGAATATATTTATAATTTTTCCTAAAGTACATTTTTGAAAACTAGAAACATTTTTCAAAACACTGAAAAATAAATTTTCTACAATAAAAATTTCTTACCCGTATGAAAACGATGTGAAAGAGGAATCAACGTGGAAAAAAAATGTGCGCGATAAAAATTTTTGTCAAAACAATGAAAAATAATTTTTTAAAAATTTTTCTATAGGCATGAAAATAACAGCAAAGAGGAATCACCGTGGAAAAAAAATGTGTGCGATAAGAATTTTTTAAAACAATGAAAAATTTTGTAAAAATCAAATCCCCATTCATTTTCATCGAGTTCAAATCCCTATTCATTTTCATCGAGTTCAAATCCCTATTCATTTTCATCGAGTTCAAACCCCCTTTCTTCAACTACTCAGTTTCAATTGAATTTAGTCTCAAAGTTGCACGTTCCCACAGCCAATCCGAATTTCTGTAGTTGGTAGTAAGACTTGGGAATACCTTGTAGACAACGGCTTGAATATTCATTTGTATTTGGCAGAAGTTCGGGATCGAAATCTCGTTGATAGCGTTAGGCTTTTGTAGCTTCATTTCCAGTGAAATAACTTGTTGCAGTGTATACATTAAGATCCAAAACAGTTTCGCATAAAAAAGCCACTTCAAAATCATTCCTTTAAACTTTGTTTACTTTTAACATCCAAAGGATGTTGCAACACAATTTAAAGGATTGGAGAGCGGGAGCAATGATCCAATTCTGTGGTACATTTGGCCTTGAACTTTAAAGGTGGGCATGAAGCCGACGTCATTTGAAAACATGAGTTGTACTTTTGAAGGAAGTGCTTGAAAATAGCATTGGCGCCGGAAATGTAACTTAGAAGCAGCTCAGGCAGCTTAAGAATTGGTGGCAGAATAACTTTGCCCTTCGAACAGCACATTGCTTAGGGAACTTCAAAATGCTGCAATGTAAGCAATGTTTGTTCATTGCACCAATCTGAACATGCTTGTGATTCCTGTAATAAAATGCCTGTAATAAAATGCCGGCAACTTTAAATCGATTCTTCCTCTTGATCGAGCCATTGGCGTCTAGTCTTTCGATATGCTGTTGAGGTGTCTCTGCAGCTTACGATGAAGATCCAATGTGACGCATTTGTTGAAGCCGAGATTTTCGGTCCTTTCGCTTCTGCGGCTCTAGACGTAGATGGAAATTTCTTATTCATGCACCTAATATGCAACAGTAAACAAAATAGTTTATCATCGATTGATAATATAAAACAACTTTTATTGTACCGGACATGTGTTGGAATGTATTCCTTTGGTGTTTGGACAAAATTAATTTAAAAAAAAAAATTTTTTTTTTTCCTAAATTCATTGTAAGCCTGTATATAGGAAACTAAATAAACTATCTATAAGAATTGAAGAAAAGATCGATCATCAATTATACAATAATCTTTTCTTTGTGTCAAAATGTGTAAAAATTTGATTTTACATGCCCCTCCGCCCAAAGACCGAAAATCAAAAATCTGACTTTACCCGCTGGAAGATTCTGAAGATTCCCTGAAAATTTTCAGTTCATTCGGAACATACATACAAAAATCCATTTTAATAGTTGTAGATGAATAGTGGGTCCATACACATGACTGTCAGTAAGTGGTTTGATCCAACAGAGAATACAGCTGAATAGTAGCATAATTGATCAGTACAGGACTCGTGATATCTGGTGATCTAGCGCAGTAAACAATAATCCAAGCTTCATAAATCAGGTTAGATTAGAGATTTTGTTTTGGAGACCATTGCAGTTGAACTACAATATGGATATCACACTAGGTCTCCAGAACGGTCTCTGTTCTTGTGAATGTGGTGAAATGGGTGGTGGTGTGGCAATTTGATACAAGTCACCAAAACAATATGGCCGCCACAGGCTGTCAACATCGAACAGCCGTAATTGGAGAACACTTAGAAATCAATTCTTTTTGAGAAATTTTTAAGTTATCATAACTTCAGAACTCATTGGAAATAATATCAATAATTATAAAACAGTTGTAATTTTTTGAAATTCATTTGGAGGAAATCTTAATAAAAAAAACTCTGTTTGCCTTTTGGTGTTGCTAATCAATGGTTAGTGCAAGAAAAGAAATTTGCGAAATGATATCTTATAATGAATCAAATTCTCTGGGAATAACTAGAATAATATAATTTCGGTAACTTGTTGCAGTATATGCATTAAAATCCAAAACTATTTCGCATAAAAAACCAACTTCAAAATCATTTCTTCAAACTCTGTTTACTTTTAACATCCAAAGGATGTTGCAACACAATTAAGGATACATCAATATGTTTGCATACATTTTACAAAATACTGGTAAAAAAAAATGAAGAAACAAACAACATTCACTCCCCATAAAACAAGCATTGAAAATTATTTAAGATTTGCATAAAATTGTAAAAATTGCAATGATTATTATGTACGTATGTGTAGAAACAAATTTCTAAGAAATTTACTACGGGGGCATGCAACAGCAACAGCAACACAACAACGAAACAACAAGAAACAAAATTAATTAGATAATTGTGGTGCAAACTACACATGTTGATACACCAGGGTGTGTAACCAGCGAAAAGTTGTGTTGTACACTAATTACCTTGCATCCTTGTTAAATGAAATTAAAAATAAAAAAAAAAACGTAAAACAAACAAAAAACTAAACAAATACATGACGAGTAATACAAGGTAAAACATTTTTTTTTAATTCAATATTATACCACCACAAAAATGTGCAAACTAATCTGCAATTTATAATGAATTTTTTTATTTATTGCGATTTTTTTTGTTTGTAGATGTGTTGCATCTACTTGCACATAATTGTCAGGTACATTTGTAGGCATACATTGGCTCAAAGTGTTGTATTTTGTTGTGCAATGTATTTTAAATTTATTTTGTAATTGCTTTCTTGGTAATTATTATTAAGTAGAACGATTAAAGCCGTTGTTAAGTTGTACTTTAATTATCTATATATATAATAATGTGCAGATATTTAACACCGAATTGATTATCAAAAATTAAGAAACAACAAAAAATATTCAGTTTAAATATGGAACTCAAAACAAGTGTTAATTCTATTAACAATTAAATAAAAAAAATCGTTCGTTATATCGAAGAAATTTACCATTGAAACTAGATCAACATATTCAGCAGCAACAAACATTATCGCCCCTCACATCATCGATTGCATCAAGGAGACCTGGGATGATGCCCATATGCAGAACAGTAATGGCCTCCAATGCAAAATAATAGAGAATAATCCGATTTATGCAGTCGTCGCTAGACTTCTAGAGACTAAACTAACAGGCAATTAATACAACGTTCTTCGAAAAGACCGCACCAGAGGAAAACGTAAATGAATTGTCTATTCATTTGTTTTTCTTTACACTAGACCAATAACTTGAGGTTCAAGGTTTTGGGAGTTGGAGCTCTACAATAACTACGTTCCGCCAGTAGACTTTATATCACCATCAGCTCTGTCACTCTAGTCTAGGGAAGGCTGAATCCACCCTGCACCCTGAATGTGTAACTGCGCTAGCACACTGTGCAATCTGGCAAGCGGTAGTCTCTGTAGGTCCGGACCACTCACCCATATCGACCTAACGTCTTAATTTATTCCTCTCTGAAAACCAAATTACATCAACTGAAAGAAAGTAGACTGCTACGTCTTCAGATAATTCACCAATTGCGTTTTCAATGATCATCCGATACCTTCCAATATACACAAAACAGAGAGGACGTTGCAGGAAACTCTAACCGCATCAGTCTCTCGCTTCATTACTGCTGGTCGCTTCATTACTGCTGGTCGATACAAACTTACACGCCGATATCCCTACTGCCCCCTGTCATGGGCGATTTCCCCCCTTGGGGCATGGATAAGCATCTTGGTGAGCTCCACACCTTTATGTTATGCCTCAAGGGGAAATACGGAGTTAAACCGGGGCTCCGAGGTGCACGGACCTCATTCCTGGTAAGAATTTAATTTATTAAATTCGCAGCTGACTAGAGACTTATCTAGTATAGCGGGGGTCCTACAGCCCAAGGACTTCGGTCCTGTAGGGCCATTGGTGAGGTCACTTCGGTGAGTACGCTAGTGGTTGTGGTTGAAACCCAAAGCGAGGAGAAGATCGTTGGTTAAAGGACTGATATTTGGGCTAGTGCTAAATTTCGGACTACCAAATGTATCTTACTAGGTGCTGTTGGTGACTCAACAGAGCCATTGAAAATAGCAGATACCAACTGGCGTTTGTGCTCAGGAAACGTATTGAGGCAGTAGCTTTCGTGATGTACTGGTCGTTGGACTTGGTTCTCTGTCGAGGTCAAATGTGTGTGATATCAGTACACTCACTTTGACTTTTATCGGCTGGGAACTTTTGAAGTCAGAGACCATACATTGGACTGGATCACCAGGCCGGATGTTGCAGCTTTGATAATTGTCCTGGGCTTGTCAGTTGACTAGCTAGCTAGCTATGGATGGCAGGGATTAGATAGCCCGAGCTCTCGAGCAAGAAGTTGCCAATTGAGTGTTCCTTGCAAGTCACTCAATGGCGGTGATAGACGCATTGTCTCTATCCGGTGTTAAGACCACCGTCCGGTTTAAGTCTATGTGGCAGGTACCCACGTAAATCTTAGACACGTTGTCGCGGGTGATACCGGTGCCACAGATTGCGTGGAACGTAAAGCTAGTAAGAGTTTATTTTAAACTGGTGACCAGAGTATTATCTGAAACTGTGAGAAATCATTTTATCCAGGACTTGTCCTGACTAGATTGTTGGTGAGATCCCTTCGGGGATTACGCAGAGGCTGTGGTTTAAAACCCAATGTGTGTAGACGATTGTTGGTTAAATGGTTGATGTTTGAAAATTTCGGACAACCAAATATATCTTACTACTTAGGTGCTGTTACCGAAACAACATATATATTATTTAATAGCAATCGCAGTGCTTGAGAAATGTACTGACTCTTGATCGCGGTCACTTGTGTGTGAATCGTGAAATCACAAACCTTGACTTATATCGGCTGGGTGTTTTCGAAGTAGCTAATCACACTCTGGACTGGTTTACCAGGCCTGACTCTGCTGTTTCAATAATTATTCTAGACTTTGCTAACTGACTAGCTAAGTATGTATGGCATGTATTGATAGCCCGAGCTCTTCAGCAAGATGTTCGTACATTGATGTATGCAGTTATTGTACGAAGAGTTGCCGATTGTGTTTTCCTTGCAACTTCACATAATGGTTAGGCCCTTTGTATTTATCCGGTGGTGAGAGCACTGTTCTTTTAAGCCTTCTTGGCAGGAAACCACATTTATCTTAGACACTTCTGTCCCCTGTCGTGAAGAATACTTAGGCTCTTATCATTACTTATTTTTCTTCCACCAGCAGAGCTCTTTTAAAAGAGCGGTCCTTGGGGTGATAGATTTGTTGAAGACCGCAGTTTACAATGCCCAAAAACATGAAGATAGGGATCGTGAAATATCTGAGTGCTCGCCATATTTGAGATTACACGTGACTGAACGACATTCAATTAGCCCATCGCACAGTGGGGCAGAATCAAAATTCTTTGGAAATAAATCTGGCTTTTCTAAACGGCTGGTCCGATCGGGATAAAATTTGACATGGGCGTAGCCAAGGAGTATTCGAGTTCAAGTTATTAAAATGGATCTTACAAAAGCTCCAGGGGCGGCGCTATGGGGGCTAAAGTCACTACTTCTATTTAAATGCTACTAACAGATGCCGTATGCTGTCCAATCTCTCCATCGTAATTGGAGACTCTTTCACTAAGTTTTCCCTGCATCTAATCGTGTTGCCCTATCTAATGTAAACTGAACGGTAAAAAAAGTTTTGTGATTAGACCCAGTATTACATACCGCAATTTCAATAACCTGATCCTAAAAGCGTAACCTGCCGCCTCGGACTTTATTGCATTAAGACCTAATAGATAACTTTCTTATTCAGTAAATGCAACAAATCATCTCTTGTATTTTCGGAATGAAGCATTTTACGTATCTTTGTAGGTAAAATTTGCCGAAGCTATTTCAGTCCATATTTGTTGATGCCTTGATAAAAGCGCATAATTCGGATCGTTTTTGAACCAATATTTATCAAGAGACCTAACATCCCCCTGTCATATTCTCTTTCTTCCTCGTTTCATTGAGGACAGTTGGTAGTTTATACAATGTCATTAGTGAGAAAAAGGTTAAAATGGATTCAAACAAGTACCGTTCAATATGAGCTGCCACAATATGCCAAATTTTACCAGTTCGGATGTGAAAATATTTTGGACCATGTAATTTTAACAGAAACCAGTACGCCCCGGTCTTCAGTATTGTGGAATATTACTTCTAATGATGACCAATAAATTGTATCTTTAATAATAAAATTTCTCTGCATAACATCAATAATTACTGCTACAGTACCATGTCATTTAGTCTGCTAGACCGACCACTACTTTCTTTTTTCCCTGAAACTACATCCATGTTTTACGATGTTGCAGTTGTAGTACGCATGTAGGATGACAACTTTTTTAAGCCAACCAAGCCATCACACATTCAAGCATCTCACTTGTCTGTCATTAGCACTTTTGGGTAAGTGCGTACGGTATATTACTTGCAAGTTGCAACGTAAATAAGTACTCGTGCATTCACTTGCAGTCAGAGGAAAGATGTCAGCCCATTTGAGTTGAGCAATGATATGAAATGGAAGATGAGAGGAGAAGAATAGAGGAGATCAGCAGCGAAGCATCATTGCCAACTCATCAAAATGATTTATATTTGATAAATCGTTTTGCTATGCTGCATTTGCTGTGTAAATGTTTGTGAAATAGACATGCGACACATAATTTTCATTTAATGAAAGAATGAAGAAACAAAAAAATAAAAAAAATACTGAATTTAAATCGAAGCCACAAAAAGTAAAAAAAATAGTGAAATGAAATTAAAAATCTTGTACACTTTGGGTGGTAAAACATGAAAATTGCACTTACAACACTATAAAATACAACTGTAGCAGCAACAACAAAAACTACATATGAGTATTTACACTCTATTCTTACAACATCATAAATATACTTGGCCACAAACTCACACACACTGTGGCTGCTTACACTCACATTTCATTTTGATTGCCATAATCTACATTTCACTTCACTCCTGGATCTCTCTTAAAGAGCTGGAAGCAGCAACTTTATCCCATCTAGAGGAATTTTTCTATACGAAAATTCATTCCTTTCCTTAAATGAAGTAGAAGAATGAAACTGTTTGTGTCACTGTATGACATTTTGCAATGTTGCATTTTGCATGCAAGTATTTTGTATAAATAAATTGTATTTATGGTTTGTGTCTTACTGTGCTCTGCTCTGCCCGGCCCGGCCTGGCCCTGATCTGGTAAACTAGGGCTGTGGTACTCGCTCTGCTTTTGTCACATCCAACGAATGTAGTCAGTCGCTGTGTAAGGAAATTATTAATTATGGTGGCACATCTTATCCGGAGCATTAAGCATGTGTTAAACTTGTAAATGGAAATGTTTAAATGCGCTGAAGAACTTGTCACATTAATTTTATTATGTGAATTATTGTTATTTTCTTTACTTGTATTTTAATGTATGTAGTTTTATTGCAGCAGTTTTCTTTGGCATGATTTTACTTAAGCGACAATAAATAGTGTGACACCAAAGTATTAAATATAAGTATTATTCCAGAATGTATGACTATATTTGAGTTGTTTAACTTCAAGTCATCCATCTCAAATGAGCAGAGTATTACATTGGTTTTTAATTTACTGCTTGGCAAAAGTAATTGATTTTAATACTACAGTGTTTGGAAAGTCCCGGACTTGCTTTTATTCTCTATAATGTAGTTATTGTAGAAAGTCATTTGGTGAGGAAGAATTTATACAATTTTGTGGCCACAACTGTTAAATTCGGTTACTAAGGTAGAATAATTCGATTGACAACAAATTTGGTTGCTATCGCGAATCTGTTTTCTCTGTTCTCAGTTCATGTTCAAATATATTTTCCCATAAAATATTCGGCTGCATAAATCAACTCAATTTAACAATAGCACTCATACATCAACATTTGCTGATGATACTGCAATTCTAAGCATTCATGAAAACCCTTAAGAAGAGTCTCGTTACATAAAATATAGCTTATTTGAATTAGAAAAATAGTTAAAACAATGGGAAATACAAGGTGGCGCAAAAGTAAACTTCCGATGTTTTTTGGCTGTAATTAAAAAAAAAAAATGAAAAACTTTGATTCTTCTTGTGGATTATTTTTATTTGGTCTTTTAATAATTTTTACTTCAAGTCGAGAATATGATGTCATGTAAATGGCCGCCGCCACAGTTGATTGTCATTTGAGCCCTTTTTATGGCATTTTCCATCACTTTGGCCAAAACTTCCGGCGATAGGTCCTCACATTCCCGGAAAATGCATCATTCAGCATTTCGGTTGTGGCACGTGCAGTGTGTGCCGTTGCACCGTCCTGTTGGAACCACATGTTTTCCAATCCCAATTCATCAAGTTGCGGCAAAAAGAACTCGTTGATCATTGCTCTGTAGCGCTCACCATTCACAGTAACCGTTTGGCCCGCGACGTCTTCGAAGAAAAAAGGTCCGATAACTCCTCCAGCGAAAACAGCACACCATACAGTGACTTTGAGCGGGTGTAATGGCTCTTCGTGGGTTACACGTGGATTTTCAGTGCCCCAGAAGCGTAAATTTTGCTTATTTACGTACCCGCTAAGATGGAAATAGACCTCATCACTCATGTTTCTTTTTGATGAAAAATCATCTTCCTCTTGATGATGATTAAGGATGGCTTGAGCGTATGTTAGACGTGATTGGCGGTCAGCAGCTAACAGCTGATGCACCGTCCGGACTTTGTACGGAAACATCTTCAAATCTTGTACCAAAATTCGCTGTGAAGACCGTCGACTGATACCCATTTGCGTGGCACGTCGCACAGTACTCTGTTTCATAGACAAAAGTCGAAAATAAATTTTTCTTCCAAATTTTAATAAAATAAATGTAATTTGAGAGATAAGAAGACATCTAATATACTCATCCAAAAATTATATTGATATGACTACATTTGTTACTGAGAGAAGGCTCTAAAGTCAGAAAATTTTTCAGGGAAACGAAAGTGCTTTTGAAGATAGACTTACAAAAAATATTATAAAAATTTAGGTTTTTGGAAAAAAGTTTTTTAGTTTAATATTTTAAATAACTATGTATACAGTCAAGAAAAGGAAAAATTCTTGTTGTGAAATTTCACTCTTAGAATGTTTTTACATAGCTTTAAAAAGTGCATATTAAAAATTAAAAAATATTACAGTTTGGTGGAAAATATAAACAAAGTGTATAAAATGTAGTATTCTTTTGTTATTGTTTTTCATAGCTAATACATTTATTTATTTAAAATAAAAAGAAAATTAACGGAATTTTTGCCGCAATTTTGAAAAAAATTATTTTTAAAAAATGATTATTATTGTTCATTTTAGTATAAAATGTTAATAATTTCCCACATTGAAAATTATATTAAATCATTTAAATTATAATACCAATTGTACAATTTATGTATTTCGAATTTTGAATAAATTTTCATAAAAAATCGTGCTTTTTTTTTGTTGTTTTCAATAATTGGTTCGTCGATTAAACGATGTCCGTTCGTCTGGCTGTCCATGTAATCATTGTGCGCAAAGCTCAGGTTGCAATTTTGGTATTTATACTTTTTTTGGCCCAAGGATCAAACCTATTGAAACTGGCTGAAATCGGTTCAATATTTCACCTAGCTCCCATACAAATATCCTCCCGAAACTGGACTTTATCGGTCATATATGTTATATTTATATAGGTATCTAAACAAGTTTTATATATACGGAATTTATGTCACTAAATTTAATTATGATCGGTACATAATTAGTCATAGCTCCCATATAAGACACGCTTCCGAAAATCACTTTAACATGCCTAAATCTCCTAAAAACGTTGGTATACACATAAAATTCGACATAATTAAATTTCATATAGACATAAATCACACGACCTAATTTCATGCTGATCGGTCCATAATTAGTCATAGCTCCTATATAAGGCCCACTTCCGAAAATCACCCACGGATGTAAGTTATTGAAATTTTAAAAGAAACAAGTTTTTGCTTATTTACTTAGTGTAGGGTATTATATGGTCGAGCTTGACCTACCATACCTTCTTACTTGTTTTAAAACATTTAATTATATATTAAGAATTAAAAATTACTGAATATGAATTTTTAATTTACCATTTTTAGAATTATATTACGTAATATAAATTTTAGCAAGTTTGAGACTAAAACGGTTACTCATGTACATTATTTAATTTAATGTAATTATTTAAAAAATATATATTTCCAATAAATAAGTAGTTTTATAACTACTAACATTTATTCACCAATAGAAAATTGGATAAATGAAGTGAATTTTCGAAAGAATATTAAAATGGTATTTAAATTTGTATAAAATCGTCAAACGAATTTTACATAAATTAGACTTATATGGAAGCAAGAGGAGTCCTTGTCCTTAAAATTAATTTTGGCACACAATAAACCCTTAATTCTAGAGATAACTGAAAATGTTTTAAACATTTTAATCAATATTTTAGCTAAAATGTCATTTTTAATATTCAGTATATATGGCAGGTAGGCAAGCCCTTCACCCGATTTTGATCAAAATTTGTATTATCTCTAATAATGCAAAAGGGTACTTGTGTACCAAATTCTATATCTCTACGAAAGCTCCTTCTACTTTTGTCCATTCGTTATATGGGGACAAAGCACTGTGCGTCGTCTGGTCGATGTCGACGGCGCTTCCATGACATCCTCGGCTACAGCAGCAATATTCTCTGCAGAACGGCTATTCCGGGGTCTGCCACGCCTGGCAGCATCTCGTGTTGTGCCAGTCTCTTCGAGGCGAGCGGCTAAACGTCGCAGTGTTTCATCAGTAGGCGTTGGATCTGCGACGAAATTCACGTTGTGCCAAAGTCACCGACCGATTACTGGTCAAATAAATAGTCAGCAATGTTCCGCGTTCTGGAGCAGTGTAGCGTAACATTGTTTATTAACGTGTATTTCGCATGTGTTTACTACATAAATGTCAAAACAGAACTGACATTAGGGGCCAATCGCAAAATTTATAGCATTTTCTGATAGGAGGATTACTTTTGCGCCACAATTCAATTATAGCACAAGACAATTCTTAGTCGAGTACTCTCATTTCGATGATCACTTATCGACAAAATAGTGAGTATGAACCCGCAAAGCCGTAATTTTCCCTATGTGTTGTTTCATAAATAATAAATTCATAAATCTTGTGAACTTTATGATTGGATCAAAAATAAAAATATAAAGAAAAAACTGTGTATTCTACTTAATTCAATGTTTCAACTATAATTCAAATCTTACTGTACCAAAGAAACACTCAGAAGACTATCAGCTTAGCTTTCTTAAACACCAAGAAGTGGAAATGTTACGGAAAGTGGATCTTGGTCACATCTCATTTAATTAAGCCATTGTTCCAGTGATACCTCCTTTTGCACCCACCCTGTGTCAACATCCATTGTACTCACTTGAGTAATAATGGTTTCTTTCAACTTTGTAATGGAATTTTTATTGTTTTACTATTGTAATTAAAACAGATCGAAAATCTCGATCGAAATATTTTTTCATTTTATATACAATTACTCATGTAAGCCGCATGATCCTGAAAGAGAATAATAATTCACTTTCTGGATATTTTCACCTTTATAAAATGTTTGGTTCATTATGTTTAATGTTCACTTTGCATTAAAACAGATTTTATAATAAAATACATTTTAAGTTCTTTGTTTACTTAGAAATTGTAGCAAACTTATCCTTTCCTGTTTTCACCTTCCGAAAATCATAAAAAAATATATTTTTTTATATGTATTATGAACAATTCATAAGAAGAATATATGAGCGGCAAACATAATATAAAAGTAATAAACATAAACATACATACGAGTATATACGTAAGTATATCTACTGTATTTATAAATGTAATAAAACGGAAAGTGCTCTATTTAAACACACACAAACTTCCATTTAACGCACACTCGCACTCTTCATTCATACAACAGAAAAGTCATAAATATGTATTTCATATTTTACAATCTTGATATAATTTATAACAACACTTGTTAGCGAGTCGAAAACTTTCCAACATAATCATAAAAAATGAAACAAAAAAAAAAAAAAAAAAAAATGGAATAGTGCTCATAAAAACCGAAAATCCGTAAAACCAACAACGACCACCCACAGTTGCAAATGATACGGATATAAAACACTCAAACCGACATCCATACTTGTGTATTTGGAAGTATTTGTGACACTACTTTTTAATTGAATGAAGGACTATAAATGAACTCAACTCACACACATGCTTTCAAGTTACATTATTTAGTTGTTTTTGGGATTTTTTTTTTTACAACAACAAAATATATTGTGACATATTTTATGAAACACAATGTCAAAATTGAATTATCACCTTAAACAAACTACGCACAATTTTATATGATTCTGAATTCTCTTTCATTTTTACCAGAATGCAATGCATTCGAAAGAGAGATTTACTGTGTGCGGTTTCTGCATTTATGTTACAAGTATGTTGTTTACAGGGGGTAAAAATGTAAAACAGAAATTAGTACCAAAGTAATATTTGTTATAATGGAAATTGTTTGACATTTTTGGTGAGTCTCAGAATTTCTGATTTTCTTAGGCTATCGATAATCTGACCATATTAGACGAAGGCATATTTTTATATGCCAAAGTGCCTTAAAATATATAAATTAATCAATATGTACAAAGGAATGTTGGCTAGAGACTGTTGGCTACTAAAAAAGGAGTTCAGTGATCTGGCCTTTATCTTTATTGGACAGAATCAAATATTACGAATCTTGGTTGAAACTCGATTGAAGTTTTGAGGACTTACTTCCTCTTTGAAGGTAATATATCGTTAAATTAATTGTTTAATACTAGAAGTCATGCTTAATATTTATAAAGTGTTGCTCATTTAATGTTCTCATTCTCCAAACAATAGGTACGATTTTCTGGCAAATAAAGTACCATTTAAAAAATCTAGCCAATCAACCCCAATAAACATATTTTGTGTGTGCATTTTCAGCAGATGTTTATGTGTTAATGAGATCATTGCAGATTTTTTCTATTTTTAAGGGTTTCTGTTGTGATTGAGCACTCAGGATAACCCGCAGTTTTTTTTTTAATTTCTGTTTTGATGTGTGTATTTAAAAAGTTAATTATATGAGAGTAAACAAAAAAAAAAAAAAAAAAAAAAAACACACACACACACAGAAGTGAAGTGAAGTGAACAATTTTTATTATAAAATTGTAGTGCACACCACATAAACCATACGAGTATAAATACATTTGAAGGCTTAATTATAAGGACACTTTAATTTTATGGCAAATAAACCACCCTTGCCAATGAAAAGAGTAATTTATCACCTTTTAATTAGATAATTTTCTCAATACCACAATGCAATTGTAATATTTAATAGACAGGAACTTATGATCATAAAATTTATGATCTTAATTCAATTATAAGAGGAGGGTTTTATTTTTAAATATTTGCATGTACTTATTATTGTCAAAAATATTAACTGCTTGATTTTTTTGATTATTTATATATTTCCTTATTTTTTTTTTTTGAATTTAAATTGTTAAACATTTAAAAAAGGATGAAAATAATGTTTTATTCATTTCAATTCTCGCTTATGAAATTTTTTTCAAAGTAGTCACCATTTATTTTCTATAAATAGTTGAAACTTTTCCTACCCACATTTCAAACTAATGGATGTAAATGTATTTATTAAAAAATATGTGAGTCGTGTATTATGCCTCATCAGAAGGCATAATAATAAGAAGAAAATTCAGCAAAACTATGTTCCATGTAAAAATTTTGTTTGGATCGTTTGACATTTTCCACCATATAGTATCAGCTTTCGAAAAACAGTTAAATACCTATAAATCTCTTATAAATATCATTATTAGGTTAAAATTCAATGCAAATACTTACGGTATATATGAAAATCTTCTTACGTAATTTTATGAAGATCGGCCCAAAATTGCTCATAGCTTCAGTATAAGGACTACTTCCGAAAAAACACATTAACTTACATAAAAGTCTTATAAATATCGATATCGAACCAAAATTGTTTTGGATTATTCACATAGACCAGCGAATTAAGAAAACCCCACAAGAAAAAGTTCACCTGAGATGACCGTGCCTTCAAATCGCTCGTGCAAAATATGCAATGTGGTATGAGCTATGTGGCACGATCGCCGTTGACGGTGATTGCCTGGCCAACTTCGTTCTCAAAGAAATATGGACCAATGACGTCGCACAGTGGGGAAAATGAAAAAAATGTGGAAATAAATCTGTAACTTATAAACGAATAGCCAAAGAAGGATTGAGCCACAGGTATAACAAAAACTAACAATGATGCCAAATTTTTCTCTTATAGTTTATGAGTTATTCGTATTTTAAAAGTAAAATTTAATTTTTATACCCTACACCAGCATAGGATTTGTGCAGATGTTTGTAACGCCCAAAAATATTAGTCTAACACCCACCTTAAAATATACCGATCGACTCAGAATCACTTTCTGAGTCGATTAAACGATGTCCGTCCGTCCGTCCGTCCGTCTGGCTGGCTGGCTGGTTGTCCATGTAAAGCTTGTGCGCAGAGTACAGGTCGCAATCTTGAAGATATTTCGATAAAATTTGGTACATATCATTTCTTCTGCCCAAGGACCAAGCCTATTGAAACTGGCTGAAATCGGTTCACTATTTCACCTAGCCCCCATACAAATGTCCTTCCGAAATTGGACTTTATCGGTCATAAATGTTTAATTTATATAGGTATCTACACAAGTTTTTCTCCAAATAAGTTTTATATATACGAAATTCATGTTACCAAATTTTATTATGATCGGTCCATAATTAGTCATAGCTCCCATATAAGGCCTGCTTCCGATAATCACTTTAACGAGCATAAATCTCTTAAAAATGTTGGTATACACATAAAAGGCAACATAAAGAACTTTCATATAGACATTACTCACACCACTTAATTTCATGGTGATCGGTCCATAATTGGTCATAGCTCCCATATAAGGCCCACTTCCAAAAATCGTTCACGAATATAAATTATTGAAATTTCGAAAGAAAAATGTTTTTGCTCATTTACTTAGTGTAGGGTATTATATGGTCGGGCTTGACCGACCATACTTTCTTACTTGTTTTTACCTACCTTTGTCTGCTTTTTTGCTAATAACGTATCAAATTCTTTCTCGACTTTCTTGAAACACTTTTTTTGAATTAACAATAAATTTATTAATAATAGTAAGAAAAAATTGTGTAAAAACCGTTACTGAGTCAAAAGTTATGTGCATTCAAACTTAAAAAAAAAATCATTTTTTCGCAATTTTTTTTTTTTTTTTCGAAAAAACTTACATTAATTTTAAATTAAAAATAAGAAAAAGGTAATTAATGTATTTATATTTTCTGCAAGATAACATTTACAAAACTTAAACATAACAACACCTCCTCTATAGGTATGAAAAATTTTATTCAAATCGGGCTATTCGTTTAAAAGTTACACGGTGCATCGTCAGCCCAAAATCCACACTAGACAGTGACTTTTTCGTGATGCTCTTCGATCTCATGTGAATTGGTGTCGTCCCTAATTCAACAATTTTCTTTATTAACTTACCCATTCATCCAGATGTGGACCTCATCGTTAACTCGGCGAATAGCGCGAGTCATTGCGAGAACAGAACATCCATTTTGATAAAAAAATTTTAACATTTTCACGTGTTGTTGAAAGCAATGTCCGTTCATGGAGACTTGGCAAAACAAACTGAATAAATGACAGCCAATTCGATAGATGTAGCTTCAACAATATGGCCGCAACCAACTATCAAAGATCGGAAATCCCTATTGGAAGACCCTTTATATCAACGCACACTATTTTATGATGAGAGCTTTGAGGCCCACATCCGAAAAATACATTAACGCGAATAAATATCGATATTGATAAAAAATGTTACACAAATTTGTTTCAAGTATGCAGCAATCATACTACTGGATTGTGTGACTATAGATCCATAGTTATATATAACTCCCTCATAAGGTCCACGTCCAGAAATTACATTACCCTACACCAAAAAAATGGAGGCATAGTGATTTTGTCTTTCCGTTTGAAACATATCGAATTATTATTCATAGACCAACAAAAGTATATTTATTCTTTATAAAATTACGATCTTCCTACGTATGTCTGTCTGTTGCAGGCTCGATAGGAAATAGAAAGGTGGACTTATGGTGATGTTTTTGTTGGTGTATGCATTTATTAGTATACAAACTGCGGCAATCAAAATCTTGCGTGAATTTTGGGTCACCCTTACATATCCTGTTATTGATTCTGTGTATTGGATGATAAAATAAAAATTCATTCTCGAGACAGACATTCTAATAAACAATTGTATAATATGTATACAAACAAAATTCGTATGCAAACCTATTAAAATATTAAGGGCCATTATTACAACTTGCCTTTATGTTCGTAATAGTAAAAGGTAACTTTAAAGCTACCTTTTTCTATTACTTAAAGTTACTTTTTACTATTACGAACATAAAGGCAAGTTGTAATAATGGCTCTAAGTATGAAAGAATATGAACTCTGAACGGGTACCGAAATTGATTCCTAGATTCACATCACTGTTAATTGAAGTTGGCACGAATTTCTCTATTGAATATTCTCTAACCTATCGAACATGAAAATGTAGCAAATAGTGAATGAGCTTTTTGGTAGCTAGATTACTTATGTTGTGGGAAGAATTCTCCCTTGATTTTGCGAATCTACATAAAATATATTTTTAACGTATTTACGAGACTTTTTATATGTTTACCTTAATATAGAAAGGCCCTAACTCGTGGTTCATTTGTAAGCCCAGATTTTCGTTTATTTCGATAAATGATCCGCTCATATATTTAGCCAAAAAATATCGATTTAAAGAAAAACACGAGTTGGAACCTTTTTATATTAAGGTAATGCTATTGTTACGAATGTGCAATGACGATTTGAATTCAACGGTCTGTAACGACTGCCTGCAGCATTCATCATGTTTGAAGGCACGTCCATCAGTAGCATGCGGTTATTGGCATTGTTTGTAAGTATGGCAACACTAGGTGTTTGGGCTGCTGGCAATGACATCGAAAGCTCTGGAATTCGAAAATTCGAGTTTTGTCTGTTAAGAGCATTGTAGAAGATTCCCGAGAGATGGCAGTGCGTGTATAAATAGTGGCAGAGGCAGTCGTGAGTGGAGTTGATCATTGTTGCTGTTAGAGTTAACATCAATTGTCGTGTACATGTGTGTTTGTACATTATAAAGTTTGTGTGCATTTCTGCGAATTGATAAACGTGTATGAAGACACTGAGTGACTATTTAATTCTGTTATTGTTGTACATTCTGAATAAATAAAGAGTTGTTACAATTTTAAACTACTAAAACTGATTTTTATTTGCAATCAGAAGTATCCGGTTTATTTAAAGGAAATAAACCCCGTTTTTAAAAGGTAAAAACGTAACAATATATAATTTCAATAATATCAAAACTCATTACTTTAAATTATTAAATCACACATTAATTTAAAAAAAAAATATATTGAAATAACTCAATTATTATATTAAAGTTGCCAACGTTCACATACAAATACGAACATTTACAAAACCCTTAGCAAAAAAAAAAAAAAAATGTCTCTAAGGGTTCGTTTGTTTTGTTCTCTAACGAACATAAACATTTTGTACGTAGTTTTGCAACTTATTAGAGAACAAAAAAGAACTGAAACATTTTTCAACAAAAATTGCCCGAAGCAAAAGGTTAATAAAACTCAATAGAAACTTTTCTGTTTTTTTTTTTTCTTTTGTATGTAAAATGTATATATTAGGGAGTTTTATTAAAAACGCTTTTTCGAAATTTACAACTCATAAAGCAAAAAATGAGAACTTAGAATTCAAGATTTTAAAACATATTTGTCAGGTTTATGGAGGTCGATAAGGACTTGATTTATTTCAGAAAATTTGAAGCATTCCTTTAATGGACTTGAAACAAAATCGGAATGAAAGTTATAGCGATGATTCATCTAACGAATTTTGTTTCGTGGCCCTGTGATCACCATTTCTTGAGTTTTTTAGGTTTGAACTAGGCAAACATAGTTTTTACTTTAAAGGTTTCCAAGTGCTCTTTAAAGCTAAATTATTAAAAGCTGGTACTTTTTTCTACTGCACAGAGAAAACAGCAACACAATTAGTTGCCAGTCGAATATTTCCATCTTAATGGCCGAATTTTACAGTTGAGGCTACAAAATTTTAGAATGGGTAACAAAAGTTTGTTTGGTTTAACCGAACATCTTCTATATCAACTGACTTTCTGTTGATAGAACCGAAAAACTCTATGTGTGCAACAGAATCATTCGATTGGCAACAAATCCGGTAGGCATATATAATTGTATATTTGTTGAATAAAATCGATTTGCGCAAATCCTCTACGACCTTCAAATACCTAAACAAATATTACAGAAATCGTTTACCACTGATGATATTATTTAGTAGGATGATACTCTTCAAAATACATGTTTCCATTTTAGTGAAAATCTAACTTCAAAATATCGAAAAAAACCTCAAAAACCATTTAGATCTTAATATTCCTCTTTAAGAATCTGAAAAAGAAAATTTCGTTGAATCGCCCTAATATTCATATATAAATTCATTCAACAACAGGTAGGAATATACACATTCGTACTTTCTGAATAATAATAATAATAATAGTACTAACAACAAAAAAAAGTTGCAAAAATATATAATAATACCATCGAGAATATAAAAAAAAAGTTTTTCTTTTTTTCCCATCACTTTTTTTTCTAGGGAGTTGTTGAAGGGTATAAAAAAACATTTGTTAAAACTTGCTCAACACAAGGGTTTATTAGATAAAGTCTGACATGTTGCAGAAAAAAACACACAAAAACAGGGAACAACGAATAAAAGTATTAACAAGATACACTTGGAGCCAATTAATACAAATAACAAGTAAGAGTTTACAAATATTTTACATACGACTACATAAATAAATACCTATAATAATATTAGGAAAATTTTTAAATACATTTATAGAGATTTAATATAGAATTACTTTAAAATGAACGAAATGAATGAAATTTATTATGTTCATTATCATGTTTTATAAATTTCTTATTTTAATTTAAATGTAATTAAAAGCGACAATGTCGATATGTTTAGTCAGATAAGAATTGGTTATGTTTGAAAAATATAAAAAAAAGACTTATTAGAAAACAAATATAAACATTTATTTAAGTAGTTTGTTCTCGTTCCTTTGTTCAAGCCGCATTACAGTTTTTCTTTTCGTTGCATCAAAAACACATAGTTCTTTGATAGATATTGGAAAAAATGTCAATAATTAATTAATTGGTAATGAAACGATGAAAGAAAAAAAAAAAAAAAACTATGGAATTTGATTTGTCAATGCAATTATAAAGCATAGCAGAGTAAATATTAGAGAGATATTTGAGTGTGTTTAAGTCGACTATAAAATGCCTTGCAGTAGTCAAAACTAATGTCTACATTAAATAAAATTGTGGCGAAATCGAATAGCTATTATTAATACTAGCACCGCATTGATTAATAGACATGCCTGTCACTAAGAGACACCAACAAGATCCCTCTCATCAAATTTAGGGTATTTTTTCAGCATGTCCTCAAATTCCGAAGATATTTGACGATTTTTTACAAAAATCCAGACTGCTTATTATGCATCCACATAAAATCGAGATCGCAATAATAAGGGATTATATTAGTTATAGTTTACAATGTAAAATCAGGAATAGCAATGGATACTGTCAGTCAGAGTTGTTCCTAATTTTATATAGTAAACCAGCGCAGCGTCAACTTTCTTTTTAGTGGCAATAAATATTACGGCGGGTAATCAGTGTTAACTTTTATATGTATGGAAGGCAACACAAATGTTCGACAATGCATCGGACCTCTTTATGCTCAACAATTTTAAATTCACTTTGGTTTGTCTTTTAACGAGGTTTGAAGTTCAAATTTTATATAAAAATGGTGTAAAATCGTTATACATACATATTTTAACTGTATATAACTTTTTAATCGCTCATTCAGTTTTACAATTGTTCAATTCACAAGGTCTCTTATCATGTCATATTGTCATATTGTCCTAATATTTCACAATGGTTTTTATTGCTTTTCAAGCTAAAAAAATGCCCTAAAATATTACTACTTTCTATGCTATGTTTATTGTGTTATCGCAACGAACCAGCAGAGACCAACGCCGAATGCCTAAGAGTCGGTTAAGACGAGTCGCCGAGTCGTGATATATTAGGACATTATGACAATACGACTGATAAGAGTCCTTGTGAATTGTATTGCTCTCATAGTAATGCTTATGCACCCTAGTTTCAATATATTTTCCTTAAAATCTTTTTCTTTTGTACAGGAAATCTCAAAGAAGCCATTTTCCATTTTCTAAAGATTTTCCTCAAATATAGGCCACGGTATGGTTAATAACTCATATACACAGTTCAGTGTGGGACTATACTGGTATCTCGAGATAATAAACATTTTGTACAAATGTTTATTATCACTACTTCAAGGACAGTCTTCCGTTAACATTCATGTTGAGTGCAAGCGATTTGCAGAACTTGTAATTAGCTGTTGGTTATGTGCGAATCAAATGCATTTTTTGGTTCTATCAGCAGAAAGTCAGTTGATAAAGAACAACTTTGGTTGAGGCAACCAAACTTTTGTTATCCGTTCTAAAATTGTGTAGTCACAACTGTAAAATTCGGTTACTATGGTAGAATCATTCTATTGGCAACAAATTCGGTTGCTATCACGAATCTGTTTTCTCTGAGTGAGGTTATTGTTGATATGAACTATTTTACGCAAAAATAACGAAAGAAACTAAGAATGAAAGCAATGATAAAAACACAATATTGCCGATCGTTAAAGATATTTAAGTTTGAATATCAAAATTTAATTTCCTCTAGCCAAATGTGTATGTATTTTTTTATTTTTCACATACAAAATCATAGCGAAATCAGGTCTTGAATTAGCACATGCGTGATCGAATGATCTTTCGTATCCTAAAATAATTTCGATATTGAAATTATAATGCCATAATGTCAAATAAAATAATTATGATAAATTTTACTCGATCACCTATGAGTTTATTAAAAAATAAATCGTCAAATTCGTCACAAAAATTTTATAAAATCGTCATTAAATCGTCACGACTTAAAATCATGTTGTATTCATTCAATTTAAAAACTTGTTATGCAATTTAATTAGTTCAACTATATACACTATTCCAGCCAAAACTTATCCTTGGTCCAACAAATTATAAAAAAAGCTAACGTGATTAAACAAACGTTAGCTTTTTTTTAATGATATGTCTTCTAAATCATTAATTTTCAACTGTTACTTCGGTTAAAATGGTCACCGAAGAAAAAGTACGTGAAAAAAAATTTCAAACTTTTCAAAAAATAGCAAAAGATTTGAAGGTTCATCGTCACACTGTTTCAAAAGCCATTAAACAGTATAAGGAAGACTTGACAATTGAAAGGAAACCTGGATTAGGAAGATCCTATCTAACAGATATTGGTAAGGCAAAAAAGACCGAATAACTCTTTCGAAGATCATTGAACACTTCTATCAGAAAAGCAGCTCGTAAAGTTAAATGCTCTGAGTTTTTTTTAGGAATTCCTATTTTACAGATTCCAAGCTACCTAGCTATTCAGAAAATTTGTATAAATCAGAAGAAAAACTTAGCTTTTAAATATTAAGGAATAATTTTCATACTATTTTCTAAATACTCAATTGGTTAATTCAAAAGGTCTCTTATCAGTCATATTGTCATAATGGGGTAATATAGCACGACTCGGCGGCTCGGCTTAACCGACTCTTAGGCATTCGGTGTTGATCTCTGCCGGTTCGTTACGAGAACACAATAAACATAGCATAGAAAGTTGTATTATTTTTGGAGATTTTCTGCTTAAAAAGCAATAAGAACCATTGTGAAATATTAGGACAATATGACATGATAAGAGACCTTGTGAATTGACCACATATATTTCAATATTAATTGTACATTGAAAAATCATGTCTTTTACATAAATTTCAAGAAAAACTTCCTCCTTTTATTATAAATTTATTTTAATTTCTATAAAAAAATTTAAGAGGAAAAATCGTCGTCATGTTAGTAATTTTACTAAATAAATCGTCAAATCACTAAATTTACTCTAAAAAATCATCAAAATGACGTAAAATCGTCACACCTAACACCACTGCGTGTGCATTCGTCGCTGTCTCAGTGACTATTAAACAAGAGAGAATAAGAATATGTGTGTTGTTAGTCAGCGCGAAAGCACTATGAAATGGACACTATTGAACTAGAGAGATGAATTCAGAGACAAAATATAGTTGTGCATATTTACTGTAACCATTTCCACATTTTTAAAAGTTTTTTAACAATATTATAGTCACATTAAATATTTAAATGATTGTGGTAACCATACCATGGTTAACTTGCGATTCATATGATTATATCAATCATATATATGGTTACAGTAAACAAGTATATGTTTGTGACAACCATTTTTATGATTAAGGTTTTACCATATTATGTTGCTCTCGGCTAATTGTTATCATAATCTGAGAACAACATATTACGATATAAAGATTTATCATAACAATGGTTGTCACAAACATATACTTGTTCTTTATTTTTTTTAAAGAAAATCATTCAATTGATGGTACATTATTTTGAATTTTGGTTATAACTTGGCATTTTTGAAAGTAGAAGTTCAGATGATTCCTTCGATCGTATCGCAAAATAAACTGCTGCATGTTATTATTCCTGACCGAAAGATCATATGGTGTTTTAAGCAAACTTAAAGGCTGTTTATGGTGGCTCTTTTGGGTGAGAATTGACATTTTTAAATATTTCTTCACCCCAACTTCATTTTTAATCATTTAATATTTGTTAAGGAAGCATGTTTTAAATAATAGTTCACACCGAAGTTGTCAACTTGACATTTCTGCAGCAATATTCTGAAAGCTTAGAACGTCTTCTACCTCTATATCAAGTTATGTCCAGATCTATACATATTTATTATTGTATTTTTTCAAATTGTCCATAGTGTGAGTCAACATGCATGAAACTATAGAATTTTTGTAGCTTGAAGCAAAAATCGTTTTCTAGAAACCTTTACCTATAATATCAAAAGTGTAGGGCACATAACATTTCCCATTTTTTTTATTTTTTTTTTTTCAAAAATAGAAACAACAAATCTTATCAAAAACCACTTGAAAATTAAAAATAATATTAATAATAATTTTTATTTAAACAAGACGAGTAAGTATCAAAGGCGCAACTAACAATTATCAATTTTTATAATTATAAATGAACACTCAACGAACATGATTTCGGAAAGCAGCGAAATACTGCAACAAAATGAAAGAAAATCAAATCACAAAAAAAAAACATCTAATAAATGGAAAGTTATATTTATTTAGAGTTTTTTTTTTTTTTGATTTTTCATCTTTAGCCAATATTATTATTATTGTTATTATTTTCTTTGTAGAAAAGCCACAAACAACAATACAAACAATAAATAATAATATGTATGTATGTATTTTGTAAATAAAAACAAATATCAAGATACATACACACACTCAAATACCGCTTAGAGAAGTTTAGTTGGTATGCTGAACGGATCGTTTGCTGCCTGTTTGCCTGCCTGCCTGCCTCGCAACCATTTAAGTGCGTGCGGCACGGACTTCTTTGCTTTCGTTCTTCTTCGTCTTCTTTTTGTGGCTGTTGCTGGCTGTTTGTTGCCGTTGTGTTTTCTTTCACATTTTGTTGTCGGCACAGCAAGTGATCGTGTATTGAAAATTAATTGTTTCATTACAAGCATTTGTTAGAAAATCGTACAATTATTGTAACTATTTTCATTTAATTTCAGTTACTTGTTGTCTGTTGTAACTTTATACCTACCTATATTTATTTATCTATTTACTTATTTATTTAGCTTGTATGAAAACAATTACAAATAAATAATTTTTCTTTAACTTTATTTCATTTCAGACAAGTAATAATTTTAAAATGTTCATTTTGAATGTTTATAAAGGGTGGAACAAAGTTGGGGTGTTTGAATTTCAACGTGTTTGAAAAGATCAGGATTTTAAGGTTACTCAAAGAGCTATCTTATAGATTTTATGTGGGGAACTTTATAATGTTTTATGGACATTAAGTAAATAATCTAAATAGTTTACAAATTATAATATTCTAGTTCAATATATTTAGGAAAAAGAAATAATTATATTCGGCTGTGCCAAATCTTGTATACCCACCATCAATATGAATTTTTGTCCTTCTATGGGGACTGGAATCAGTTATGGTCCGAACTGTATAGAATTTTATATATTCATTTATTGATAACTAGCTTGACCCGGTGCGCTTCGCTACCCCTGTCGTAGTAAGAAAAATATGTAAGGATTTTATTTAAAAAAAAATCGGGTTTCCCCCTGTTTATCCCTTTCTGGTCCAAGTATTGAAAAAAAGTTATAGCCTATTGACGCTTTCAAGTAAGGATCTATCTACGATCCAAATTTCAATAAAATCAGTTTAGCCGTTTAGGCGTGATGCTCAAACAAACAAACGTACGAAGACATTTATATATTTATATAGATAAACTATTTTTATGATTTTAATGTTTAATGGGGGTAGGGTCAATTATGGACCGATTCTCACAAAAGTTGATAGAAATATTTAGGTTCATACATATAAAACTTGTTTCTGTCCAATTTCATCAAGATATTAATTATTATAAGACAATTATGAATATTCAAGTCATTTTCTGAAGGGATAACCCCTACTCATGCAAAGCATTGTGTTGGAACTAGGAAAATAGGTTATGGGAGGGAAGAAAGAGGGAGTAGTGTTTGTGGACATTCGATTTGAACCTTCATACATTGAAAATGACAGGAAACACTTCAGCGGGAAGTTTGTTCCATATACGTACAGTACGGCTAAAGAATGAATTTTCCCTGTAGTGTGTTGTGCGGTCCACTGGCCAATCGACCACAAAAGGATGTGTTCTTGATGAAAAACGTGTATTTCGTAAAAATCTGCGAGTATCAGGAACAAGTTCTATTGTAGTACCGATGGTACAGTGAAACGCAGTCCATATTGCGACGGTGCTTCAGCAAATCAATAGAGTTGGATACCCTACTGTCACCAATAATCACCATCGCCATCTCCAGTACGCGGTCGAGAAGCTCCAAAATAGACTTTGAAGCACTGGCCCATACATGGGAGTTGTATTCTATTTTTGGTCGGATATAGGTGATGTAAATAATGAAGAGAAGTAATTCCTACACCGTTTCAGAAATCCGAGACACTTGAATGCTTCTTTCGTCACTTGAAAATTGTGTTTAGACCAGCGAACATAACATTGTATTCTCATGCCCAGAAAATCAAGAGTATCTGATTCCACAATATTTACACCATCCATAAATACAGATGAAGCAACATTGTTTGTCGTTCGTTTGTGTGTCAACATGCAACACTGAGTCTTGCGATCGTTGAAGTTTCAGAGTATTTAGAAATAATTTGTATAAAATTTAATCAGGATTTTCGCATAACCAACATATTTATGACTGCTCAAATATTAATCCTCGGGGTCATTTGTTTGGGGACTAGGTGAAATCATGGAACGATATTGATCATTTTCAATAAAAAAAAAACCTTATCAACAGATAGTATTTATGGAAAATCTCAGCCTGCTAGTTCCTTTCGTTTGGGCCCTATCGTGTTTTAAACAGACTGACAGACGGACATAGCTAGATCGTATTAGAAACTTTTGAGAACCCAGGATTTGCTGAGCATTTAAGTGAAGTATTTCAACCTAATTCCACGGCAAATGAGTTCGAGCTCGAAGAATTGCCGGTTTCAACAATGGCTAATGCAGCCCAATTCGATATTGGCCCTGAGGATGTTAATAGAGTAATTAAAAATAAATTGAACTTGAAAAAATCACCGGTAGGTTCATTGATTAAGAACCTACCAAATGTGGTAATAATTGTGCTTTCTATATTGTTTAATGCGATCTTGAAACTTGGAATTTATCCAAAAAATTGGAAAATTTCTCTAATAATAATGATACCGAAACCGGGTAAAGATTTAACCCTGCCATCTTCTTATAGACATATTAGCCTACTCCCTTGTTTGTCGAAGCTGTTCGAGAAAATTTTCCAGGAAAAGATCATTCCTTTTTTGAATGATGGAAATATTATCCCAGTACACCAATTTGGTTTCCGTGAACATCATGGCACCATTGAACAAGTCAATCGTTTAACTGGAGAGATTAGAAAATCTTTTGAATTAATAAAATATGGTTCTGCCGTCTTTTTAGATGTTGCTCAAGCTTTTGACAAGGTATGGCATAGAGGTCTAGTGCATAAAATCAAATGTTTACTACCACTATGTACTCATAAATTGCTGGAGTCTTATTTATCGAATAGACTTTTCAGAGTTAAGTGCAATGATTATGTGACGAGAGAATAAAAGATTAGAGCTGGCGTTCCACAGGGAAGTATACTACGATCTACATTATATTTGATTTACACCGATAAATTAACAATCTCTACATTTGCGGATGGTACCGCCATTATTAGTTCACACGAAAACCCACTCATAGCATCTAGTCAACTGCAAAATTATCTCGCACGTATAAGGTGAATGAGCTGAAAAGTAAACATGTTACGTTAGCTCTAAGGAGAGCAAATTGCCCACCTGTCACACTCAACAACGTTAATATACCGCAGTCTGATTATGTCACCTACCTTGGTATTCATCTTGATAGACGGCTTACTTGGCGCCGTCACATAGAAACCAAGAGACTTCACATGAAGCTAAAAGCCTCTAGCTTTCATTGGTTAATCAGTGATCAATCAAAATTAAGCCTTGAATATAAAGTTATCCTGTATAAGACCGTTTTTAAACAAATTTGGACGTATGGAATTTAATTATGGGGAATGGCTAGCAACACCAGTATTGATCTTATACAGAGGGCCCAATCTAAAATTTTTAGGACCATGACGGGAGCACCATGGTCCTGAAAACATCCACAGGGACTTAGATGTGACATTAGTAAAGGAAGAGTTTAAGAAAGTCCATGAGAAATATATTGTTAAGCTGCAAAACCATCCCAATACGCTTGCAAGACAACTTGTACAGATACAAACACGATCCAGGCTCCGTAGAGCTGATCTACCACCCCGCTAAGATGAGTGCCAGTTAACCATTTAGGCTCTCTTGTTGGAGAGCAACTAGTTTTAATTTTAGTTATAAGATTTAATTACTTATTTTTAGGCCTATAAAAGGCAGATTCAATAAATTAATAAAAGCGTTTAAAAAAAAGGATATACATACTTTTTTGTTCTACGACCAATATTTCGATATCGTATAAAATCATCTCGAATAAATTTGAACGATAGTAGTGCAAGAGTTGGAAACGTTTTTATCGGCTGTAACAAAATGTTTTGTAAATATCCAAAGCTACAACTTGTTTTGAACAAAACAGTAAATTGAATGACTTAATATTTTGAATAACTTAAATTTAAGAATAAATAGGTTCCCCCTAAAATTGTAGTAACTTCTAAGCCACCCTTTAAGTCATTCATTAGGTTTTTTTTCAACATTTAGTTCGTGCTTTGCTACTGGAATTGTGGGGAGTCTTCATTTAATACATAAAATGTGTGCACCCATATTCAAGAGCATGTAGGCTCTATTAACTTTTAATTCATTCAATTAAACTCATTACATTTTCCGAACATGTTCAACATTTGAATTGAAACTCACTCGTAACCGGGCAAAACGCATGCCATTATATGCGTTTTGTTTTCTTAATTTATTAAATATGTATTAAGGAAGTTTAACGAATAGTAAAAAAAGAAAATTAAAACAAAATATACTACTACAAAAGTTTCGACGCGTATTATTTTGTTTTCGAATAATTTTTTAAGAAATATTTCAAATCCAATTGTTAAAGAGTTTTGAAAGTAAAAAAAAAACAAAGAAAACATCTTCATTTATTAAAAATATTTTGTTGTTATTTTAGTTATTAGTTATTTTAAATTTATAATTTATTTTCAAAATAAAAAAATAACATTTATGTATGTACATGATTTTTATATGGTTACACTTAGATAACCATGTTATTTATTTATTTAATATTACTTTATTTTATTTTTGCAATTAAATTTAATAAATGTTGAGTTTGAAGACTAAATATTGTTAACTAGAACTCTTTAAGGTTGTTATATTGTACATACTTATATAAGCATAAATAACTAGTCTAATTAATTTATGAAATAATGAAACAAATTTAATAGAATTTCTTATAATTATTTATGCAGTTTTAAGCTAAAATATCCCACATATTTCAGTTTGGGTGCCCACCGATAACCTAAACTATGTTAGGCCATAATCGATTACAAGTTTTTACTAAATGATAGCTGATTTTATGTCCAAGATTTATAAAAACTATTCAATTAACAGATCAGTTATTTACAGGCTGATTCCAAAGTTTTTGCAGCCTGGTCGTATATCACCAGGGCATTCTGTAGGACATCCGCGTAAAACCACACGTTATGATGATTCCTTGATCAAAAGAGCAATGCAAAAAGATCCTACAGCATCAGCTAGTCAAGTAGGAACAAGTTTAGTATTATGCGTTAGCGAAAGAACAATCCGTAGAAAAGCAGTGGAAGCTGGACTATTCAGCACACGACCAGCAAAAAAAACCGATTATATCAGCTAAGAACAAGAAAGCTAGACTCGAGTTTGCCAAACCCCACATCGACTGGAGTGTCCAAAAATGGAAGACAGTTCGGTTCTCTGACGAATCCAAATACAAATTAAAAAGTTCCGATGGAATAAGGCGTGGACGCAGACGAAAAGGAGAAAGACTGAATCCTAAATATTGCAAAGGGACAATTAAACATGGAGGGGGCATACAATGGTCTGAGGTTGCTTTTCTGGTCAAGGAATTGGGCCAATTCATTAATGGTATTATGGATCGGTTAATGTACCGTGATATACTGAAAGATGTTCAAAAATGTTAAAGTCATTGTCTGAGAGGACCTTGTAGGGGGACTAGCGATAAATGTTGCTCGATTTTCTCCATACTTTACAGTATAATTTCAGAGTACTTACAACTAATTTCTGCAAAATTTTATTTGGATTGCCTTATAATCAACATATTTGTGACTGCTCAAACAGTATTCCGGGGGGACGTTTGTATGGTGACTGGGTGAAATCATGGACTGATATTGACCATTTACTATATCAAACAAACCTTAAGCTATATATACACGGTTGCCCAACATTACAACGTTGTCAGAAAAATTTTCAGTAAATGGTTAACCAACCATGTAAACTTATGTTGAAACATATGATTGTTAAACATTAATTGAACATTTTTCTGACAACGTTGTAAGATCTAACAACCGTGTATTTATAGCTTTATCAACATAAAATATTTGTGAAAAATTTCAGTCATGTAGCTCCTTTTGTTTGTACCCTATTGTGTTTTCAACAGTCAGACAGACGGACGTCTTAGAATCTTATGAGGACACAGAATACATATACTAATGTGGGTCTGTGAAAAATATTTTGATGTGTTACAAACGGTGTGGCAAAATCAATATACCACATCATTTTTGAGGGTGGATATAAAAGCAAAACGTTAATTAAAAGTATAAAGTATACAAAATGACTCATATACTAATCGACATTGAATCATTATAGAACATTTTTAATATCAAAAAAGGTAATATATTGCGATAAAAATTAGAATCAGAATAATAACTACTTTTCGACTCATTATCGCTCTGCACTCTACATAGAAAAACACGCATATTCTCGATATTATATAGATGTAGTTTCAAACAAAATTTCCATACAAAATTTGTTTTATAAACCTTTGATAAGTTTATAAACTGTTTATGCATATGGGGGTAAATATATAAAGAGTTGTTACAAATTTTAAACTACTCAAACTGCTTTTTATTTGCAATCAAAAGTATCCGGTTTATTTACAGGAAATAAACCCCGTTTTTAAAAGGTAAAAACGTAACAATATGCTTTAATTTTTAGCCCATCACCACTCGCCGCTTTGTCGTGTGGCATCGGACTAATAGTAATCTAAAAATGCTTTATTATAGTGATAAGGATCTCTATATAAAAAATGTAATAAATTTTTAAATTTATTTAAGCTTTACAAAGCAATATTTCCATTTGTTTTATAAACCTATATAACATACTTAAGTAATAACAAATTTATCTAAGAAAATTATACTCACTCCTATTTATTATGTTATTGAAACTCTTTAAAAAACCTTTCTAAAGTCTACAAATATTCATATATGTATTTAAATATAAAATTTATTTGATTGTTTATCTTCCTCTTTTTTTTATCAAAAAAAAAAACTTTCAAAAACTATTATTAAGAATGAAAAATACTATTATTTGATAACAAAATTCAAAATAACTTCCTATTCCCAAAACAACAATAAGAATTTTAATAACTACAAATTTCTCTATAAAATCATTTGCATTAAATCCTTTATTATTGTTATTTAAAGTTTTAAGACAAATTGATACGCTTCAAAGGATTTTTATTACATTTAAGTGAATTGATGCTTAAAATTTATACCAAGAAGAAAAGTTTTCAATTTGAAGAAAATTTTACTAATAAAAGGTAAAATCTACATGTATGTAAAGGAGTATGTGTGGCTGTGTGTATGTTTGTATGGAGTGGTGATAGTTGTATTAACACCCAGCAGTTTTAGGGGACTGTCCAAAATTAGAGATTTTACCTATCATTTAGGGTGACAATTAGTTACATAACTAGCTACGTGACTAGTTATTTTAACACGTGCATGTCCTAAACCCCATTTTGATTACAATGAGACTGTCTGATGGTCCAAAGTAGTCAACGCATTGGATTCACATACTGAATACATAGTCAGTTACCTTATTAGATACCTAACTGGTTACTTGATCAGCTACATAACTAATTATTGTAATATGTACGGGTACTAATTGAACTCAAATTGTCAGTTAAAACAACATCTCATAGACAGTCCAATAAGAGGTTGCTTGTAAACAAACTATAAACTGGATACTTTTGATTGCAAATAATAAAAGCCGTTTAGTAGTTTAAAATTTGTAACAACTCTTTATTTATTTAAAATGTACAACAACAACAGTTCAAATAGTCACTCAGTGTCTTTATACACGTTTATCAATTCGCAGAAATGCACACACACTTTATAATGTACAAACTCAAATGTACACGACAGTTGATTTTAACTCTAACAGCGCCAATGATGAACTTAACTCACGACTGCAACCTCTGCCATTATTTATAAAAACGCCATCTTTCGGGAATCTTCTACAATGCTCTTAATGGACAAAGTAGTATGTTCGAATTCTAGAGCTTTCGCTGTCAATGTTACCAGTTTAAGCATTTAGTGTTGCCATACTTATAAACAATGCTAATAACCGCATGCTATCAACATTGTTGATAAGTAGAAGCTTCAACTGATGGAAGTGTTTATAAACATGATGAATGCTGCAGGCAGTCGTTACAGAACGTTAAATTCAAATCGCTATTGCAAAATCGTAACAAAACTTTCCTCTATATAATATAACTACTTTATAAAGTGCAGAACAAAATAAACGTTTAAAGTGATTTGAGTATAGGTTAACTAGAGACACTTAAGTGACAATTGTCTTCTGGCTAGATTACCTGGGATATATAAAATAACCAACTGACTTCTTTTTGCACTACAAAGAGCACATACGTGTGAAATGACCTCAAATATGACCATTACTGTCTATAAGGGATACATTGACTACTTGCTTAACTGCTGGGCAGTTTGAAATAATCAGGAACAATTCAGTTCATCAAACACCTAGTGATTGTATTCATCATCAACATTTTAAATCTTTAAATAAATATGAAAAATATCTCAAAGGATAAGGACATGTTTACTAAATCCAAACAAACAATATCGTATAGAAATAATGATTCTAAAATTATTCTTAAAAAAAAACATTTAATATGTAATTTTCTAATTAATTATTCCCTAAGAATCCGTAAATATGGCAACAAATTTTAAAAAAATTTTTGATTTCCAATCATTCTGAACTTGAAATATTTCTTGCTGGGATTTTATATCATACACACACGACATTATTTTTACTGTTTGAGCATGTTTTTTCAATAAACGAGCTCTAAAGATTTGCAGAGATGGATATGTGAACGTATAAAATGAGAAGAAAAAAAAAAACACAGACTAGATAATACTGTGTCCAAAATGCTTTCCAGGTGACATGAAACAACACTTAAGCTGTTCATAAAGAACTTGTTGTAGTCAACAGACAGACATTCCATAAGTAAATTTAGTTACTGTAGACGGTAGGTATGTATGTGTATTAAAGAAATGCACTGTGGGTTGGACAATATTTTAAAGAGTAAAACAATGTTTTTTTTACACAATTATTAAAAACCAAAATTGTGTAAAATTGTTTACAGAGATGCATGAGAAAAAAAATTATGTATGTAATGTATGAGAATTAACTTATCCCATCACAAATCATTTTACTGCGAAAACAAGTTCTCAAAAATGAGGAATTTCATGAGTCCATAATATAAATTTTGAGGTTTAATTAAGGAGATCTTGGAAAAAGAAAATCTAAATAATTGAATAATTTAAATCCTAATAAGCGATGTTTGCCAATTGAATACAGTAAATGTTTGGAAAATGACTTTTGGCATTAATTTCTTTTAAGCAATTTCAGAAAATAGTAATCCTCCTATCAGAAAATGCTATAAATTTTGCGATTGGCCCCTAATGTCAGTTCTGTTTTGAGTTCTGTTTAAACAATGTTACGCTACACTGCTCCAGAACGCGGAATATTGCTGACTATTTATTTGACCAATAATCAGTCGGTGACTTTGGCACAACGTGAATTTCGTCGCAGATTTCCTGGCCGTCCAACGCCTCGAAGAGACTGGCACAATACGAGATGCTGCCAGGCGTGGCAGACCCCGGAGTAGCCGTTCTTCAGAGAATATTGCTGTTGTAGCCGAGGATGTCATGGAAGCACCTTCGACATCGACCAGACGACGTGCCACGCAAATGGGTATCAGTCAACGGTCTTTACAGCGAATTTTTGGTACAAGATTTGAAGATGTTTCCGTACAAAGTCCAGACGGTATATCAGCTGTTAAGTGCTGACCGCCAATCTCGTCTAACATACGCTCAAGCCATCCCTAATCACCACCAAGAGGAAGATGATTTTTCATCAAAAATAATCATGAGTGATGAGTCCCATTTCCATCTTAGCGGGTACGTAAATAAGCAAAATTTACGCTTCTGGGGCACTGAAAATCCGCGTGTAAGCCAAGAAGAGGAGGAGTCATCGGACCTTTTTTCTTCGAAGACGTCGCGGGCCAAACGGTTACTGTGAATGGTGAGCGCTACAGAGCACTGATCAACGAGTTCTTTTTGCCGCAACTTGATGAATTGGGATTGGAAAACATGTGGTTCCAACAGGACGGTGCAACGGCACACACTGTACGTGCCACAACCGATATGATGAAGGATGCATTTCCCGGGCGCCTAATCTCCCGTTTTGGCGATTTGCACTGGCCAGCAAGATCGCCTGATTTGACCGCTCCAGACTTCTTTTTGTGGGGCTTTTTGAAGTCGCGGGTTTATGTCAACAAGCCTCAGACTCTTGCAGCTCTTAAAGACAATATCCGTCAAGAATGTGGGGACCTATCGCCAGAAGTTTTGGCCAAATTGATGGAAAATGCCATAAAAAGGGCTCAAATGACAATATTCTCGACTTGATGTAAAAAAAAACTAAAAGACCAAATAAAAATAATCCACAAGAAGAATCAAAGTTTTTCACTTTTTTTTAATTACAGCCAAAAAACGTCGGAAGTTTACTTTTGCGCCACCTTGTATATCTCCAACTATTATGTATTTATTTCTATCCTACACAATCATAGAGGGGAGGGCATTATACATTTGTACTGATGTTTGTAAAGCCCACAGATATTAGTCTAACACTCGTCGATCGACTTAAAATCACTTTCTGATTCGATTAAACGATGTCCGTCCGTCCGTCCGTCTGGCTGACTGTCCATATAAACCTTGAAGATATTTTTATATTGTTTGATATATGTGTTTTCTTCGACTCAAGGGCCTGAAACAAATGCTTACTATATTCGGATGAGAAACGTTAGCAACCCCAAATTTCCACTGAAAATTTCTTCGAAGACCAAAAGATGGGGTTAAGATTTCTTCTCCGTATGTGTTGATAGAATAGTTCTCTGTGGCAAAATGTTTGTACTTTTACATTTTTCTTTTGATGGATTTTACACTGGCAAGACTTATGTATCGGCGAATGTGTCCACGAGAAAATATTTACCCTCAGTTTTATTGAATCGTATCCCTATCACTATTGCCATTTAGTGACGAGTTGTGTTTTCTCTACAAAAGAGCACGACACTTACGAGCTCTGCTTTTAAATCTTCAATGATGATACCAAATTCTCTCAGAATATGAGTTTCGGCTGGAATTGCCATGCGATCTATCTGCGTCTCCTACATGTTTTGAGATAACGTAGAGGAGTGTTGATGCTTTGAAACTGTACTTTAATTTCGGAAAGTAATTTCAGTCATGCTTGCGTTTCGTGGAATTTGTATATCACCAACTTTGTCAACCATTTTAACGTGATTATTCAGAGGCTCAGAAGATGTTGCTAAAATAGCTTGTGTTTGGGATGGTAATCTTTATAACCACATGGTTCGCAAAAAATCTTCGGTGACACCATCATTTGCCAGATTTTTAATTTCTCCTAGCAGGGCAATTGGCTTTTTATCTCCAATTTCGGAAACAGAGAAATGGTCAATAAGGCGTTGTTTAATTTGTTTATATGCATCGTTAGGATATACATAATATCACTCACCTAACTAAGTACTTCAGCATCCAAAGCCAAGATGATAAAGTATTTTGTCCTCTTATTGGTAACGTGGTATAATACAAATTGAGCTTCAATTTGTGCAAATTACAGGATCAAATTTTCTTTCCCGAAGCGAGGAATTTTAATGGCAAAATATGAATATGGGGTAGGTGTATCTCCAGCTGCAGAATTCGGGATATCGGCTGATACTGAGCTTTGTTTGGTTGTAGAACATGTTGCAGGCATCTTGTGTACGTGAAAATCAGATCACGTTAGGGTCACCAATTGAAAGAAATGTAAATTATTATTTGAATAAATATTAGTTTTGCTTGCATTTTTTTTAATTTAAGACTAAAAATTTAATTTTTTTTTTTTTAAATTTTGTTTTGAATTACAAAATTGAAAGTATTTTGATTAATTAGACTGTCCACCAGCATTTTTGGAACATAATAGCGACCCCATAATTCTAATAGGTCAGTAGTAGAGAATTGTGAGTAGATAATTTTAGTAGAATAAATTTATAATCCAGCTGGTCTGAATTTTTTATTACAGTGGGTCAAATTTTTAATTTTTTGAACGAAAGGAGCATTATAAGTACCAACTGAAAACAATGTTGAAGTTAATGTCTGAGAGAATTCTTATTGTCAGAGTTATATTGTCGAATTTGATGGGGATCGTTTTTCCTCCAAAATATAAGTTTTATATAAAAATTGGGCAAAATTAACAGTATCTCTCATGTAAGGCCCACTTCCTGAAATCACTTTAACCAGAATAAATCTCTTAGAAATGTTGATATTCTTACGTTTTTATCTTTTAAAAGCGATGGTTGATTTTCTTTAAATTAACAGGATACTTTTGATTGCAAATAAAAGCAGTTTAGTGGTTTAAAATTGTAACAACTCTTTATTTATTCAAATGTACAACAACAACAGTTTAAATAGTCACTATGTGTTTTTAAAACACACACACAAACTTAATGCACACACTTAAATTACAATTTAGAATGTATAAGACAGTTGATGTTAACTCTTCTGCAACCGCAGTCACTATACACACTGCCATTTTAATTCGAGTAGCCTAGATTGTTGTTAACGGTCAAAACTAGTATATTCGAATTCTAGAGCATTCGATGTTAATGTTAGCAGCTTAAACATTTAGTGTTGCCGTACTTACAAACAATGCTAATAACTGCATGCTATCAACATTGTTGATAAGTAGAAGCTTCTCCAGATGGACATGTTTATAGACATGATGAATGTTTATAAACAATATCTACTTAAAGTAAATAAGTTTTGTATAACTAAAACACACGGCATAGTTTCATGGCTATTGGTCCATAATTAGTCATAGCTTCCATACAATGTCCACTACCAAAAATCCCAATTACAAGCAGATATATCTTAAAGATGATGGTATCGACGACCAAATTTCATGACAATCGGTCTATATATATTTAATGCTTTAATTCCCAGTAAAACATAGGGCCACTAATTGTCCATAATTTGTCCTGTGTCACATATATGGTCCCACTTCCGAAAACAAATCACGAAAATAAGTTATTCAAATTTTAAAAGACAGATGTTTTTGCTTCTTTACTCGACTATGCTTTCTTACTTGTTGTCTGCGTATTTTGTCCCTTTCTGAAACTAAATTGATCAGGTCAGGAATAATGCAATTTGTATCGATAAATGTTAACTGCAGCATCATGTTTGAAGGCACGTCCATCAGTAGCATGCGGTAATTGGCATTGTTTGAAAGTATGGCAACACTAAATGTTTGGGCTGCTGGCAATGACATCGAAGGCTATGGAATTCGAACATTCGAGTTTTGTCCGTTAAGAGCAATGTAGAAGATTCCCGAGAAATGGCGTGTGTATAAATGGTGGCAGAGGCTGCAGTCGTGAGTGGAGTTTATCATTGGCGTTGTTAGAGTTAACATCAACTGTTGTTGTTGTACATTCTAAATAAATACAGAGTTGTTACAATTTTAAACTACAGAAACTGCTTTTATTTGCAATCAAAGGTATCCGGTTTATTTAAAGGAAATAAACACCGTTTTTAAAAGGTAAAAACGTAACAATATTTTCAAACAATTTGTAGAATCCCTGATTAGCATATTTTCCCATTTCAAATATGGAGTTAAATATAAACAAAATATTGAAACTTGTAGAAAGCACTGTGAACTTGATTATTGGACTCGGAAAATAACTATGAGTTTTATATAAAACTCTTACATACTTTTTTTGTTTGTTAGGCCCATAATGCAATCACTACGCATATTTCAATATAAATGTATGTTACTTAAATTGATTTTCAAACAATGTATACATATATATGTAGCATATACGCAATAAATATTAAAATTTATTTGTCATTTCAATTTACTGAAAGAAAATTTACGTTAGGGCTGCATAATATCAAAAATTCTCTTTTCAAATATAACATTACTTAGTTTTATAAAAAAAAATGTAGACTTAATTGAAACAATTTTATTCATATGTAGAAAAGACCAAGCAAAGGTTCATAATTCTGTCATTGACATTCAGTCATTCTTTAAACACTTAACAAAAGTATTCCTTTAAGCAACACACACACACCCCTTTTACCTCTATTTCCAAAATGCATTTATAAAACCCTTAAAGGACTACATACAAATACCCAGCAAGAGATGATGACATGATTTCTTATTTAAAATAGAGCATTCATTCACTTTAACATCAGCAACATCATCAACATCATCGTCAGCAGCAGCAGCAGCAGGATCCTTATGATTGGCACTAAAACACCTTGTTCCCTTTTATTGTATTTGTTGCTTTTTAAACACATATATACTATATGTGTTTGTATCTGTGTTTAAATGTAAGAGAGTATTGATAAAGAGCTGTAAGTAAGTAGTTTTGTAAATAGAAACAGTTTTATTAAGATACTTGACAACATGTGTAACAATTCCCAACACTTACTACATATTTACGCAGCATACTAGTACATACTCGTACTTTACCTTGCATACATACATCACACACTACAATAAATAAGTATATACAACATTTTTTACCCCAACTCTTACTTTGCGTAACATAAAATGCGTTGGCACTTGTACGCAATTTAAATTTTAAATTGAAATGTATCTATCTGTCCAATGCTAGAATTTTCCATACAAAAAAAACACTTAACATTTACAGCCGAGATAAAAATGTTTATTTGAAAATAAATTTTAAGGGTCGCTGGTGGAAAAAATATTTAAATATTTAAATTTTGGAATGGCGCCAACAAGTGTTTCTGCTGCAAACCTTCTCCACTTGTCCATTTATAAGTACACAGGGTCCTTTATTTTAAACAAAATAACTAGAATAATTGTAAATGTATTTAAGGTTAACACCCACTTACATTTAACGGAAAATGTATGAAATTTATTTACCAAAATCTCACTTTTCTCAAATTCCTAAGAATTTTGTTTTGTAAATGGACTTTCAAAATAAATACATCTCAGATCGAATTACCATAAATCAAGGAACTAAGTAAGTAAGTAGAGTTTGAAATATGTGTATGTGTCCGTTAGTGTTATATTTATTTGGAGAAGAGTAGTGTAGGGTAATGTGATCTCGATCTTGTTTGTCTTGAGCACACTTTAAATATCATGCTCATCATTTGCAATTAGCACCACTATTCTAGATAAGAATGTTTGTTGTAGCGTGTTGTGGTGCAGCAGCAACCAACATGTGTCTTTTTTATTTATTCCTTTATATTCTTTTATCTAGTTAGAAATTAGCTATAAACCACAATACCTAGAAATGTGTATGGGGAATTACATGTGTTTTAAGTTATTGAATTCAATTTGTGTTTTTGTAATGAAATATTCTTTAAGAACTGCCGAACATTGGCTAGTTTTTAATTATTTAAATATATTTTAGGAAGTTTACTAAAATATAAGTAGATGGATTGTAATCTATATTGCCACCATGAAAATTGTAAATTACACATACATAATTGATTCCAAAACATTGAAATTTAATTTTCAAGCACTACCTTTGAGAATAAATTTAAATAAAATGTTTTCAATTTGTAAGTTATGCCCATTTTAAACAAAACAGCAGTATGATATCAATATCATCTAAGTTAAAAGTAAATTTGAAATATAAATGTTTCTTTTTATGCATTTAAATACACTGAATTTAAATAATATATTACAAAATTCGTATATTTTTTACAGTATCTAAAAATAATACATTTATACATCAGCTCATGCATATTATTCATAATTTGTTTGCAATTATTTGGGTATATTCATTAATTTCTTTTCCCATGATTGTCGAACTCACTTTCTTCCGTATGGGTAAATCCATGTCACCGTACGTGACATTTGTACGCCTATAGAGTGGAAAAGATTTTACAAAAATAAGAGAATCTGAAAAATAATTTGGTCTTTCAGTTGAAAGGGTACTATATTTAAAAAAAATAAAAAGTTCTCTCGAAACATTGTTGTCCAAAATATCAAGCGAAATAAGGATATATCGTACGTGACATAAAACGGAAGTAATTTTGAGCTACATGCAGAAATATGCGAAAATTTGCAAATCGTGAGAGGCGTTATGTTTTCTTTTAATTTCTTACACTAAACCAAATATTTTTCCTTTACCATTCGTCATATTTAAATAAAAATAATCATTGGATGATTTTATAATAAATAAAATTTAATATCGTACGTGACATACTGTACATGACAGATTTTTCTCTTATAGTAAAACAATATATATTCTGTAAATATGTATATGTAAGTATACAAAAACTAAAAATGATAAATAGAAAATATATATTCGGTTTCAATAAACGATTTGATAAAAGCAAAAACACAATCGGAGTCAAATTCATTTCATACTACAAGGTGGCGCAAAAGTAATCCTCCTATCAGAAAATGCTATAAATTTTGCCGATTATTGGTCAAATAAATAGTCAGCAATATTCCGCGTTCTGGAGCAGTGTAGCGTAACGTTGTTTATTAACGTGTATTTCGCATGTGTTTACTACACAAATGTCAAAACAGAACTGACATTAGGGGCCAATCGCAAAATTTATAGCATTTTCTGATAGGTGGATTACTTTTGCGCCACCTTGTACATACTAATTGGGAGCTTAGTTTACGCCGCAACCTTAGTCTAAAACATACCAATTAAATGAAAAAAAATAAATGTAGTCAGTTTAAACTATTATTTTTATACCCTTCACCACCATTGTGGAGAGGGTATAATGCGTTATTGCTGATGTTTGTAACCGATCGACTCAGAATCACTTTCTGCTTCAATTTAAAAATAATTGTGCGTACGTCTGTCTGGCTGCCTGCCTGTCGGTCCATGTAAACTTTGTGCGCAAAGTGCAGGTAGTAATTTTTAAGATATTTCTATAAAATTTGTTCGGCTTAAGGACGAAGCCTTTTGATACTAGTTGAAATCGGTGCATTATTTCACCTAGCTCGTTTTTGTCAAAAATATCTAATTTATATAGGTATAAATATGTTTTTGTATAAAAAGAAATCCGTTTAAAATCTTTTTGCGGCTCAATTCATAATTACCGAAAATTACTCTTAAACAAAAAATTATTGAATTTTTAAAAGAAAAATCATTTGCTGTATACTTAGCGTTGGGTATTATATGATCGGGCTTGACTGCCTATACTTTCTTACTTGTTTTTTCTTTTTAAATACACAATTTATTTAAGATATTTTTCAAAAAAGTGAATCGATGTTCCCAAAAATGAAAATCGCTAATTTGATAGAATAGTTGTATAGTTTTTCCAGCTCTAACGCTCGATATACCAAGATACTCGAATTCAATTCGCAATGAAACTACTGAAATTAAGGATGCTAATTGAGATCGATTATTACAAATGCCGTTTTCAATATATCAAGATTTCCTGAAAATATATACAAAAATTACTGATATGCGATATGCATGGATGGGTCAAAGATAGAGACGGGCACGGTATCTGGTTTCTATATAGACTTTCAGACGAATTCCAGAAAAGCTCTCATGGTGTCAATAGTACTATGCCCCAGGATAAAGGGTGTCTCAAAATATTGGCAAAATCTAAATTTGCCACTATTTGTATAGCAAATTTTTGTCAACTAAAGAAAAAACTGTTTGAGAACTGACAGTTTAGTGTTAGTAAAAGTAAACACTAGAGATAAAGGGTTTTTATCGCAAAATTAGCGCGGCAGTTCGAGCAAAATCATCATCATCAAAAGCTGTAGGTCTACAACTTGCATTTTACGCTTATTCGCATCCTACGCATCTGTCATAAAAACTTAATCAATGTAGATGTACTTAGCAAGTTACAAGCAAATAAGCTTAGTATGCTTTAACGCGTAGAATACGAAGAATATGTCTACTTTCTAATTTTGTAAGCGTCATTCAAATTATATATTTTTTTGTTATGTGTAAATTTTCGCATAGAAAGAGTTGCATCTAATGTGTTTTACCGAACATCGTAGAATGCAAAGAATTTTTGAAAATCATAAAATTCGTTGACGCGAAAATGCGTGTTGTGGACCTTTAGCTTAAGCGAATTTGGGTTTTAGAGAACCCACACGTGCTGGAGGCATCATTGAGCAATACATCTTTGAAATGAGGCTGGTCAAGCGGTGAATGTTACTGGTACTCGATATATCGGCATAATAACCCAGTTTTTTAAGTTTAAATTGGATGTTATTGATGTGGACGACATGTGATTTCAACAAAACGGTGTACGGGGTATATTAAAATATGTTTCTAACTGACGATGCGAGTTGACATATGCATAGCAGGGGAGTATTCGAATTTAAGTTTTATTAATTTCACATTCGCCTCAAAACCGGCGATTTGGGGTCTCAAAGTAGGAGACTTCAGACATGCAAACGCCTCTCCTGAGGGGTTTATAGTTGCTGTCGTTAAAACTTGAACTCGAATAATCGTCTGCTATGCCTATGTAAAATGTTATGTCAATCCAACCAGTCGCTTACAAATGCCAGATTTAAATATATGACCATAAACGGCTACTTTTTTTTCACCATTAATAGAATAATGGTGTAATTTGTTTTTCCTTGTATCTTTTGGTTTAGAAGTTATGCAGTAATAAAATTCATTATGACGAATCTTATATACACTTCACCTTTGTTGTGGATGCATTAATTGCCCACTTTCAGCGTATAGCATCCTAAATATATCAAGAAAACTTTTAAAAATTTTACATTTAATTGCTGACGAACAGATTATATTGTAGAAGTTACAAACGAAATGCCAATCTTATATATACACTTCTCACGAAGGTGAAGGGTATAAAAACAACAACGCCAAACAAAACGGAATACAAAAAAAAAAAAAAACGAAAACAAAATACGCAAAGCAATGAAACCAACACACATCCAAACATACGTTTTGTTGCTTTTTTGTCACAGCATGCAGTAAATTGTATTTTTTTGATGCAATTTTCAGAGGTTGTCTCGGATTTTTGCTCATATCTCCGTTATTTACGGATGGATTTTGCTGATTTTAAATAGAAAACTTCTCGAAAGTATGTCTGACAGGATTATTGAAGATTTGGATCGCGAAGAAATCTGGGGTCTTCAGAAAATTGATTTCAACAGACAGACAGACGGACATGGCTTAATCGAATCCACTATCTATAAGGATCCAGAATATATATACTTTATAGGGTCGGAAAATTATATTGTGGAAATTACAAACGGAATGACAAACTTATATATACCCTTCTAACGAAGGTGAAGGGTATAAAAACTGAAATTTTTCGTGAATAAACATTTCTAATTTGAATTAGTGTAAAATTCGAACATATTAAGATACGTAATAAAATTTTAAACTTCTTCAAAGGTCTTTTAATAATTGGGTTGACAACTTTTTCAAAATTGCTATAGCGGGGAAAATATGTTAAAAAAATTGAGTTGTTTCACAAAATAGACCGTTGTGGCGTTATTTATCGTGTGATATCTCATTAACTTTTTGGTAAATTTAAATAATATGTATATAGGGCCTTCTAACAATTATATTTTTTTTTTAAATCTGACATTTTTAGATATATAAATCCGAAATTTTACTTCAAAATTCCCAAGTTTTGATTGGTGCTCTGTTCTCTTAAATGAGCAAATTTTTATTTAACACGAATTTACGCTAAGTTTTCTTTTAAAAACATACAAAATATTTACGAGCCTGAATAATTGTTTTTTCTATAAGAGTAATAATATATTAGATGTTCCGAATTTGAATTCGATAACAGAATTTTTTTTTATACAAAAATACAACAGATATTTTTAATAAATTTCCAACCCCAATCGAAAAAAGTCGGCTAAAATTAGAAATATCTATTGAATTATGTACTATATGAATATAAAATTTCTTGAGATTTGTATAAGAACTAACAATGTAAATACAAATCAACTCAAAAACACCTCAGCACCGACTATGAGAATTAAGATATCTCCAATCGTTCACGAGCTACCGAATTATTTCCAATATTATCGATCAATTCAACAGTTTTACGCTCCCCGATAAATTTTAAAATTTCACTTAAGTTGTTTTGTCAAAAGTTCACAGAATTTAATTATTTTATTATTCATTAAAATCATAACAAGCCGGATTTGAAAGGAAGTTTCAAAGTTTTTGGGGAAACTTTGTTGGAGTGTCGTGAGTGGGACAAATGAAAATATTTACAAAAAAAGAAATAACACCAATTTTAATGTTATTTTTAGTAATTACTTTCTATCTTAAAAAATATCTCAAAAGTTTGATTTTATTTAATATTTTCCCCAAAATTAGACGGCCTAAAGCCACAAAGCTTAATACTTTTCACATCATGAACAAAAACAAAAAAAAAAAAACTTCACTAAAACTCGATAAATAATCAAAAATACATAAAACGCCCCATTCAGGAAAACCGTAATTTGAATATATTTTTTATTGACAAATAATAAAAAATACATAAAACGCCCCATTAAAAAATTATTATTTTTTTAATGGTGACATTTTATGTATTTTTGATTATTTATCAATAAAAAATATATTCAAATTAGGGTTTTCCTGAATGAATCTCCACTTTGAATACATTTGAACCCACTGTGCGTTTATTAAGATTTAGAACTTTAAAAGAAATCAAATAGTAATGCTCATTCTTAGCAAACACTTTAAATTACAACTAAACAATACCTATGTGTAAAAAACTAAAATTTTAAAATGTATAGATTTAAAAATTCCCTTTCAAACAATATTCAGTTTGTATAAGTACATATTGTGAACCAAATGTTCGAAACTCTTTCTTTAAATAGGTACCAAATTTCAAAGTCTGATTCCGACTCATTTACATTGGTAGGTATCGCATGTTTTTTTAAGGATTTAGATAAGCTTAAAAAAATTTTATTTAATTAAGTTCTTTAACTTGCAAACAAAATTGCCAGCCTAAATGTCTTAAATTTGAAAGTAAATAAAATTTTATTTTATAATCTACAGCTTTTTTCAATAAATAGAAAAAACTTAAACATACACACACACATTGTAACAGTGAATAAAAGAAATCCAATTAAAATTGAAGAATTAAAACAGAGAAAAATCAAATTAAAAACTGCAAGATCATCAAACTGAGTTATTTTTTTTAACTAGTATTTTACAAAAAAAAAAATATCAAAATTTCATGATACCAAAAACTATGAAATAAAAAAACACTTACGAAATAATACCTATACTAAACATTGAGAAATTACTTTGAAAAAAAATCCAATAGGAAGGCGTGTTTAAAACAAAAAAGATTACAAAATGAAACCACACCTGAATGTAACAAAAAAAAAAATCTAGTCTTTTTCTTCTTTAACACACCAAAAATTTCGTAAAAAAAGAAACAAAAATCAAGGTGCTGTGATAATAAAAAAAGAAAACAACAAAAACTTGTAACTATTGAGAAGGGGGAAAATAATGCCAAGACAACAAAATTTAACACACCTTATTAAACATTGTAGAATGATGGCATGTAAGCTATGAAGCAATAATAACAACAAAAACATAGCAAACTGTAAGGCAAAAGCCATTAAGAGATTTCCAATGGAATAGTACAAACCTCAAACCATACACACACAAACGTACTGGTAGTTCTTGTAAAGGGGAAATTTTTAAGTGCAACGGGAATGTTAAGGGGTTTATTTGCTTGTTTACTCTCTAAGAGATGTAACGAGTAGCCAGATTTGCTGCATTGTGGAGAGGCGTCTTTGTTTTTAAAGGCAACAACAAAAAACAACCCCCTTAAAATAAGAAGCAGCATTAAGCTAACGAGTGCATGAATTTTGTTTAGAATTTTCCAAACAAACCAGCGAGTTGAGAGCATTTATGCTCTCTTGTGTTGTTAGTCTCTTTTATTTGAAGTGTTTTTTTTTGTTTGTTTATGTTCAACTCCTGCTCCTCCTTTTTCCTTTAAAATTTGTTGTTATTTTGGATTACGTTATTGTTGTTTCACTCTAACTTGTGTTGTTTAAGCAAATAATTTATTTAGTTTTCTCATTAAGCAGTTGTTGTAGATTTTGGGTTCTTTTTCGGTCGATTTGTATGAAAGCAGCACAACAAAAACAACAATTATGAAACATTTTATTCAAACAACAAATTTTTGGGTAAAATCAGCCGTCTGCAACTAGTTTGTGTTCGAACGTGAATAAGTACGCATCGGTGTGTTACACAATTGTATTCTAAATAAAAACATATATATAATTGTGTAAAATTTCAATAAGAAAAACGGGTATTTTTCGAAAATCTAAAAAAAAAAATATTTAACGTACTTTGAGAACAAACAACAAAAAAATAAATAAAAACACCGGTGTTTAATAAAAGAAAACTAAACAATTATTAATTCAACAAATAATAAAATTCTAAAAATCTTTTAAAAATTAATACAAATTTGCAAATTATACCAAAACATTTATTAAAAAAGAACAAAAAAAAAGCAGAAAAACAAATTCTAATTTCCCGCTGTCTTGTTGTACAAAACAATTGTTATTATTGTCTTAAAAGATTTGTTGTGACAATTTGTTATCATTATCGTTTTTTTTTTTTAAACCAACATTACACTTTGTTAGAGTGTCATCATCACCACCAGCAAGCATTATTGTCAACATCATCATACACACACTCCAAAGCTCCACAGATCCCTACAAAATACGGAAACGTTAACAATTGTCGTTAACTTGATTTTTTTGCTATTCTACAGTTTCCTTTTTTCAAGCTCTTTTTTTTTTTGTTTGCTGATTGTAGTAGACATTGTTCCTTGCGTTTTATAACAACACATTGTGCTAAGCTCTCTATATGCTGCTGTGTTAAATTTCCGTTACCAAAAGAGCAACTGACAAAACAAATAAAAATAAAAAAAGCGCAAAAAAATAACAATCACATCCAGCTTCGAACAAACAGTAGCAAAAAAATAAAAAATCTAAAAGGATACTTTTTCCATATAATACTTGTGTTGAGAGTGTGTGTGTTTCTGTTACAGTGTGTCACTGCATGTATAAATAAGACAAAACCCCACAAAGAACCCGGAAAAAAAGAAAGGAAACAAAAAGTAAATCATAAATCCTAAAAGCTTTTGTTGACAATTATCACACATCTCGAAAAAAAAATAACTTTTTACATTTGTATGTGTGTGTAAGTGTGTACGTTCAAGTATATGGCGTTGTGTGTGTAGTGGTAAATCGCACATAAAGGATTTAATTATTTTGGCTGTTGGTTTTTTGTAACTGGTTTTATTTACAACCGATTCATCAAATATGGCTGCTTATACACAATTTGGATATGGCTCTTATCCGTCGGCTAATCAGGTAAGTTTCTGCTGTTAAAAAACATGTTTTTATTTTTTAATTTATGGATCTATAAGCAAAGGAATTAAAATTTTGGAATTATATTTCGAACGGTTGTTAAATAACTAACCAGATTTATGTATTTTTAAAACAATTAGTATCGCAGTAATTAAAGAATGTTGGCTTTAAGAACTACTTATGCCCGTAATTTTAACAAATATATATCTATAAGTGCTTAGTTACTCGATTGGCAACAAATTCGGTTGCTAGTACGAATCTGTTTTCTCTGTGTAATAAAGTATATTTTAATAAAAATGTTCAATGTATTCAACTTGGAATAAATTAGTAAACAATTGGTCTTGCTTCATTCATTGAGATAGTTTTGTACAAATTTATTCAACTATTCGATTAATCGGCCATTATTGGTCGAATACTTTTTATTCTAAATTGAAAAATTTTATTCATTCGAATAGAAAATATATTATTTCCTCGATTATTCGAATAATTTATATTCTAATGACAACCCTAGCTTCGTGTAATAACAAAATTTGAAAGTAAGGCTTGATTCAGAAAAATACGACCGGGAAAACATTTATTAAAATTTTTTTATGAAAAAGACTCAAAAATAATTTGAAAACTGAGTGATTTTCATAAAAAAAATGTTTTCGGTCGTGTTTCTGAATCAGGGGGGCATAGAGAATAGGCATAGAGTGGAAACTCTGCTGTTAAAAACCTAACTCAGTTGTCAGAAAACTAAGTGGTGAGAATGTATTAGTAGATTAGATGATAGATGATTATTTTGAGTAATGTTTTTATTTGAGTTTTTTTTATAGTTTCCGCTCTATGTTTCTCTATACAGGGGGGCTACTCCCTAATTCGATTTGAAAGGAAATCTTTTCGAATTACAATGTATATATCACACATTTTCGTTTTCGGATTGAGTTACACAGTTACCGCCCAGTCTCTTATTTGTTTGTTTTACTTTAAAGTTCTATTAATTTTTGTAGGAATACCATCAGGGTTGTCAGGTAGTTCTTGAACAAATACAATTCTTCATAATAATGAAACCACATATTAAATTCATTGGCCAATATGGAATAAAAATAGGTAATATAACATTAAGAAGGCTTCAAGGAGACAAAATTCTAAGGAATTAGTCAAAGTTTCATTTAAAAAATATTTAATTGTTTGAACAAATTTGTATCATATGTAAAATTTGTTGAGGTATATTTTATAACCAAACATTTAATATAAACAGCACGTTTAAAAACATTCAATGGAAAATTCAGTACGAACTTACAAAAGTATGCCCGACATTGAAAATTGATTTCCTTGATTAAATCCAACAATTTTAAAATTTGTTTGTAAACACAACTTTAGATGTCTTGCACATTTATTTGTTGCTATTGTCGATAATAAAAACACTTTTATCCTGATTACTTTATCCCCATAAAATCCCGGAAATATTTTAAAATATCCCTCACAAAATCTATTCCTAAGAAATTTAAAATAATCAAATACCTCTAGTGAGAATAGAATCGAGAACTGGTATTTAGGAACAATGCTTCAGATTGCAATAGAACCGTTTTGTTGGAACAATAACTGATTTTTCTAATATATTTGTAAAAAATTCTGCTAGATTTGCATTGATGGTTTTTAAATTACAACTATTTCATTTATAAGTTTTATATTAATTTATTCCTTATAATAACCTCCATCAAAGATTTTTATTTTATAAACCTTATATAAATATAAAAATTGTTTATGAATATGAGGTTAAAACTTTAATATTTTCAAAGGTTTCATAAACCTTTAATAAACTACAAATTTCAGTATGAATAACAAACTTTATTATTTCACTTTCTTAATTCGTATTCAACAAAAAAAAAATTCAGTTTTCGGCAAAAACAAGGAAATATTAAAATCATCATAAACTATAAGTAACATGTAACAAAGTTACAAAAAAAAACAAAATTGTTTGTTAATATTTAGCTATTTATGACTTTCAAAATGTCTAAATATTTTGTAATTTTCATAATAATAAATTTAACTTTAAACAGCTTTAAGTTATAAGTAACAGCTCTATTATAATTGTGTGTATGCATGTATTGCAAATGAAAGGCCCTGCAGGTCTCTTAGTAAAATTATATTTCCTTTAAGCAGTTGGAAAATAACAGACAACAGCAACAGTGGTAGCTAACAATAAAGGACAGCTATATTATATTGTAAGTTATACAATTTCCTTTAACAGTTATTTTAAATTAATATGTACAAAATATTTCTTTAGTAAAACAAGAACTTTTAAGTTAGAACTCACTGTAGTAATGAGCATTATGTCGGTGTATTTGTGTATGTATGCTTGTATATGTATTTATATGTAAATGTATTTGTTTATGCATTTTATGTGTGTATATGGATATGTATGAACTTATAAATTGCAATATTAGACATTAAATTTTGCGACTTTCTAAAGGGGAGATATAGCCTACTAAACATCTAAATTATAATTTAACAAAAAGGCTACTTAGAAATTTTGATAAATGCTTTTGTAAATATACTTACACATACATACCTAAAATATATTGTATACACATACATTTAAATATACATATACATATGTTAGTATGTATCTATGTAAATACACTTATACATATACATATGTGTAATAAATATAAATGTTATACTGTTTAAAACGTCTTTTGTTGCTAAAATAATAGTTTTGAACGTTTGCCTAACCATACAAAGTTGCCTTAAAAGAGTATGAATGCATTGTGAAAGCAGAGTTTAAAAGAATTTAATATTTATGATATTAAATTCCAATAAAAATTACTTGAAATTACATATTAAACATGATTACCGATTTAAAAACCGCAACAAGAGCTTGCAAAATCATTGGGAGCTACTCAAGCTGGTATTTCAAAAGTTTGCGAGCAGCAGGATTCATCCAAATGCAGGGAAACTGGGTACCATACGAATTGAAGCTGAGAGATCTTGAAAGACAAGTTTGCATCTCCCAAATGATGCTTCAACGCTATAAAAGAAAGTCATTTTTGGATGGATCCATTACGATAACCCGAAACATAAGAGATCGTATGTGAAGCCCGGCCAAACAGCCGAATTGACACCAAAGCCAAATATCCATGGCGCTAAGGTAATGCCTTGTCTTGCCAAAAGGGTCCAGTTCTCTTGGCTCCATATGTTGCCAGAAAGATGGAAAAGGTCATAGCTACCAATGGCCAATACTTTGAATAAATTTTCACGGAATTTTTAAGTCATACACCCAATAAAAATTCTATTGTTGGGATTTTTAAAACGTTTTTTGAGAATTGTTGAATTTACAATCATAAATCTCAAACCTTTTTTCCAATACATCAGTTTCAACTGAGAAAAAATATATAAAACATTTTTCTTTCAAAATTTCAATAATTTATATTCGTGAACGATTTTCGGAAGTGGGCCTTATATGGGAGCTATGACCAATTATGGACCGATCACCATGAAATTAAGTAGTGTGATTAATATCTGTATGAAAGTTGTTTATGTTGCATTTTATGTGTATACCAACATTTTTAAGAGATTTATGCTCGTTAAAGTGATTATCGGAAGCAGGCCTTATATGGGAGCTATGACTAATTATGGACCGATCATAATAAAATTTGGTGACATAAATTCGGTATATATAAAACATATTTGGAGAAAAACTTGTGTAGATACCTATATAAATTAAAGATTTATGACCGATAAAGTCCAATTTCGGGAGGACATTTGTATGGGGGCTAGGTGAAATAATGGACCGATTTCAGCCAGTTTCAATAGGCTTAGTCCTTGGGCAGAAGAAATGATATGTACCAAATTTTATCGAAATATCTTCAAGATTGCGACCTGTACTCTGCGCACAAGGTTTACATGGACAACCAGCCAGCCAGACGGACGGACGGACATCGTTTAATCGACTCAGAAAGTGATTGTGAGTCGATCGGTATACTTTAAGGTGGGTGTTAGACTAATATTTTTGGGCGGTGGTGTAGGGTATAAATATGTTTGCTTGGTTCTTGGAAAATATCTTTTCTAGTAATTTAAAAATGTTATGGATTTTTGAAAAGAAGACACAATTTCCTACACTTTGATGTATAATATGTCTACATTATCTTTTCCACTAGTTAAACTAATCGATTCAAAATCAGCATCATGCAATAATGTAAAAATGTACTGGCAATTGTCCATCCTCGTCCATCAAATTCTCTGTGAATGTCGAATTTTATGAGAAATCATAGCCTTCTAGTCTTTTCTCGTATTAATGTTCGTATTTTACTATCTCCCACGTTTACTTACCAACAATTCTTCTTTACAAGTCATGTGTGACTAAAACAAATTTGAAGAAATAGATTTCTGAAATAAATGCATATCAAATCTAATTTGGTACATTATTAGACTCTTCTAAAACAGAATGCGGATAAAAATACTTTCAGAGCACTTGAATTTTCATTACCGTGTGATTCAAGAGTCCTTATGATTTCTAAATTTCATAAACAGGATATAAAGCAGTGATCCTCACTCATAGCCACCAGGGGCCAAACAAGATCATTTATTTACATTTAAAACAACAAGAATGCCAATGAAGTTAATGAAAATTATCAAATATTAAATTAAATTAAATCAATAGCTGGTCAGATCTCAACACAGAAAAAATGCATAACATGTTTTTGCAATCCATGTTCTCTTTATGACAACTACTGATGTAAAAAAAATCTCATTATAATATTTAGTAGTTGGCAATTGACAAAATACCTTAAAAACTCTGCTTTTGCTTGCTCTTACCATAAGTTTGCTGGTTGGGTTATACCCAAGTGTAATTATACTTAAAATCAGTTTAAAACGCAGACATTTTAGAAAACATGGTCACCAAAGGATATTGTTAGAATAAAACTTAAACTAAACACACACAAAGACTTACTCATACAAATAGGAAATGCATATGAATATACATTCATATAAACATATTTATGTACATATGTTTATAAATGTATGTATATATTATAATAGGAACTATAATAAAATATGTGTTGTATTGTTTAAGTCTACGATACAGCCCTTCTCTTCATTCCCTTATTGACAGAATTTAGTTTTTTTTTTTTATTCTGTTCCTTTATACATACTTAATAACCTAAATTAAGCAACATTTCCTTTTATATGCATAATTTATAGATTAAAATGTTCTCTGAAGTTTGTTATAGATTTTTATATAAAATATTGAATATTCAAGCCTTAGGCTTGCAAGTTTTTATAGAAGCCACTTGTTTTATGGAACAACATTATAATAATATAGTGGCTTATTAAAAAATTGTGTAAATTGTGATTGTATTTTTAAGTTAAGCTAAGTTTGTAGTGATTCTAGATCAGTGGTCGGCTCTCTTAGCAACCTGGGGAGATCGACTATTTAGATGTATACAACACGAAGGAGAGTAGAATGTAGGGGAAACAAATGGGATTTTGTGCATTGAAAACACCCCAGCAGTTAAGCATGTAGTCAATGTATCACAAATGTCTTATCACTTGGCTGACTCCAATTTATATATTTTAGTTATTTGACACGTATGTGCTCTTTGTTGTGCAGAGAGAAGACAATTGGTTACTTTATACATCCCAGGTAATCTAGCGTGAAGACAATTGCCACTTAAGTGTCTCTAAGTAATCTGGAGTGTAGTCACTTTAAACGTGTTGTGTGATAATTCGTTCAAACTGGTTTTATACAAATTGTGTTGATATAATTCTCTTACAGTTCATTTTTATTTTTGCTTAAGTACACTAATATCCCATGTAACTTAGCATGAAGTCAATAGTCACTTTAGTGTCTCTTAGTAACCTATAGTGAAGTCACTTTAAACGTTTATTTTGTACTGCACTTTAGAAATTAGTTATTTAACCCACCAGAAGCAATCCATTGGGGAGTTGTGGAAGAAAGGTTTGTTTACAAGCTATCGTTTATTGGACTGCCTATGATATGTCTTTTAGCTGACTATTTGAGGTCAATTAGCACTTGTACATGTTAAATTAACTAGTTATGTAGCTGATCAAGTTACCAGTTAGATAACTGTCGCTATTTAACCAGTATGTGAATTCAATGCGTTGACTACTTTGGACCAGCTATTAGACAGTCTCATTGAAGTCAAAAGGGTCAATTGGCCCACTGCTTAGGACATGCACGTGTTAAAATAACTAGTCATGTAGCTATTGAAGTAACTAAATCCCACCCTAAATGATGGGTAAAATCACTAGTTCGGGACTGTCTCCTAGAACTGCTGGGACAGTTTGAAAATTCTTTTTGTGCATCATTACAATATAGCTCTTATAATGGCATGTTCTGTTTGAGCCGATCACTGTTCTAGATTCCAAATTTCAGCACTTTTGGCTGTTTATCTAATTAAAGAGAGAACCGGCTTGGATTTTTATATTTTGTTGATCTGTCATTTGATTAGGAGTTGTTATTAAATAACCAGAAGAGATTCTAACACAGGAGCGCATCCAAAAAAAGGAGAAAAAGGAATTCCTCCCCAAAACCGAAAAGTTTTCATATAAAAAATAAGAAAAAAAAAAAAAATTTAGATCTCCCCCCCAAATGCTTGACCTGGATCCGCGCCTGTTCTAACATGTATCACTAAAAATGTAAAATTTTAAGTTTTTTAAACTTGGTTGAATTCAATTGTTACAAACTTCCATCGTGACTTTGTTATGCAGTTTGGTTAATGTAGTGCGATATTATAGTCCTTCAGTACTGATGATCTGCTGATTTTGTATTGATGATATTTCTACAAAAGTATGAGAAAGTTATTATGCAGCTGGTCTAATTTCAGCATAACAAAATCTAAATGTAGTACAGACGTGTCGTAGTACGTTATTATTGTCGAAGAATTGACGATGTGCTGTTTTTGTATTGATGACATTTCCCCAAAAATATGTAAAAGTCAGGGGATGTCAATTGTGAAACAATTTGTAATCAATTCAAAACACTGTTAGTTTTCTCAAATTTCCTTTCAACTATTTCCCATTTTTTTCTTCAAACAATTGTTTAGCCATTTTATTTCACTTTTCTTTTCCAAAAGATCAAATAAATCTATATTAGTATTTCAACGTTTAATGTGTCTAATTTAGTTCCTTAACTGGCAAACAAGTTTTCCAGCTAAATAAATGAAACCAATCAACAAATTCTAGGAATTTTTGGCGTAAATCTTTGTTTAAATATTGCCATTAAGTAACGCATTTATTCGACACAGCATGTATGTATATATGTATTTATTGTATTGTATTTTCACTAGGAATATTTTAAGCGCTAAAAGATCAAAAGCCAATTAGTACAAAACACTTTGCAAATTATAACATTAACGGAAATTGCCCCACTATAAGTAAATATTTATGAAGCAAAACAAAATTTAATGGGAAAACGATCTTAACTACAACTAAAAACTATTACTAAATTTATTAAACAAAAGTACAACAAACAATGAGAATACCCCCAACTAAAATGATATTTACACACATTAAAGCCCTGCCCAGGTTTTTGTCTTGTATATGAATTAAAATATACAACAAACCCAGTTGGAAAATTCTTAAAGAATTCAAAGGAGAATATTAATCATCAGGCTAAATAATATTAACAATATTTTATTGTCAATAATACTGATAATGTATCTACATATGTAACAACCTTTCATATTCTCATATGTGTGATCACATTTGATGGAATGTCAGCAGGACATAAACAGCAGAGTGTCAATAATACTACACACATTTCCCCAAATGTCTGATAATGTCGGGATGTTTCTATTTCTGCTGTTTTAAATGCAGCTTTTATCATTAAAACTGAAAACTTGCTTAAAAATAGCTCATAATGTCATTAATTCCATCTAAAAGCATTAAATATAGCAGCTCTCAGTCCAGTAAATTTCCAGCTGGGCAAGCATATGTTTATCTGTGTATTTGTTGGCAGGTTATGAAAACCAATTATTGTTTAACAATTCTTAAGATGTTTATCAAACTGCTCTGCAGAAATTATCATCGCTGATGATCATCAGTGATTTTCTGTTTGTTGGTGCAGTGAAATCTTTTCTTCTTCTTTATTTTTTTTTTTTGCCCCTTTTATCAGATTATCAAAACATTATGATTTCTGCGCTCGCCCGCTCTCTGAAGAATTGCAATTGCTAAGAGTTTTTTTTCTTTCTTTCGCTGCATATATAAAAAATGCACAATTGTGTGTGTTGCTGTTAACTTTAAGCAACTGCTGCGGCAACAACAATAATACCAACAACAACAACACGTAAGCAACAAAAACTCCTGAAGCTGTCACTTTACGGTTATTAATTTTATGATTTATGTTGCAGAGCACGAAATCGCGCGCACAAAAACCCAGCAACCAAAAAAAAAAAAAAAATAAAAAAAAACATTTTATTAAAGTATTGTTGCTTGGCTTTTTATAGTTGTTGTTGTTGGTTTTTATTGTTTCCCGCAACAACAATGAGATCTAAAGAAAGCAAATAAAGGTGACCAGTTGGCAAAATAATCGCTAGATCAGAACTATGTTAATCAATAAAATAAATCATAGGCCTTAATGTTTAAACGGGGTTATTGGATTCTATGCCAATCGTTGTCGGAATCGGTTTTAAAAAGACAGTAGAAGTACATTGGTCTCGTGAAATCGAAAGTTATCGGTTTTATATTCGATCTAGAATTAATCTAGATTTCAAAAGTCAAATGTATTTTTTTGTAGTTTTTAAAACCGATTCCGACAACGTTTGAATTCTATGTCAACCCCGATTAACATACATTTTTTTTAATTGACAAGTTCTTGTAAACGACTTACTTGGAAAATTTATCTAAAACAGTGACCGGAAAATCCTATGATCGTTGGCATTTCTCTCACATATACATACGTAAGCTTATATATTGAACTAAACCAGTGATCGGCACTCATTACCACCAGGTTCCGAACAGGATTGTCCTCGAAGAAATGAGATGTATCCTGCTGTCCCTTACAAATCAAAAATATATATTTTGGCCCTTGAAAATCTATTTAAACCACCACAGTGAGAATGGTATATTGCGTTTGTGCAATATACGCCCAAAAATATTAGTCCTCAAAGTACAATATATAGATCGACGGACATACGTTTCATAGCACTGTGCAACAGTACAAAAAAACTCACGGTCATGACAGTATAGGTTCGACTCTACTATCAAAGGCTAGTAAAACCCTATACTTAGTTTGGCGATTTTGGTGACCAATTTTTTTTAAGGCCTCCAAAAATTCTTAAAATCAGTGGGCCCTCAAAAAAAGATGTCATCAGTTTTTGGCCAACAGCTAATTCACACTTTGTGACACCGCTTAACTATATATGGCAATAATATAGCTAAGAGTCTACCAAACAAATTTTGTTTACATTTTTTTGCCAAAAAATAACATTTTCGTGCACTTGTTTTGAAAAAATATAGGAAGAAAAAAATTATTTTTCACTTTTTTTAGAATAACTTATAGGGACTCCTAATTTTTCACTAACAATATTTAGCAAAGTTGTAGCTACGTTAAAGCTGAACAACTCATGAAAACATATCAATGCAATGGGGACATGTCTAGGTACTCTAAATAGCTCATAAATATCACTTTGTATTTTACACCAAACTGAGTTTTCATTTGTTCTACAGTGTAATTGACCATAGCTCCCCTATAAGGCCCAAAATAAACTTTAACTGAAATATATTTCATATAAGGAGTGAGATCGTAAAATTCTTAACACATGTTTTTCATTAAAACTTTTAACCCAAAGTATTATTTGATTTTTTTTTGTAAAGCATGTCTGTTATTATGTTTAATGTCAATTATGTTCATTTGTTGTTAATCTGATTAAAATGAGTGACCAGAAAAAAGTGAGTACTAAAATGATTAAATATGTTCAACAAAATCCAACTTGGTTCTACAAAAAGTTGACCAAGCATTCAAAGGTCTGCCGTCAAACTGTTTCCAATGTTATTAAACAGTACTGGAAGAACTTGACCGTTGATAGAAAACCTGGTTCAGGTAGAAGGAATGGTCCACATGATGTTTGTAAAGCCATAAGAATAGAAAGCATTTTCAAAAGAGCTCCCAACACATCCGGTAGGAAAGCAGCTTGGTTAGCTCAGTGCTCGGACTATTTGGTACGAAAAGTTAAAGCTAATGCAGGTTTAAAAGCATACAAGGCTCCAAAAGTTCTTGACAGGAACGCTGTTAAAAATTTAGAGGCCAAAAACAGAGCATGGAATTGAAGTTATGAAATTTTCGATCTCACTCCTTAGAAATAAATCACGCCATCTTATTTTATGGTCATCGGTCCACAATTGCTATAATTGCCGACTATACTTTGTTTCATGTTAAATTTCAAGTTAACTTTGTACTTTATAATGGAAAGATAGGGGACAATAATTTAAGTATTGATGACAGCTGGTGAATTTTGTATTCGCCAGCAAGAAAGTCTCAGCAGTTTGTTGAAAGTACTAAAATTTTCTAGTACGAATAAGTGGTACTTTATTGACAGTCAAGGAATCTTGCTAATATTTTACTAAATACATTAAAACGTCAAGGAGTGTCATTACACCTAAACTTATCAGTCAATTGCATCACTTTAGACAGGAGTGGATACAGGTCCACCATTTGGGGAGAGAAAAAATCAAAATTTTTTCTACATTTTTCATATTTTTTATATGAAAACCTTTCGGTTTGGGGATGGCAATTACTATTTCACCCCCTCTGGATCCGCGAATGACTTTAGAACTGTGGTTAGCATGACAATGACATAGAACTAGAACATAGATTATAATAATATGTAATGCATTTTCTTTCTCTGTTGTAATCTGGCCTGCTATAAATTGTGAATTTTGTTTCCTTTTTTATAGTTTTTATAAACATAAAGTGGATTGATTGTTTACGATCAAATTCATACCCTGGGGGCTAAGAGTGCCGATCAATGCTTTAGACAGACATATAAAGCTACAATCTCGGTCTCCGCTAGCTTTTCATAGATACATATCGCACTAGTTCCTCTAAAGGGAGTCAACTCAAAATTTTAAAATTTTCAGTACATTACAATGAAAGTAGAAGACGTATACAGCTGTATTTTTTGGCGAAAGAGTAGAGAAAATGATTTAATATATTTACAGTGGGTAGATATGACCACTGTACATCGATTTCTTGCAAAAAGTGAAAATTGAAAAATTTTGAGTTGACTCCCTTTAGAGGAACTAGTGCGATATATATGTATGTTTAATATTCACATCCAACATATTATGCAGTTAGTCAAACATTATGAAGACAGTTTACTTTACCCATAATTTTTTAAGATTTTTTCTTCTCAAAAGCTGATTTTCGCGAAAATATTTTGTGAAAAAAATCAAAATCTGGTCACCTTTTCCCATGGCAATACAATATCAGAAGCCTATAATGTAAAGTTAGCGAGTTATTGGTAAAATACCGGCATAGTAAAATGTGTTGGCTGAACTTTTTACTTTTTTGCTGCTGCCGCTGCTGCTGCAGCAACAGACCATCCTTGCACTGCAACAAAAATTTAATGACATAAATATTAAACGACTTTAAGGGGAGTCTGGGCAAATGACAAAAAAACAAAAAAACAAAGCACCAAAAACCTAAAACCAAAACAGTGCAGCAATAATAATAAAAATTCAATAAAAACCTAACAAAAATTGTCAAATTTTCTCTTAGTTTTTGTTTGCATGCGTAAAAATTCTTGCCGAAATCCCCACCAAATCAAAAACAAAAAACAGTAGTATGGAAGTGGCATTATTATTATGAATAACACACATATTCTCACATTGATAACTGAACTCTAGTGCACCATAAGAATGCAGAACAATACCAACATCAAAGTCTTTGGTTGGTAGACAAGACTGGAGTTGGCTGCTGCTACAGCAGCAGGAGTAGCATTATTATTGTAGCATCAGCATTTTAGGCAGCAGCAACAGAAGTTGCTGCCATACATGTCATTGTTTATAATTGTTGTATGGGGCATTGTTTTTGCTCAAATAATGTACTGCACGTTCAAAATGTTTGTATGATGCGTTCTGGTGCAGACTGCCAGACATTTAACCAGCCAGCCAGCCAACTTACTCAATAATAATAATAATAATAATGGTGGAAAAAATTTTTACCAAGTTTTGCATTAAAAATTCATAAATCAATTATGGAATGTGTGCATGAAAATATTATTAGTTTTGTTTGGTATGTTTTAATATTTTTTTTTCTCCATTTTTGCTTGTATTATTGTACCATTTCTTGGTTTTGTTTTTTTTTTTTTTGCTGACATTTCTCTGTGAGAGTGTGTCTGTCCATTTGTTGGTTTGATCCTACTTATATGGCATATAGAGGCTTGTGTGTTCTTAGGCTTGCCTCAGCTAAATTGTGTTTGTTTGGGCTTTTGTATAGAGTTGGCGTCATTTTTACACAGCAAAAGAAAGGATTTTTAATAAGGAAAATGTTGCAACAACTAAACCAACTTGCCACATTTATTGGTGGCTCTGGCGTCTGGCCTTGTTAAAATTGCAAAAAAAAAAATCCACAACGAGCATCTTTTTTTTCCTTTTATTTTATTGTTGTCATAATGTCTGTTTGTTTTTCAGGCGGGGATGGAAAATTGTGTACAATGGTACTTATCACTTTGTCTCTACAGCTCATGTTTAGTACTTTTTCTTTAGAAACACATATGAAATGATACATTCACTTTGATACTCTAACTTCTGCACATTTTTAATACTATTTCTGTAGAAACACATTCTTATTAATTTTTCTTGATTGATTGATTTAAAGAATATTTAAATGTATGAAATTTTATAGCAATCGGAAATTTTGAGATTCGGTGGCTTATCGAAATGGAATAACAAACATTTTTAAAAAAAGATTTAGTTTAATAGGTCTAAGGTACTTTTATCATAATTCCCGGGTTTCCACGAAAAAGTACCATTCTGAATTTCAATTTTCCTTCTCTGATTTTAATGCGTATAAGTGTGAGAGTGTGTTGTTTCATGAGTTGGTGTTTGAGAACCTCTTGCAATTTTTGAGTTGTATGCGAGAATCTTAAATATTTCGTTTACTATGCAATGCGTGAAATATACGCTTGGGATGTTGAAATATGCTTTTTTCTTTCTCTACTACCATGGAAAAATTGATATTCACTACGGTTGTTTGGGTGTTTATTGAATTTGCACAAATATTTATAATTAATAATTTCCACATTATGAATCAACAAACAGCTGAAGAAGGACGATGGTGTGTATGAATTGCACAATACAGTTTTAAAATCTGTCAAGTTTTTTTGTTAAACGATTTTCTGCAGAAAATTAGTTCCCTTGAAAGAGTATGACAAAGCATACAAATGTGAAATGTGTAAAACATAAAGGAAAGATGCTGTTTAAATCAAAGTTAAGTTATCGATGTGTTCCCTAAGAAACATAAATTCAAAGCTCAAGACTTCATTTCTTTGCCAATGTTAACTTATCATGCTAGTTCATTAAGGAATGATATTCTTTTTTGTACAAGGTGGCGCAAAAGTAATCCTCCTATCAGAAAATGCTATAAATTTTGCGATTGGCCTCTAATGTTAGTTCTGTTTTGACATTTGTGTAGTAAACACATGCGAAATAGACGTTAATAAACAATGTTACGCTACACTGCTCCAGAACGCGGAATATTGCTGACTATTTATTTGACCAATAATCGGTCGGTGACTTTGGCACAACGTGAATTTCATCGCAGATTTCCTGGCCGTCCAACGCCTACTGGTGAAACACTGCGACGTTTAGCCGCTCGCCTCGAAGAGACTGGCACAACACGAGATGCTGCCAGGCGTGGCAGACCCCGGAGTAGCCATTCTGCAGAAAATATTGCAGCTGTAGCCGAGGATGTCATGGAAGCGCCGTCGACATCGACCAGACGACGTGCCACGCAAATGGGTGTCAGTCGACGGTCTTTACAGCGAATTTTGGTACAAGATTTGAAGATGTTTCCGTACAAAGTCCAGACGGTGCATCAGCTGCTGACCGCCAATCGCGTCTAACATACGCTCAAGCCATCCTTAATCACCACCAAGAGGAAGATGATTTTTCATCAAAAATAATCATGAGTGATGAGGCCCATTTCCATCTTAGCGGGTACGTAAATAAGCAAAAATTTACACTTCTGGGGCACTGAAAATCCGCGTGTAACCCACGAAGAGCCATTACACCCGCTCAAAGTCACTGTATGGTGTGCTGTTTTCGCTGCAGGAGTCATCGGACCTTTTTTCTTCAAAGACGTCGTTTGGCCCGCAAACACATACATATAACATAATTAATGTTAGAATATAGCAAGTAATCTAAAATTAAAGATTCTACTTATTGCTCTAGTTATTTTTGCGAATATCAAATATCTTTTGTGAGAAAATACTCATAGAAACTGGCTTCGAAGTAATAACTTCTCGTTAAGAAAACAATATATGTATGTAATAAGTAGGAAATGTACATTTATATCGGCATTTATATCGGCCACTAATTATGCTAGCTACTTAAGTTATACCTTATTGAAAAGCTACATTTCCAAGCAATCCAAAAACAAAAAAATCTAGCTTCCTAGCTCTTTAGGGGCCTTTGAAATTACGATTTATGTGAAGTCGTTACAAAATGTACAAAATCGTCTTTATATGTATGTGTTTGCGGGCCAAACGGTTACTGTGAATGGTGAGCGCTACAGAGCAATGATCAACGAGTTCTTTTTGCCGCAACTTGATGAATTGGGATTGGAAAACATGTGGTTCCAACAGGACGGTGCAACGGCACACACTGCACGTGCCACAACCGATATGCTGAAGGATGCATTTCCCGGGCGCCTAATCTCCCGTTTTGGCGATTTGCACTGGCCAGCAAGATCGCCTGATTTAACCGCTCCAGACTTCTTTTTGTGGGGCTTTTTGAAGTCGCGGGTTTATGTCAACAAGCCTCAGACTCTTGCAGCTCTTAAAGACAATATCCGTCAAGAATGTGAGGACCTATCGCCGGAAGTTTTTGCCAAAGTGATGGAAAATGCCATAAAAAGGGCTCAAATGACAATCAACTGTGGCGGCGGCCATTTACATGACATCATATTCTCGACTTGATGTAAAAAAAATCTAAAGACCAAATAAAAAATCCACAAGAAGAATCAAAGTTTTTTATTTTTTTTTTTTTAATTACAGCCAAAAAACATCGGAAGTTTATTTTTGCGCCACCTTGTACTATGATCATAACTGATCATTTGGAAGGAATTGAAATCTTGAACTATTAATTTATTCGTCTTATATATTGTAAGTGGGACTTTGAGGAATTTGTTTCCTTTTGAATAATTTTTTAAAACCTTTTCGTTTTTATAAAGTTCACTATTTCTATTATTTAAACTGTTCTATACTAAATTGACCCACACCTTAAAATAAAGTACTTTACTATTTATTATTTTTATTATAAACCCAACATTATTATTTCAAATCCATCATTATTTGGTAGCACACTAACAAGACACGCACATTTAAAGCTCCCTGCTTGAACGATGTTTCCCAAACCCAACAAAAAAACATGACAACCGTAGTAATTTATACCAAATCTGAATACAATTATTAAAAATTTCATGCAATAAATACCCACAATTTCCAATAATACTTATTTCATCTGCATACATACATACAAAGCAACAATTTACCTATAAACATATAATCAAAATTAAATACATTTAATAATAATATTGGTTGCTATATATTGTGTTGTTTAGCTCCCTCCGATAAGGGAGTGGTAATATCAACACCTCTAAATAACAGGAATTATAAAATAAAAGGAACAAAAACAAATATTTTATGATTTGTATCTGTGTGTTTTTTGTTTGTTTTTTTTTTTTTTAAATCCCACAAAAGGAATAAAACGAGTAAAATTATTTAAAAAAAGTTAAATAAAGGGAGACAAACAGACAATCATCAGTGATAGCGGAACAGCGGAACAAATATTGGTAAATTGAAAATCAGTGAATGACTGAATGAATAATACGAAACTCAACAAGTGGCATTATAAATATTTCAGTTTTTATTGTACCAACAAGACAACAGCAATTTAGATAGAATGGTTGTTACAATAAAAAACAATAAAAACAAAAACAAAGAACAACAATGAAAGTATATCTACCAAATTATATGCATACATAAACAAAAGTTGACCAAAAAAGAAATATAAAGAGGAAAACTTCATCAAATACACCATTTCCATAGGTTTCCTTAGAACCTGTTAAATTAGTTTTCATGTTGATTGTCTGGATGTCAACCAATAATATTTCTCTTGAGATTTTTACTCCAAATAGTAATTCCTGCAGTTGAAAAGGCAGGGTAGAATGACAAGAATAGTGTAAGTGCAATTTTTCTGTGTTTTTTTTTCTCAAGTTTTGACATGTAAGAAATTCTGTTCACACCCGGAGAATTTCAAAATTTTTTCAAGTTTTTTTTTTTAACAATATTAACGTCACTGTTATTATGTATATGATTGCGTTAATCGTAATATGCTTAAGTTACCATACACATGATTGTAGCAATCATATAACAGGTGGCGCAAAAGTAATCCTCCTATCAGAAAATGCTATAAATTTTGCCGATTATTGGTCAAATAAATAGTCAGCAATATTCCGCATTCTGGAGCAGTGTAGCGTAACATTGTTTATTAACGTGTATTTTGTATGTGTTTACTACACAAATGTCAAAACAGAACTGACATTAGGGGCCAATCGCAAAATTTACAGCATTTTCTGATAGGAGGATCACTTTTGCGCCACCTTGTATATACCCTTGCCACTCAAGGTGAAGGATAGACTTGGGTAGTTCATGAACGAACTAGTACAATTGAACGATTCACTTGATAGAGCTAAATGCACTAGTTTAAATCTTTTCGCTCACTTAGTTCATTTTTGGTCTGTATACAAATGTTGGCTTACTTCGAAGTCACTTAAACAATTAGTTACAATTAAACAATTAGCCACTCGTGCATTAAAGTGTTGGCAAATGAAAAATAATTTAACAAAAAAAAGAAGTCTTCATTCTTGAACAACACTTCATAAATAATTCATGTTTGGCATGCCAAAATAGTCAGATTGATATGATTGTCAAAAAACAAATACATCCACAACAAGTCACAGTTTGTTGCGGATTTTAGGCTGGAGGCATTATTGGACCATACTTATTGGTCAAATGATATTGATCTCGCGACATGATAATGGAGTTCTTTCTGCCTACATTTGATGATATAGCTGTGGATTGCATTGACGTGCCATACAACTTGTGAAACAATTCAACTACAACACGAGACTATTCCTGGTCGCCTACTCTCTAGTTTTAGTGATCTAAATTGGTACTCTAGATCGTATAATTTAACAACATTGAAATTCTTTTATGGACTTGTTTGAAATCAAAGGGTTATGTAGGCAAGCCCTCAACCACCTGAGCATTAAAGTAGGGAATTAAGCAATTTGTATGCAAAATGATTACGAAAAATTACTCCAAAATAGAGCTTATTTGCCAGTGAAGCCATGGAGTACTATTCAATACATAACCTTACTCTGTGTACTTTATTATACAATAAAACAATTATATAGACTTTCTAACGAGTACCTTCCACTTGGACCTGGTGTAACAGTGAATACAAAACAATAAAAAAAACTTCAAACTCAAAATTTCCCAACAGTTTAACAGCTTTGAGGCCACAGCTACGACGACAACAGCTGTATAAAACTCGTCTAAAAAAAAGCTTCTTGTTGATATAAGCATAAAGGCTTCTTTTCACTGCTCAGCTAAAAACTCGTAGTATGAGTACAACTACTACTGCTGGTTATTATCAGCACGCAACTTAAATTTAAGTATTCAACATTTTAACGTCGCACACTTTCAATATATAAAATACTCAAAAAATATACTCTATACTAAAGGATACATATGTACGTACGTAAATATTTCTTGGCGGTTTTTAAATGGTACTTGCCAGGTTATTTTTAAAGGTCCTCGAGTGGTGGTGACTCGTGCCTTTTAATGCTGTTTTTTTTTTTATTGTATTGTATATAATTTTATGTTATTGAAAAAATAAGCTGTTGCAGATATAAGGAAGGCCAAGCTAAAATTATGGCAGTTACGATTATGAGGCTAAGCTAAAGGAAACTACCAAGAATGGTGAGATTTTCAAACAGTCATACACACTTTTGTGCGCTAAATCTTTAGTGTCTCCAAAAGGGAGGGGTTTGTTAAATAAATACCATTTGAAATCTTTGTTTTATACCCTGTTTGTGCACTCAATAATGATATGAAAAATTATTGTTATGGCCTGCATAGAATTGGTTGAAAACAAAAAGGACTCAATTGTTATTTAAGATAATTTTATGCTGGCGATCATTAAGCTTTTTATGACTACACCAATGGTAATTAAAGATTAGATTTATATTGTATAAAATCTTAACAAGTGGCCAGTAAGCTGAGAACATGGTAGAACTGAACTTAAGAACTTTTAAACCAGTAAATATGACTACAAATATGTATGAAAGAATCAAAAAAAAAAAAGAAAAAACAACAAACATTGACTTCCTGTCTTAAGTAAAACTCTGGAACAGAAGATATTGACCATGGCTGGTCATAAACTTCAGTTGTTTGTTTTTATTTTTTTTATTATTATTTGCAGCTTGTTGTTGGCTAAATCTGTTTAAGCCATCATTTAAGAGTGTGTAATTTGATATGTGTATTATTATTATTGTTGTTTTTGTGTGTGTGTTTTTTTCTTTCTTTATTTTTTGTTAAATGTAAAAAAAAAATCTTATGGTTTTTAAATGTCATCACCATATAATTTGCATATTTGCGTATTCTCTGTTTTTGTATGTGTATTTTTTTTTTGTACGTTTAATCGTGGCTTTAAGATCTTCTTTAAATGGCACGACTTTGTCAGTTAGTGCACACAAATACGTTTACAGAGAGAGGGACACACTGCGTTTATTTCTGCGTTCTGCTTAATGATCAATGAAAAGTAAGAAAAATGATCTTAAAGTGCGTTTTAGTTATTTATGTTTAAATGGTCTCCATATTCTGTTTTAATGGGATTTTAATTTGAAATTTAAGTTGTTGTTTTATTTGAATGTGTTTTTGTTTTTTTTTGGCAATTTGTTTAGAATTTGTTTGAAACAGCTTTAAAGAAATTAGTTTAGAATTTTGTCAGAAATGGAGCAGATTTAAGAAATGCTAGTAATGGGTTTTAAACCCTTCATCATGAGTGGTGAGGGTATATACAGCGGAGTTAACTTTCCATATCCCCCAAATAACTTATATACATACATCAGTAATTTGAATATGAAAATGAAAATAGATCTACAAATGGCTGTGATATAAGCAAACCACGACTATCTTGATATATATTTCCAACAACGCCATAAAAATTCGGACCGAAATTGAATTAAAGTCGGAAAAAATATTGTTTTTTCTTAAGCCGATTTTTTTCCACCAAAAATGATTTTTGATCAACAAATTTTCCCTGACCATTTTCGCTGAATATTCAAATAATATGACTTCAAATAACCCCATAAACTGAAATCCAATGGTGTTAAAACACACAATCTATGGGACTAATTTTGATCACTTAAACGAGAGAGTACACGATCAGGCAATTACATGCTGTAATTGCATTGTTTCAGAGGCTGTATGTAAAGTGCCACCGTCTTGTTGAAATCTCCACATCAATATCATCCTATTTAGGAAGAAAGCACTCTGTTAGCATGTCGCGTTATCGATCAACAGTAACAGTCACAGCTTGGCCAGCCTCATTTTCAAAGAAGTATGATCCAATGATGTCTTCAGTCCAAAAACAGCACGAAACTGTGGTGGATACATTTGTTTTTCGACAATCACATAAGGTTTCACTGAACACCAAATTAGTTTACGCTAACAGTGTATTTTCTCTTACTCTAACGATTCCTATTAAAAACTAAATTTTCATAAAAAGTGGACAAAGCACATTTACTAACTAAGTTAAAGATTTGCATGATAATATTCAATTGTAATAAGCTCATTGAATATGTCTGGCAAATATGACTGAACTGTTGACAATTATATACCCTGATATAGTTGAAACATTGACCCATTTAAATAAGCGCGAAAATATGTTAACACAGATATTTTACTAAAACAAATAACATTCAAATGCCTGTATATTTCCGTTCAAACTCAATAAAAATTAAAAGTTGCTTTTCTAAAAATTTGTTGGTTGTAACAGCTTTTTCTGCTTCTAAGCTAGCTAACAAGAATAAAACAACAAAACTTAAAAGATTCGTTGCGGTTGTCGGTTTATAAGCGCATGCGTAGCTTATACATACATATGTATATACAACATGACCTTTTTTCTGTGGTCTTTGGCTTTTAGAGTGTGTATTTTTTGTTTTTCTGTTTATTTCTTAAAAACTATACCCTTTTTCCAAGTAAAAAATATCAGATATTTAAACTCAAACACACAAACAAACAATTTTACGAACCAAAAGCAGAAAACCTTTACCCGTTTAAATGTGCTCTCGTACGTACATATATTTTGTCAGTCTGTCCATTTAAAGCAAAAACAAAAAAAAAAAAAAACTTCACAATCTGAAATCTGTACGAGTGATAAATTGAAAATTAATGAAGTGAAAATAGATGGAACGGATCGCAAATTGCGCCAAGCCAATAAAATATTTTGACATTTGGAGTTATCGTCTTAATCTGCTTCGATGACTTTTTGAAAATATATACGAGAGAGTATATACTACATTTTAATGCCAGCATACACTTGCAAACACACTCACATTCACATTAAAAAAAAACAAGAGAGGGTTGGCTGATTTAGGTAACCGAAAGACCAAAACTGAAATTTGTTTTAAAGAAACGGTTTCTTTTAAAACAGAGAACTTTACACTGTTGCCGGTGGGCTAAGAAGAGATCTTTACTTTTTATGATTTTATCAAAATTGTAAGTGTAACTTGGAATATAACAGAGTACTTTGGATAGAAAATACTGTTATACACACAATTTTATTTATACGAAACTGTTATACAGACATTTTTCTATAGAAAAAAACTGTTATACATAGAATTTTCTATAGAATATACTGTTATACAGAAAATGTTCAATAGAAAATAGAGTTATACACAAAATCTTTAATGGAAAATACTGTTATACTCAAAACTTTCTATGGAAAATACTGTTATACGCAACATTTTCTATAGAAACTGCAGTTATACACAAAATTTTATTTATATGAAACTGTTATATAGAAATTTTTCTATAGAAAAAACTGTTATACACAAAATGTTCAATAAATGTTATACATTTTTACACAAATTCTTCCATAGATAATACAGTTATACTCAAAACTTTGTAGAAAATACAGTTATACACAACATTTTCTATAGAAAGTACAGTTATACACAAACTGTCAATAGAAAATACTGTTATACGCAAAATCTTCTATAGAAAATACTGTAATACACGAAAATCTCTTTATAAAGGACTGTTATACACAACATTTTCTATAAAAAACTGTTCTATAGGAATGACTGTTAAACACAATACTGTAATACACAGAATTGTCTATATGAAAGTCTGTTGTACACAAAATATTTTATAGAAAGACTGTTATACACAACATTTTCTATACAAAATACTATTTTACACAAAATGTTCAATAAAAATATTGTTATACGAAAAATCTTCTATGGGAAAGACTGTTATACACAAAATATCCTACAGAAAAAACTAATACAACTAATTTTCCTAAGAAAATACTGTTATACACAAAATATTCAATAGAAAAGATTTCTACTCAAAATGTTCTATATAAAAGACTCTTATACACAAAATGATCTATATAAAGGACTAAATTGTCTATATAATGAACAATTTTCTATGGAATAGACTGTTATACACAACATTTTCATACACAATAGTTAGGTTAGGTTCCATGGGCAGCCGCTCCTCAAGCAGGATGAAGGAGTACATTCGTCTAAGATTCATCCTTGATAGCTCATCACAGCATGATAGGAATGGAAATCCGAGGATGCGTTCCCTCAGGTTTGTCAGAGCCGAGCATTGGCAGAAAAGGTGATACACAGTCTCTTCCTCTTCTTCATTATGGCAGCTTCTACTGTAATCATTGTAGCGTAGGCCCATTCTTCTAGCATGTGCCCCAATTAAACAGTGTCCTGTAATAAAGGAGACAATTAGCCTTATTTGCTCACGTCGATAATCTATAAGTAGATTCGTCCTGCTGGCATCGTATATGGGCCAAATCGACTTAGCTGTAGCACAGCAAGGTCCACCTGTTTTGTGCAGTCTCATGTAGTTTCTGCTGAACAGCCATCTTGCATTTAACAAGGGAAATACCAGAAAAGGGGTCGATCGCCTCCTCATTCATCATCGCACCCCTTTTGGCCAATTCATCTGCTATACACTTACCCTGATTTCCATCGTGTCCAGGGACCCATATAAGCGTTATCCTAGAATGTCTCGCTATCTCATTTAGTGACGTCCGGCATTCCTCGGTTAACCTAGATGTCGTAAAGACACCCGCTATTCCGTTAACGGCAGCCTTGCTGTCAGTAAATATACATATATCACCAGATATTCGATAATACCTCAGCCAGTTGGATGCACGTTTAATGGCAGTATTTCCGCCTGAAGAGCAGTACTGAAGTTAGGTAGCCTAAAGTAGGATTTTCAATATAGAAACCTCCACCGACCCTATTTCCCCTACTAGAGCCTTCAGTGTATATCCTTATGACATCATCAGGGGGGAAGAGACCGCTATGCCATAAATTCCTATTCGGGATCATAATATGGAAATGTCTATCGAAAAAAGGTTTTGGAATGCAGTAATTAACATTACCATGTATGTGCCCGTAGTAATTCAGTATTCTAGAGTGTCCAAGGTCCTTACCAGACCACGAACATCCAGCATTTAGCCTCACAGCAGACTTGAGAGCCATTCGTATCACCATCAAATCCACTGGTAACCAGTTTAAGATAGTAAAAAGTGCCTTAGAGGACGTAGACCTTATAGCGCCTGTAATCAGTATCGCGACAGTTCATAGTACCCGTTCGACGGCCTTCCGGTGAGTAATATACCAGAAGGCCGTATACAATGCAGTTTTACACAAAATTTTCTATAGAAAATATATAATTTGTATCATTCATGTTAGTATGTTCTTTGGGGCTTTAGAGAATTACAAATGAATTGAAAAACTTAATTATAATCTTACCGCTTATGGTAAAGAGTTTAAAATTCCTTGGTAATTAACATTTTTGTTAGGATATGGTGTAGTACCCTGTTTAAATGATCCATATACATACGATCCATATGTACGTCATGAATTGTTATTTTAAAGTTAAATATAAACACAAACAACCAAGTACAAACTCGTACTTGACCAAGTTAAGTCTTGAAGAAAAAAAAAAAAACAAAACCCTGCCACAACAATAACAAAAAATTAAGACAAAAAAAATACCTGTTTGAAAAATTCCGACATATATTCAATTTCTTTTTTTTCTTTCTTTTTTTGCTGTTTTATACACGTATTCTCTCAACCTTATTTATTATTTTATTTATACTGTATTTTAGGCTGCTTCTTTTACTTGGCCTCAAAAACTGATCCACATTATTTTTGTGTGTTTTTTCTCTTCTGTATATTTTTAGTTACTTGGCGGTAATGTAAGTCAAACATCAGCCGCAGCATTGCTGTCGTCACACAATGCCCCATCTCCCTTATCGGGTACACATGAAAATTCTCTCAGTCCATCTGGCAACTCATCGGCGTCGTCCTCATCATCCGTCTCATCAAGCGGTGGCGGCACCACAAATGGTCCCCTAAGTCCAGGTGCAATGTCACAGACATCAACCAATCATGCTGGTAGTGTACCATCAAATACAACAAATGCAACGCTTGCCCATGCATTGGTTAATGGGCCGGAAGGTACAACAGCAGCATCAGCAGCAACAGCATCTTCGGTGTTGGCTGCAGCCGCTGTGGCAGCAGCAGCTGGCGGCTCCTCAGCAAATCATTCGCCAAGTGGTGGCATTGGCAGTGGTTCGGGGGGTGGTTGTTGTGAAAATGGTCGTCCCATTATGACAGATCCAGTGTCTGGTCAGACGGTGTGCTCTTGCCAATACGATTCGGCACGTTTAGCTTTAACCAATTACTCACGTATGCCGGCCGGTGGTGTAGGTGTTTATGGCACCGCGTATCCATCAACTGAACAAAATCCCTATCCCAGTATTGGTGTGGATAGTTCAGCATTCTATACACCTTTGGTAAGTTGGTTTTTTTTTTATTGTTTTAAATCGTTTAACCTCCATAGCAAACATTTACAGGATGCTGTTTACCATTTTATGTAAATTTAGTTTTTAACTTTACGCACATATAGATTTTAATTACCTTGTAACTGTCAAATTGTTAATTGGATTAGTTTTGTTTTCAGTCTCTGTGTGTATATGTGTGTTTGTGTGTGTTTAAGTCACATGCATTTTGTTATTATTGTACAATACATACAACATGGCTTATGCTTGATTATGTTGTTGCTGTTGTTGCTATTGATTTGGCTGCTGTTGCTGCTGGTTGTGGCCATTTCAGTGTTTATCATTGTTAGTGTTGAGTCATTAAGATAGTTTGCTGTTTTGAAAACTATATTTTTTTAAATCCTTTTAATAAATTCATATTGACAGCATGCTTAGATAGGAAATCATGTTTAAAAAGGAAAATTTAATTATTCCTTTAACGTAACAATTATGTTTACATATCGTTAGCTTAGTGTGCAAACGTTCTAAGTTCATTTTCATAAATTTTACAGGAGACATAAAAAAACATTCAAAAGTCCTTTGTTTTATACATTTTTTTAAATATGTTAATGCGGTTTTAGTACTTATTTGGTAGGATTTGTAATGATAAGTAACAACAGTTTAGAAGAAGTGCGCTGGCTACTTACATATAAGTCAAGTTTTAGGACTTAGTTCATTTTATATTACTTATTTTGTATTTTTTAGTGGACTTAGCACATAAGAATCCCTAAATTTCTTAGCACTTTTTAATCAATATATTCCAATTTCTAATACAATTTAAAAGGGAAATTATTAAAATTTTTAAACTCTTTAAAAAATTTAAACATATTTACCACTAGTATTACTAGTTATGAGGTGTCAACATGCAACCGCTGAATTTTTAAAATCGTTTTTAATTATTTTTCAATTAAGCAATTTCTTTTGAAATGCAATTTCCAAATAAATATATTCCATTTTCGCCATTCTCATATACATACAACACATTGTCCCTCCGTTAAATCCTCTTAATATTATTGTCAATGTTAAACACATGTACAAACATGTCAATAAAAAGTAATAATACCATCTTTATTTTTCATAAAACTACTCCAACATACAAACAACAACAACACACAGACACAACAATAACAATAAGTAAACTATTGTCATTGACGATTACATAAAAATAACAACAACAACAACAGCAAGCAATATTATTACTAGCAACATCATCAATGAACCCCTAATAACACAAACACACACACACACACAGCCCCAAACCAATAATATTTGTTTAACAGCAAATAACAATAACAACATCCCCACCCACTACTCTCATTCTCACACGTACAACTACGTACATACATACTCTTGCTCATACATATGGGGGAATCCATGTTGAAATGCTCTCATTAGTTGGCTGCGCCATGTTTTATTTGTATTAAAACCGTTATAAATAAATTTAGTACTGAAGATGTTCAATTTTAATGAATTCTAGTGGTTTAGGGGCAGAAAAGAAGAAGGCTTAGTTAGATTTGATGCTTTCTGGGTTTTCAAATATGAAAACTCTAAAATTGTATTGAAGTTTTATATGAATTTAAACGGAGGTCGGTATAAAGGTTGCCCAATAATACTGTGAATGTTCACCTTTATCTTAATTTTTTTTAAATTTCCCGACATTTCTTGATTTGATGAAAGCTTAAAAACACTGAATTTGGAAACTTCTTCATTAATTTTAATATTTACAGTATTATTAAAAACTGTTTAAAATTCGTGTTTATCTAAAATTTAAGAAAAACGATATTATATGCATTCAAAAATTTATTCTACAAAAAATTTCATTGAAATTGCGTATATTTACATTTTGTAAATAGGATAACAATATTTACAGAATGTAAATAATGTAAACAATTGCAGTTTTAAGTATTTCATATAAAGACTATCAACGTAAATTGTTGTTTAAATTCTCTTAAGTATGTGTAGCAGATTAAGATTTAGTTAATTTTAGTTATTATACCCTTCACCATGAGTGGCAAGGGTATATATAAGTTTGTCATTTGCGACCCTACAAAGCATATACATATATTCTGGATCTTTATAGATAGCGAAGTCGATATAGCCATGTACGTCTGTCTGTCTGTATTTTGAAATCAACTTTCCGTAGGCCCCAAATAATTTACATTATTGATTCACACATCAGTATATTGGAAAAAAACAGGATTAATGATTCACACATCTGTCGGCTCGCAAAAAAACAGGACAACCTCGATTTTTGACCTATTTTTGATCTCTATTTGGATTACTAAGTCATTAATATAGACAATATGGATCTCCAATAATAGATATTTCAAAGACGTTTGCAACGGCGTATATAAATATTTTTTACCCCGATTTTTTTTTCACCAAAACCTATTTTTTTGTTTAATTTTTTTTTTTTTTCATAAAAAGATGTTTCTTTTTTTTAAAAATTAAAAAAAAAAAGAATAATGTGTGCCCTGAAATTTGTTCGCTAATAAATTAAACAAAAATTTAATTTTTTTTTTTAATTTTGATGTAAACAATTGAAATCAAAGTAAATTCTGTTCAATCATAACTTCAATTGATTACATCATGTAATTATTCTAGATTTGGTATATTATGCTTTTAAAATTATTACATCTATTGCCATTTGCAACAAAATCAATTCTTTACATTATGTAAATAATGCAAACAATGGAAATATAAGCTTGGTTTACTTTAGAAGTGCAAATGTTTCTTTAAATTATCTTTAAAATGTATCAGATTAAAGTTTTGTTTATTTTCATTCATAAGTTTAGTAGTAATTATCTTGAAAACAATGTAAATAATGTCTATATATTATCAAAATAGCTTTACATTGTTTTTTTTTTTTTCTTAAATACTCTTACTTGTACTATTATTTCAATTATAAAGTAAAGATGATGTCTTTAAACATTTGCAACAAAATCAATTCTTTACATGATGTAAATAATGTAAACAATGGCAATTTAAGCATGGTTTGCTTTAAAAGTGTTTGAAATTATTATTTTGAATATTACTTTAATTATGTACGTAATGTAAGCATTTGATATGTTTCCGTAATTTGAGTAAACATTTATTAAATGTATATTTTTATTTGAAATTAAAACAAAAAAGTCACCATTTGTGTTTGCAGGATGTAAATATCATATGTATCTGATTAGTTAATTTTAATACATTATTTCAATTGTCTACATCTTGTAAACCATGTAAATAAGTAAAGTTTTTAGCTATTTTGCAGTATTGTCTTAAAAATTCCCAAAATTGTTGTTCTTTTGCAATATATTCAATTGTTTACATGATGTAAAAAATGTAAACAAATGTTTGAAATCGAATGTAAACTATATCTAAGGACTATTGACAAAACAACTTAAGTGGAATTTTAAAATTTTTTAGGAGAGCGTAAATACTGTTGAATTGATCAATAATTATTTTATTATATATCCATAAAGAGTTTTAAAAGCTTTGTATAATTCTTTGAGACAAATAATAAAATTCTTCAAGGACAAATAATAAAATAATTTTCCATCAATTCTACAGTTTTTACGCTCTCCTGAAATATTTGAGAATTCCACTTAAGTTGTTTTGTCAAAAGTCCACAGCTATGTAATTTATATTGTTAAACAGTTTAAGAGTGATGGTGATCTTCATAAGTAGTTTCTATTTTCAAGATGTCATATTAAATAACGAATCCGTAAGAAATCTATGACAAATTTGATTAATACCGAAGATAAAAAATCCGAAAATATTTCTCTTCTGTGCTTGTTTTTATGTACTCCCCCATATATTTGCATTTATAACTGTATTGTATTGAAAACAACCATTATGTTTTATTTTTTATAATATTTTTTGTGTATGTTTTTATTGTATTATGTATTTGTAAGGTGGTATGTGTGTGTACATTTTATAAATAATTTATTTAGAATTTTATTTTAAAATATTCATTTCATTGTTTGGGTTGTCGCTGAAGATTTTCTTCCAACCCATCATCAGCCTAATACACATACATATAATCAACGTCACTAAACACAAACAAATAGGCGAAATATTTACACATACATTTACGTGTCACAAATACTAGTGAGTGTTTTGTGTTGTCACGTCAACACACTCTACTAATACATATATACATTAGGACGGTACCCTGAAATGAACAAACATTTTTCATTTAGATATTCTGATATTTGTTTCCAAGAAACAAAAGCAAATTTTGGAATCATAGAAAAGGTTTCCATTTCAGACTCATTACAAACATATCAGAATTTTTCAGATTTTCCCCATAAATGTGGGATCATACGGAAATCATTTTTTGTTTGGCCCTAAATACCGCCTTCCTACTGTATATATACTTATATACACGTAACAATAGCTATAACAGCAACTTGAATTATTTTATAAATTTTATTATTTCATTTATTTTCAATATAAACTTTTACTTGTCAAAAAAAAGCCCAGCCTCTAAATACTCAGACTATACAACATGTATTTTATTTATTTATAAATGCCTGAGTGTAAATGTGTTTGAGTTTTTCAAAAACAAAAAAAAAACTATTGTTGTGGGTGTAGTTGGCAGAAAAAACAACTATGAAAATTCTTTTTGTTATTTAATAAATATGGTTTTTGTGCTAGGTTCTTTAAAATAATACAATAATAAAAACTATAGAACAACAAAATAAAGCAAAACTTTTTCAATTATTAAAAAAAATGTTTTTTTTTTTTTAGTAATAATGAAAAATATTTTATTGATTTTTAAGAGTATATTTTTTTGTAGTTGTTTTTGCTTTAGCCTTTTCTATTATTAAATATTAATGGTGCTTGGTTTTTGAATAGAGAGGAGTCAGTGTTGTCTAAAAATTGATAAGAAATTCAATAAAAAACAAAGTATGTTCATGTTTCTATTAAGGTTAATATTGTACAATAAAAGGTTAGATAGTTATTTTATTTATATTTTATGAAATAATAAGTAATTTTAAAATAAAGTAATTAAAATTTTAACAATGTGCATTAAAACAATATGAATTATCAAAATTGCTGCTGTTATGTGAGCTTTTCAATTAATGAACGCAATTGCAATTTTTCTGCTACATTGTTTCAATTGTTTACATCATGTAAACTATGTTAATATTATCTTCTAATATTATGAAAACAGTACTTCTATTACCAGATTTTGAATTGCTTGCATTATGTAAATAGTTAAAATTTTTGCTTAAAAAATTACCAAAGTCAATAATGTTACATTTATTCAATTGTTTACATCATGTAAACTATGTAAATAATTGGAGATTTAGCTAAGTTAGCATTTTATATTCGAACATGTTTAAAATTGTTGCTGTTGTGCAAGATTTTAAATTGTTTACATAAGGTAAATAATGTAAACAATTGTTATTTCTGTCTTATTTCCATTAAAAATGTAACAAAGTAAAATTTTCTTACATTATTTCAATGTTTTACGTCATGTAGACAATGTAAATGATTATAAATGTTGTTTGCTTCATCATATTACTTTCAAAAATTGTTAAATTTGTTGTACTTTCGCAAGATTTTCAATTATTTACATAATGTAAATAATGTAAAGAATTGCAAATTTTGCATAAATCCTCATAAAAATTTTGAAAGCTAAATTTTGTTACATAATTTCAATTGTTTACATCATGTAGACAATGTAAATGATTAGAAATTTTATTTTCTTCACCTTATTATCTTCAAAAATTGTGAAATTTGTTGTACTTTTGCAAGATTTTCAATTGTTTACATAATGTAAATAATGTATGTATGTAATGTTTGCTTCACCATATTGTCTTCTAAAATTGTGAAATTTGTTGTACTTTTGCAAGATTTTCAATTGTTTACATAATGTAAATAATGTAAACAATTGCAATTTTTGCTTAAATCATTCTAACAATGTAGCAAGATAAATTTTCTTAAATTATTTTAATTGTTTACATCATGTAAACAATGTAAATGATTAGAAATTTTGTTTGCTTCACCATATATCTTCTAAAATTGCGAAGTTTTTTGTACTTTCGCAAGATTTTCAATTGTTTACATAATGTAAATAATGTAAACAATTGCAATTTTTGCTTAAATTATCTAAAAAATGTAGAAAGCTAAAATTTGTTACATAATTTCAATTGTTTGCATCATGTAGACAATGTAAATGATTAGAAATTTTATTTTCTTCACCTTATTATCTTCAAAAATTGTGAAATTTGTTGTACTTTTGCAAGATTTTCAATTGTTTACATAATGTAAATAATGTAAACAATTGCAATTTTTGCTTAAATCATTCTAACAATGTAGCAAGATAAATTTTCTTACATTATTTCAATTGTTTACATCATGTAGACAATAAAAATGATAAGAAATTTTGTTTGCTTCACCATATTATCTTCTAAAATTGTGTATTTGTTGTACTTTCGCAAGATTTTCAATTGTTTACATAATGTAAACAATTGCAATTTTTGTTTAAATCCTCTTAAAAATGTAGAAAGCTAAATTTGCTTCCATTATTTTAATTGTTTACATCATGTAGACAATGTAAATGATAAGAAATGTTGTTTGCTTCACCATATTATCTTCTAAAATTGTGAATTTGTTGTACTTTCGAAAGATTTTCAATTGTTTACATGATGTAAACAATGTAAACAATTGCAAATTTTGCTTAAATCCTCCTAAAAATCTAGAAAGCTAAATTTTGTTACATTATTTCAATTGTTTACATCATGTAGACAATGTAAATATTTAGAAATTTTATTTGCTTCACCTTATTATGTTCTAAAATTGTGATATTTGTTGTTCTTTTGCAAGATTTTCAATTGTTTACATAATGTAAATAATGTAAACAATTGCAATTTTTGCTTAAATCATTCTAACAATGTAGAAAGATAAATTTTCTTACATTATTTTAATTGTTTACATCATGTAGATAATGTAAACAATTGTAATTTTTGCTTAAATCCTCTTAAAAATGTAGAAAGCTAAATTTTCTTCCATTATTTTAATTGTTTACATCATGTAGACAATGTAAATGTTTAGACATTTTATTTGCTTCACCATATTATGTTCTAAAATTGTGAAATTTGTTGTGCTTTTACAAGATTTTCAATTGTTTACATAATGTAAACAATGTAAATAATTGAAGATTTCGTTTTATTTAACCATACTATATTTAAACACTTAAATTATTATTCGTGGGCAACAATAAGACTTATTTACATGATGTAAATAATGTAAACATATAGAATTTTTGCTTAAATTATATTAAAACTAAATCAAAATAAATTCTGTTACATTATTTTAATTGTTTACAGCGTGTATTTTTGGTAAAGTTTGGCTTTTATGTTTGTAATTTAGTAAAATTGCGGTAATTTTTTCCACTTTTTCCATTGTTTACATAAAGTAAATTATGTAAACAACTAAAATTTTAGCTTATTTCACAATAAATCTAATTCAAACTAACTTTTTTATATTATTTCAACTGTTATTCTTATTTCCCAACGTTTCTTTTTTTTCTTTCCAGAGCAATCCCTACAGTCTTAAAGAATCCACAACTGGCACCGATATGACCGCTTGGTCAACAGCCGGTTTACAACCAACAACCGGTTACTATTCATACGATCCAACATTTGCTTATGGGTAAGTTTAAATATCAAACACATACAATGTTAACTTAGTTACAACAAATAAGTATTGCTTGATTTATGCACCAGTATTTAAAATTCCAGTCATAAAGTAATTAAACAAACATACAAACAAACTGACTTAAGTGATTTATGACATTTGAAAAAAAAAAAAAAAAACTACATTCAAATTATCTTAATTTAGAATTAAATTGAAAGAAGAAAAAAACAAACAAACAAACTAACAAACATTTAAATAAACTCTTATCATAAGAAATATAAAATTCAACAAATCTTTCAACACTTAATAAATTATAAAAAATGAATATCAATGAATTTGCTGTTGTGTGTTGGATCTTACAATATTATCAGTAAAATGCACACTGTCGGCAAGAAATGTAGCTACAAAAGCCATCGTGGTAACTAAAAATAAATATAATTTATTTAAGAATTTCAAACTTAGAAAATCGTTTGAATAATTTTATATTTTTATAAGTGCAAATATTAGACGATGGATGGTGGTTAAGAAAAAATATTTATAGATTTTACATTAATAACCTTAAGCCCCTATCGGTTTGTATATAAAGCTTTAGCTACAGAATCTTCAGCGATTTTATAAGTTTTACTTACTTTTGGCCCTGAAAAATCTTATGTTAAAGATTCTTTGCAAAATATTAAAAAAAAAATAATGTTGATGGTCTATTGAAAAGTAGTAATATTGTATATTTTATTTGTACAGAAGATGGCCATCATTATAGGGATTTAAAATAGTTCATGGGGTCGAATTTAAGTGACACTTGCAACATTGACAGTTTAAGACCTCTGAAGTTTGACTTTTCATTTTCTTTAAATTTCCATTAGAGTCCCCTTTCATTTGGCCTTGCCCTGTTTAAGTGTATTGCTTTTCATACAAAATTTTTTTCCTCTTTTGTTTTTAACATTCAACAAGTGCCTTTCAGAAATATCTTAGATAAAGAAAAACTTGTGGAAAAAAAGTTTAGCATATGCTGGGGTTTTCACCAATAAAAAATAAAAAAAACAAAATTATAAGTTTTCTTTACACCATAAGACTTACTTGCATACAGACGTACTTACATAGAAATAAAAAAAATATTTAATCCACTTAACGTTAAAAGCATTTTCAATTCAACTTTCTATTTTTATAAAAAAGAATAAAAGTAAAATATATAAAATTCTCTAAATATATTTATACTTATTTTTCTATTACAGTTATGGTGCTTCTTACGATTTAGCAGCCAGACGCAAAAATGCCACCCGAGAATCTACGGCCACTTTAAAAGCCTGGCTAAATGAACACAAAAAGAATCCATATCCCACCAAAGGTGAAAAAATCATGCTGGCAATTATCACCAAAATGACTTTAACTCAGGTATCAACATGGTTTGCAAATGCACGTCGCCGTTTGAAGAAGGAGAACAAAATGACCTGGGAACCAAAGAATCGCACCGAAGATGATGACGATGATGCCATGTTGTCGGATGACGAAAAAGAGTTGGAGAAAACTGATAAAGTGATGGCAGCAGGAGCGGGGGGCAATATGTATGGCCAGCAAATGCTTAAAGGTAGGCATTACAAATTTTAAACAATTATTTCAACTTTTGTTTTAAAATCCCTGTAAAAATTAAGTTTTAGTTTTCAACCGCCTTTAAGAAATCTCCCTGAAATTAGTTATTTAATCTTAAATGTAACAAAACAAAAAGCCTCCCTTAGCCTTTCAAAGGAAAGAAAACAGAAAAGTCACATCGTTGACACCCCACCATCAACTTATTTAACATTGTGTTAAAGTGGCCCACAAGTATACTTAACGTTACGTTCAAATAAATATAAAAACCGGAAGTTGACAGCACTTGACTTAAGCATAAGAAAAAAAAACAAGAGAAAACAAGTGCTTTCAGAGAAAGGAAAAACAGTAGAATAAGGGTCCATTAAGTGTTTGAATTTATTTAGAATTAAAGGGGGTTAGTTAGAAGATTAGCTATTTAAAGATTTAATATTTCATTTAAATCCCTTCTAGATTTCAAATTTAATTTTGTTTAAACTTTTCCATTTATTGTTACAATTTTAGAACATGACCAACTTAAAAATAATCACCACAATGTTAAACATGATTTAAAGGATGACGAAGAGGATCGTAAACCAGAAAATTTAACAGCCAGCAGACAACTGGAAAATTACAATACAGCTTCATTATATGGCACAACAACTGGTCATCATACGAATGCCTATCATCCCTATCAAACACAACAGCAGTCGCAGTCACAGTCACAGCAACTACAACAGCATCATAGCCAAAGTCTTTACTATCAACAGCAGCAACAGCAGCAGCAACAAGGTTATTTAGCCAACCCTGCCTCAGCTATTAGAGATGAGTGTGGCATACCTATACCAGCCACAAAACCAAAAATTTGGAGTGTGGCCGATACAGCGGCTAATAAAACACCACCACCCAACCAGGCGGCCTACATGAGCAATAGCCAGCAACAACAATTGGCTGCCCAATCCTACTATGCCAATAATTTACAAATAAATAACCATTTGGCCAACACCTCACCCCTGTCCATGATGAGCAGTTATGTTAATGCGGCCGCCTCCTCTCCCTACTCACGCCTCAACACAGCCTATCCGGCGGCCAGCAACTATGCAGCCACAGCGGGACAAATGAATAACAACTCAAATACCTCGGCAAATATGATGCATTTGACGCAACAATATGCTGCCCAAAATTTACACAGTCAACAACAACAGCAACAGCAGCAGCAACTGCAGCAACAGCAACAGGGTCGCTTGGGGTTTCCTGAAATCCAACCTGATACACCACCCCAAACACCGCCCAATATGAAACATGCCAACTCCGTCATGCACAGTTTAATGGCCAACTCATCCAGCTCCAACAATTCATTGGCGTATGCGGCAAATTCGAATGGTTTGAATACTTCCTATGGCAGTGATGTTTCATCGCATACCTCCTCCCGTTCAGGCTTAGAAATGCAATAATTGAAAAATCTTTTATGGGTTTCTCACTCACTCTCTCTCACCACAACAATTCCTAAAGGGTTAAGTGCAACTAACTAGTTATATATTGTATTTATAACTATTGTTTATTAATTTAGGTTTAATTTGTGTGTAGTATTTCTCTAGATTTTCTCTAAGGCAGAGCTGTAACATTAATGAAATCTTTTTTATTTCAAAGTAAGTTTTTTATTTTGGTTTTTTATATAAAAATAAAATTAAATTATATGGGTTAAGAGTTGTATATTATAAAAGTAATTCAAATGGACCAACTTGTACATTTATACCAATATAGCGTCATGAGAATTTGTTGACCCAACATTTATCTACAAAAAATAACTTTTGGAATCTGCAAGATAACTTACAAAACTAACTCTGTCAGACAAATTATCTGAATTATCTGAAAAAACTCTTATAAAAAAACTGTTATACACAAAATTTTCTATAAAAAAATTGTTATACAAAATTTTCTATAGAAAAAATTGTTATACACAAAATTTTCTATTCAATAAAACTGTTATACACAAAATTTTCTATAGAAAAAACTGTTATACACAAAACTTTCTATTCAAAAAACTGTTATACACAAATTTTTCTATAGAAATAACTGTTATACACAAAATGTTCTATAAAAACCTGTTACAGAAAAATTTTCTATTGAGAAAAACTGTTATACACAAAACTTTCTATTGAAAAAAACTGTTATACACAACATTTTCTATAGAAAAAATTGTTATACACAAAATTTTCTATTCAAAAAAACTGTTATACACAAAACTTTCTATTGAAAAAACTGTTATACACAACATTTTCTACAGAAAAAATTGTTATAAACAAAATTTTCTATTGAAAAAAACTGTTATACACAAAATTTTCTATTGAAAAAACTGTTATACACAAAATTTTCTATAAAAAAATTGTAATACAAAAAATTTTCTACAGAAAAAACTGTTATGCACTAAAATTTTTATGGAAAATTCTGTTATAAATAAAATGTGTTATAAAAAAAACTGTTAAACACAAAATTATCTATTGAAAAATACTGTTATACACAAAATTTTCTATAGAAAAAACTGTTATACACAAAATTTTATATAAAAAGTTGTTATACAAAAAAGTGTTAATAGAAAATACGGTTATACACACAATTTTTTAAAGGAAAAACTGTTATACACAATATTTTCTATTGAAAAAAACTGTTATACACAATATTTTCTATTGAAAAAAAACTGTTATACAAAAATTTTCTGTAGAAAAAACTGTTATACACAAAATTTTGTATAGAAACATTTTTATGTAAAAAATGTTTAATAGAAAAAACTGTTATACACAAAATTTTCTATTGAAAAATACCTTTCTACACAAATTTTCAATAGAAAAACTTCTATACACAAAATTATCTATTGAAAAAAACTGTTATATACAAAATTTTCTATTGAAAAAAACTGTTATACACAAAATTTTCTATAAAAATTGTTATACAAAACATTTTTAATAGAAAATACAGTTATACACACAATTTTCTATAGAAAAAACTGTTATATACAAAATTTTCTATTGAAAAATACTGTTATACACAGAATTTTCTATGAAAAAGCTATTTTACACAATATTTCTATAGGAAATGCTTTTATACACACTTTTGTCTTTATAAAATACTGTTATACACAAGGCGAATTTATAGAATGTGAAAGAATGTTTGACGTTCTCAAGAGTAAGATAATTATTTGTGAATGTCAAACTTTATCTAAATTCGCCACTGCTTTCACCTTGCTTTCAGTTAAGCAGTAAATTCGTCTTGGCTCAGAGGTATAGTTAATGAGAACCTGTACAAGAAGTATGAAATTTAGCAAAATTGAGACAAATTGCAGGCAAATCTGTAAAATTTCATATATTTCGGAAGAGTTACAACAAGAAATTAAGAAATATTCAAAATTTCTTCAATTAATGTATGTATTTCAAAACAATTTATTCAAAATGCCACAACTATTAAAAGTCCATAAACCAAAGCTCTTTTTAAAAACCATCTTAAGTACTTTAAACTTGTTTTTATTACTTTTTTTAATGCCGCTTTTAAGATGGATTAGCGCGAGTCTCATAGAGAAAAAAAAAAACAAAACAAAACTTCCCATATAAATACCTGCTACATGTTGTGGCAAAAACCATTTTTCATTGCAAATAAACTTTGAGTTTATGACTATTAATAATAATTTTTTAATGCTTAATAAAAAGCAATACGTTTAAGTTTAAATGTTCTTCTGTTTTGAGGAAGTGGAACAAATAGAAGCGGAGAGCAAAGTAACACTCTTGCCAACACATGTTTAAACATGTTTTTTTTTTTTTTTTGTCCACTTATTTCAATGTTTGTTTTTGTTTTGTTGTTTTTTTTATTATTATTTTCGTAAGCGATACATATTTAATTAATTGCTTGACTCGTTGTAACAAATAATTTTTATACGACGAGTACTTAAGTAATACAACTGCAGCTGATTATTTAAAATACAGTTAAATAAGTTTAATGACTTAATTTTAACACTTATTCACAGACATTTAGTCATTTCGGGCGGTCAGTCAGACTGGTTTGTATGACGGCACTTTAAAGTGAATGAAAAAAAAAATTTATAAAAACAGATGCTACGAATTGTTAATACCCTATCTTTACTCTGAAAAAGATTTGCTTAAACGTAACCGTTTTAGTCTAGACTAAGAAGTATTTTCTCGATCGTGCTCACATTTCAAAAACTTCAAGAGTTTCCATCTATAGAATGAGTTTTAAAAATTCAATTTGGGGGCCTAACAATAAATATAGTTTCAGTACATTCTCTATATGCTAAGGTAGGGTGCAAAAATTTTGTTAAAAACCAAAAAATATATTTCTTAAATTAATGCCAGAATTTTATATCCCCTCATAGCAAATTATATTCACACATAAATACAACTCTTAACTAATATATCTTTTAGTTTCTTTTTTGTATAATTTATTATTATTGCCGTAAAAAAATCTACTTAAAAACCTCAAAAAAAAAAAAAAAAAAAGAAAAAAACTTTTTGCTTTATAACCATGTATAAATTTAAGTTTTTCATCTTGTTCACTTTACAACTTAATTCGTCTTACACTCTATAGATTTTAACGGTTTTTTAGTAACGTAAGTTCACCTAAGATTATTAAAAATTATGCACCACTTTGCAAAAATAAGTAAATATAAATTAAACTAAACTAAAGTACATGAATAAATAATAATTTAATTATAAAAAACAACAGCATTAACAACCGCAATAACAAATAAGTCATTAAAGAACACTTATGAAATTCTTTTCCTTCTTTTTTTTTTTTTTGTTTTATATTATAATCATTCACTTACTCGTAATTTAAGCTTAACATTTAAGTTAATATCTCCATTAAAAATTTATAAAAATTAAAACTGTGATAATAAAATAAACTTATACTTTTATACATGTATTTAGTAATATTTTTACATACTTACTAAAGTACGAGTATCTCTCTATAGATAAAGTTTAACATTTCTGTTTGTATGTAATTGTAATTGTTAGTTTATACATAATTAATCATTTAATTTAAACAAAACAAAAACAAAAAAATACAAAAATAAATAAAAAAAACAAATTGAACATTTACTATATAAATCATTTAGTTAATCTATGTATGTATGCAATATGTAAAGAATTACTACTATTAATCATAAACATTTCACATTTCAAAAACAACAACAACAACAAAAAAAAAAAACAATTAAAAATTTAAATAAAATTGTATATAAAATTATTACATAAAAAAACAAATATGTGTTTTATTTGAAAATAGTGATAGTCACAGAAAATAAGTGTCTGATGCTGATCTATAAAGTCAGAATGATCTTTTGGGTTCGTTTACGGAGATCGGCAAACATGGACGTACGGCCAAATGTGACTTTCGGCAAAATTATGGCCGAACTTTTACTGAATATAACTGAACAGCTGAACAGTCTCCTAGTATGAGACCCCACAGTGCCGCAGCTTAGGTGTCTGTGAGGCCTGTTAAACTAGTATACTTCTATACATGTTAAAGTTCATGTCGTCGAGAACAGTCTGGCAATGACAGACACGTGACGACTAGTCAGATTAATTTTTACGAATTCCTGGATTTGGTATATCAAAATAAGGCCACGACTTAAGTCCCTAAACCAAAAATTAATTAAAACCCCAACATTTTACATAAAGAAAAACAATTTAGCGACCCAGTTAATTTTTTTGGGATTTATTTAATTTAACGGTCTGTAACGACTGCCTGCAACATTCATCATGTTCATAAACACGTCCATCAGTAGAAGCTTATACTTATCAACAATATTGATAGCAGGCTGCTAACATTGACATCGAAAACTCTAGAATTCGAACATACTAGTTTGTGCGTTAACAGCATTATAGAAGATTCACGAAAGATGGCGTGTGTATAAATAGTGTCAGAGGTTGCAGTCGTGAATGAGTTTATCATAGGCGGTGTTAGAGTTAACATCAACTGTCTTGTACATTTAAGTTTGTACATTATAAAGTGTGTGTGCATTTCTGCGAATTGATAAATGTGTAAATATACACTGAGTGACTATTTAGACTGTTGTTGTTGTACATTTGAATAAATAAAGAGTTGTTACAAATTTTAAACTACTGAAACTGCTTTTTATTTGCAATCAAAAGTATCCGGTTTATTTAAAAGAAATAAACCAACGTTTTAAAAAGGTTAAAGCATAACAATATTCAGTATTGAGGACCTAGTGCAAAATGAAATAACTCCACAATTTCTAAAAATTATATAAATCTCCAAAGTTTTTTTTTAATTTCTCTTCTCGGGTGTATCAAAAAGCGCCTTCCCTCCGTAAGGTTTTCTTCTCTAATGTGTATCAAAAACCGGCTTCGTTTAGTAACGATCTTATTTAGCGATGACGGTGTCTGATACACACTGGAGGAGGTGTGGGCATTCAATGCAAGAAGTTAATACTGAGCGAAACCGGGTTTTATTTAACAATTAAAAAATTAGAGGCATAGTTCATAGGAGGCTTATTTCATTAAGAACATTAAAGGTTTCAATTCATAATGAATTAAGTTCACCAACTTTGGGGCTTTAATTCATTTTCGGTTTGGGGCTTAGTTCGTAGCGCCTTAAAAAAATCCCCATTTCAGAATCCCTAGTTTTCGAGATTCTATAATCCGTAAAAATAACTTATATTGAAGAAAATTATTAAATTATGAAAAAATGCTTGTCATTAGAAACAAATTCAGTATCATTGGGTAACATAGAGACGAGACGTAATTGTCAAAAATCTATCTCTTGCAACAACAAAATACATGCTATTCAATGTATTTTGTTGCTGTATCATACATATGATTTGTTGTATTATTGTTTTGACAAAACAGAGTGTCTCGTCTCTGTGTATAATTCTCTATGTTCAATATAGTTATTCAAATTGATTATTATATTAGTAAATTATTCAGGCTCTAGTTCATTAAATTGCCAATTTAATTAATTTAATGAACTAGAGCCTCCATTCTGCTTAGGTTGGTAGAACCTTTTACTATCATTTTGTCTTTGATAAAGAGAACTAATAAAATTGTACTGTGAATTAGAATAACCAATAGCTTTAATTCTTTTAGCATCCGTATGATTAAATGTGCTTTACCATTGTTAAAAAGTAATACAGAAAGCCTCTTGTTCATAAATATAAACATTCTACATTGGTATATAAGATTGAAACGAAGCAACCCAATTCGTTGAAAGATCCTGTGGTAGATGTAAATCGCTGACAGTAGGGTATCCAGCTCTATTGACTCACTGGAACATCGTCGAAACCCGTAGTTTTTTACGTAACATAAGTTGGACAGTGGATCACACAACACATTACAGGAAAAACTCATTCTTTAGCCGTACTGTCCGTATGTAGTGTCTTTCCTGTCACTTTCAATATAGAAAATTCAAATCAAATGTCCACAAACACTACTCTCTCTATCCTCCCTTCCATAACCTATTTTCCCAGTTTCAACACAATGCTTTGCCTGAGGAGGGGTCATCCCCTGAGTGAAAAAAGAAAAAAATAGGGATGTTTCCGGAGATTGTTATTATTATTTAAAGCATTTCTAGTTGTCTACACTTTTTTTAACTTTTAATTAATTTATTGAATCAGCCTTGATAATCATATGGGCTCATCTAAGCGGGGTACAATATTGGTTCTATTTTTTGCGAGAAGTCTTGCAAACGGGTTCGGGTGACTTTGTAATTTTATTATTGAACTCATCCTTAACACATGGTACGTGTTAGTTTCTATTGATGTTCTTATGTACTTACTATGGTGCACCCGTCATGATTTTAAGAATTTTCGATTGGCTCCTCTGTATTGCTCCGGCTGGTCATTGGTATTTATTTATAATTATTTGTCTTAGTGTGAAAATGTTTGAATTCTAAGCATGTGTTATTATCTGAAACCATGGAGACTAGGACTTCTTAGACACAAGAATTTCAGCAAGGGTATTAGATGTACTTATAAAGCAATACTAAAAAATCACTACTGATACCCAAAATGTAACATATATTGCGAATGGATGGTTAATACACATATTAATATTTCTTAAGATCCTTACGAACACTCGAACATATTTAGTGTTATTATTTTATGTATTTGTTTTGCGTAGAGACCATAATAATCCATTGTAATCTCCTATTCTTCGTTTAGATAGTACTAATGGACCCTGTGCCTGCTTTCTGGTCCTTCGAAACATAAAAAATGGGATCACCAACTTTTAATCGCAAACGATAAGGTGCTGAATCTAATGCAATCATAAAGTCTGTAGAATAATTAACAGCGTCATCTTGATTTGTAATCGTGTCAACTGATTGATATTGTTACGAATGTGCAATGACGATTTGAATTCAACGGTCTGTAACGACTGCCTGCAGCATTCATCATATTTGAGGGCACGTCCATCGGTTGTTGGCATTATTTGTAAGTATGGCAACACTAAATGTTTGGGCTGCTGGCAATGACATCGAAGGCTCTGGAATTCGAATGTACTAGTATGTCCGTTAAGAGCATTGTAGAAGATTCCCGAGAGATGGCGTGTGTATAAATAGTGGCAGAGACTGCAGTCGTGAGTTCAGTTTATCATTGGCGCTGTTAGAGTTAACATCAACTGTCTTGTGCATTTAAGGTTTTCGCTGCCAGTATCGCTCTTTCAGCTAACCAATTGTGATTTCGATAATTTTGAGCAATATTTGGAAAATACTTCAACCAATTCTTGTTTTGTTGGTCCTTACATATTAATACAAAATGATCCATCGGCCGATGCATTTACTACGCTACTACTGGGGATAGAAAATGGACAAATTGCTATTGATCGTGCTACTGGCTTAATCACTTTGCCCGAAAACTTATCTTATGTTCAAAAAGAACATCAATCTATTTATTTTTGAACATAAGATTAGTTTGAGATGTTGGTGATACATATGTTAGCCTCTAGCTTACTTCTGCTTTACTTCAGATAATAATATTATTTAGTTACGATACAATTAAAATTAATGGAAACAAATTAAAATTGGTAAATTTCTTATAAATACCTACTGATTTAAGGCATTTATTAAAGTTCAATTTCGGGAGACCATTATTATCATAACAAATTTTAACAAGATTCAAAATTCCTTGTAACAACACTTTAACATTTGCCTAAATAATATCCAATTATTTTTAAAATTGCGACCTGAACTTTGAACACATGATGGAATAGCAAACATTGTTCAATTCATTCTGAGAGTTCTGAGTCGATTGCTACTTTAAGGAGGACGCTGGATCATTATTTTAGCAAGTTACAAATATCAGCAAAAATATATAATAAAATCCACTGCTTTTCCATCTGGTGAACGTTGTGTAAGTTGGTTTCGTTTCTATATACGGAAATTTAACTAAGGTTTCTGAAAATTTTACAAGGAATCTAAATAGTATAATAAGTTCCTGTATAAATTTGTATGTATGCTAACATGAAACAATGGATTCATTGAAGATTTGATACTTATTAAATATTAATTAAGCCTAATAAAATAAAATCTATTAAAAATGTTTTCATAGGCCTGCTACTTTTCAAAAAACAGATTGATCAAAAAGGTTCTGACAGTGATACTTAAAGCTAAGTTTGTTAATGATCAGGTTTTCCTACAGATTAATACAATCTTTAAAATATATAATTCCATACCGCACTTTGCCAGAAGTGTACATACAACACATTTTTAACTAGTATAAAGGGGCCTGCAGGATTTAATCGATTTAAATCTGTTTTCTTTTCATTGCCTTTTTCTTTGTGGACAATATATCATTTGAAGATAAATTACATTTAATAGTTTCTGAGAATTTGAAGTAGTAATTTGACAAATTTTCCAACTCTTTTTCATTAATGATAATCCTTTTTAGAGGGGTGTGTGAGTGTGAGTGTTTGTGTTTGCCTCTTATGTCACAACACATTGTCAGGTACAATGTTGACATTTTCAATGAATCATGGTACGGACAGTTTTAAAACATTTTGTGACAGTTTTTCCTTTTTTTTCTGTTTTTTCTTCATCTTCATGGTTTAAATTAATTGAAAATCATTAATATGCTCTTGAATAAAGACGAAGATGAAAAAAAAGGGATGAATAGGAATATGTGAACACACGTATTAAGGAATAAAAGAAATAAACACAAATAAAAAATAAACCACATGAGTGGTTTAAAACCACCGTAGGATGTCTGGCCCAAACTCGCTGGCTCACTGAATGCCTGTGTTATTAATGATAGTCATTTTTTCAATGATCATCAGGTGGACGACTTGCATTGAAATCTAAAAAGGAAAAAAAAAACATAAAAAATTATACTTTATAAAATTGTTTTTTTGTTTTTGTTGTTGGCCTTTAAGAATAATTATGTAAGAGATCTTATATAAAGAGGATTGTTTCTTTTTTTTTTTATTTAAAGATTTCTTTTTGATTTTGCTTTACAAAAAAGCAGTTAAGGACATGTTATGTGATCTTAAACATTTAAGATTTGATTTTATTTGTAGTTTTTAAGAGTTGCATCAAAATCACTCGTATGTGTTGTTTTTAGAGATTCCGACAATGTGATAACTTCGTCTTATTCTTATTTTTTGTTCGTAGTATTTACAAGTTTGCTGTTTAGTATTTCGTACATTCATACGTGCAGTGTATCCACAGATGTACCCCAGAAATTTCCTTTAAATAAATTTGATGAGAAACGAGGGGTTTATACTCTTGAACTCATATGTAGTTACGAGGGTTTATTTAAAGGCAACTTAGTAAGAGGAAATTCGCTGTACACAATCTAGTACAGCGGATGCTTGCTCCTGTGCAAGAATAAGTTTTAGAAGCAATTTGAATACGCAAAAATTTGGGATAAATGGGTGACTCGTAGTATCACCAAAAGAAAATATTCATAACTACTCATCTGTTAAAGAAAACTATGTTCATGATAAGAAGTTAAAGAGGACCTCTACAGAAGTACGTACTTCAATACGAAGAGCAACGAAAGAGAATGACATAGTACAGGTGGGGCAAAAGTAAACTTCCGATGTTTATTGGCTGTAATTAAAAAAAATAATGAAAAACTTTGATTCTTCTTGTGGATTATTTTCATTTGGTCTTTTAGTTTTTTTCATATCAAGTCGAGAATATGATGTCATGTAAATGGCCGCCGCCACAGTTGATTGTCATTTGAGCCCTTTTTATGGCATTTTCCATCACTTTGGGCAAAACTTCCGGCGATAGGTCCTCACATTCTTGACGGATATTGTCTTTAAGAGCTGCAAGAGTCTGAGGCTTGTTGAAAAGAACTCGTTGATCATTGCTCTGTTGCTCTCACCATTCACAGTAACCGTTTGGCCCGCGACGTCTTCGAAGAGAAAAGCTCCGATGACTCCTCCAGCGAAAACAGGCTCTTCGTGGGTTACACGCGGATTTTCAGTGCACCAGAAGCGTAAATTTTGCTTATTTACGTACCCGCTAAGATGGAAATGGGCCTCATCACTCATGATTTTTTTTGATGAAAAATCATCTTCCTCTTGGTGGTGATTAAGGATGGCTTGAGCGTATGTTAGACGCGATTGGCGGTCAGCAGCTTACAGCTGATGCAGCGTCTGGACTTTGTACGGAAACATCTTCAAATCTTGTACCAAAATTCGCTGTAAAGACCGTCGACTGATACCCATTTGCGTGGCACGTCGTCTGGTCGATGTCGACGGCGCTTCCATGACATCCTCGGCTACAGCAGCAATATTCTCTGCAGAACGGCAACTCCGGGGTCTGCCACGCATGGCAGCATCTCGTGTTGTGCCAGTCTCTTCGAGGCGAGCGGCTAAACGTCGCAGTGTTTCACCAGTAGGCGTTGGACGGCCAGGAAATCTGCGACGAAATTCACGTTGTGCCAAAGTCACCGACCGATTATTGGTCAAATAAATAGTCAGCAATATTCCGCGTTCTGGAGCAGTGTAGCGTAACATTGTTTATTAACGTCTATTTCGCATGTGTTTACTACACAAATGTCAAAACAGAACTGACATTAGGAGCCAATCGCAAAATTTATAGCATTTTCTGATATGAGGATTACTTTCTGCGCCACCTTGTACATGGTAATCTACTTTTCTACTGAATTCAGTACCATTGGTCCGATGTACATAAGTACAACATATTAATGACGTACCCTGTATCATTTATAACATTCCAAAACAAGACAATTTACTCTTGAGAATGCTACAAAACAATACCCCAGAATAATTATTGCACGACGGAACTGGTAAACGATCTTGGGAGCTAGCTAGGTGTAACAAAATTTGGTTACTCCAACCGAAATTCTTCCTTATTAACTGATTTGCTGTTTCTAAAACCGAAAAATTCTTATCGATTTATCCAGAAATATCCCTCAACACGAGTGGTACGTTGCCCGGACAGAATACCCATTTGGATAAAACAATTTTATCATTTGTTCGTGTTGTTCAACGCTTTATCCATCCATGGTGATTTGACAAAACAAATTTAATAAATGACAGCGATTTTAACAGATGTAGCTTCCACAATATGGCCGCTATAAATTGTCAAAGTTCTGAAACCTTTTTTTAGACTTCATGTGCCAAAAAATACAAAACTCAATGCAGCCTTAAGGAAACAAATATTGAGACCTAGTTTAATTTTTTAATTCGATCCGATATTGAGAAAAATTAACATTTCCCGCCAACATGTTAAGTGCTTTAATTATGTGACCAAACTAGTAATTAAAAATTTATATATTTTTGAGTAATTTCCAATCACTCTACTCATATAAACGTTTAAAGTACATGTCCTCATATTCCTGATGATGGCGTTTACTTCAAGTATTGAACCAGTGAGTATGAGTAGTTTCAATGATTTCTTTCCCTCTGCTGCCTTAAAAGGCCAGAAAATTATAAGTTGTCATTTTTAACTGTCATATGTGCTGGCTACTGGTTTTTGTTGTGTGTGTGTGTGTTTGTCTGTCGGTCGTTTGGTCGGTCCGTTTGCCTCTATGTTGGTTGGTTTCTTAGGAATTACAATTTCCTATAATACGAATTACGGACAACAACTAACACTCCTCCTTTTTTGTGTTAATAAAAAAAAAGAAAGAAAAAAAAAAAAAAAAAAATATGAACGTGTGTATTTTTCGTAGTTTTTTTGTGATCTCGTTTATTTTATTTTATTATATGAGATTTTTTGTTACTGGTTTTATCTTAAATTATTATTTCTTAGTATTAATAACCGCAACAGCCAGCAACAACTAAAACTAAGTCAATATGGATTTTATTTTTGGGTAGTTTATTATGTGTGGCATTTTTTGTTATAATTTTTTATTTTATTTCTTATCAATTCTTAAATAAAAAAAGGGTTAATAGTTATATTATCACAAACTCTTACACAGTTACATACATACACTCACTTAAACACTTGTATCTATGATGTCCCAAAATAAAGACTCAACTCAACTTTTTTTTTTATTTTCTCAGACCCATCATACCTCACACACAGAGCCAGGCACGAACAAAAACACTCCCATTCACTCTTCTTGTTTAAAATAGTTGTGATATCTATTAACTGGTCTAATAATGTTATGATTTCTATAGAATTTCGATTTATAAATTGCCTGTGTTGTTTTTTGTTTGTTGCTACTCACACAGTTTGTCTTTATTTTTCAAATAGAAAAAAAACCTGCTGTGAAGATGTAAATTTCATATTTCGTCTGTTGGTTTTTTCAAAAGAAATAGTTTTATCAGAAATTCCCAAAAAAAAAAAAATGAGTAAAAAGAAAATAGTTCATAAGTAAAAGATGTCATGCTTTATTAATTACTTTATAATGGAGATCATTATGGTCCTGCTACTGCTGTGATTTTAATTGTAAGATAAACTCTATTTCAATGGAAGTATGTATGTTGTAGTAGAGACGTAGACGCTGTTTTGTGGTTAAGAAGACACAATAATACAATTTTATATGAGATCATTAATAACCGAATTTAGATTGTTCGATTTAAAAAATAGTTTTTTGTGTTTTTTTTAACTAAAAGTGATTTGTCTTATGAAGTCATTATTCTGATAACAGGGTTAATAAATGGAATACATATTGCAACGAGAACTTTTTTTAAATATATCGACAATAATTTAAAAGTTGTTCGAGTTTCTATATATGCAATTTTATAATTAGTCAGAAGCTCAAGCCCGACCATATGATACTCCAACGAAATTTCGAATGTATGCATTCTTAAATGATTTTTTGAGATTATACTAGAGCTATCACCAATTATGTTCTGAATACATGAATATGTTCTGGAAAACTTAAATCTCATCCTCCCAGCAGGTCTATACTAATGGCAGATCTGTGAAAACTGTTTTTCAGTTTCTGGTGGACTCTATTAAAGAGTTTCTGGAGCAGAAGTTTATTCTTTTGTTGCCTTCTTTGCCATAGAGGAAACTTTTATCAGGACCGGTACTATCCTGTTTACTATTAAAGACAATTCGACGGTAATTAGCTAATCGTGGCATTCTGCATAGAAGAGTACGGTCTCCCCAATAAGTTACCTGTTGCTTAAGTTGAAAAAAGAGGATTAAAACTAGAGTTTCCAAAAAAGCGACAAAATTAAAAAAAAAAAATTTTTCTGTTTAAAAAAATTTAAAACCTATCGGCTTCGTGCTAGTTTATTAAATATTGTTACGTTTTAACCTTTTTAAAACGTTGGTTTATTTCCTTTAAATAAACCGGATACTTTTGATTGCAAATAAATAGCAGTTTTAGTAGTTTAAAATTTGTAACAACTCTTTATTTATTTAAAATAAACAGCAACAGCAGTTCAAATAGTCACTTAGTGTCTCTATACACGTTTATCAATTCGCAGAAATACACACACACTTTATAATGTACAAACTTAAATGTACACGGCAGTTGATGTTAGCTCTTACAGCGCCTATGATAAACTCACTCACTACTGCAACCTCTGCCACAATTTGTACACGCGCCATATATCGTGAATCTTCTCCAATGCTCTAGAGCTTTCGATGTCCATGTTAGCAGCTTAAACATTTTGTGTTGCCATTCTTATAAACAATCCTAATAACCGCATGCTATCAACATTGTTGATAAGTAGAAGCTTCTAGTGATGGACGTGTTTATAAACATGATGAATGCTGCAGGCAGTCGTTACAGACTGTTAAATTGGGTTCGCGGCATAATCATCCATTGTCGGTATTATAATCCTAAATGTCCTGTCAAAACTAGGTTTAGGAATTATATAGTCCTTTCATTGCCCCAAGATAAGCCTGCCTATCTTTTGTAGGTTGTGCCATGATCAATACGGTCATACAGCAGTTGGCCTGACCCATTGAATCTTAGAGCAGACTTAGCAGATATGCATTTGATATATATATCGAGGGGAGGTATCTCCAGCATCGTCTATAAACAGGTAGAATGCAAACAGCCAGTAATGTCAAGACAGGCTAGTCTCTTTACCTCGCTCAGAATGTAGAGGGGTGTTTTAATGTTCTTCGTTATCCACTAGACAAGGGAGCGATAGGTCAGAATAGGTCCTATGACCGCAGTGTACGATATAAGGCTTAAGACTTCACTTCTTCCCAAAGGTTTTCTTACAAAGATACAAATTGATTACGTTATCTTAAAAACGTGGAAAATTCGACTAACCCCCATTTAAAATTATTTTTGTATGAAAACTGTCAGTATAACTAGTAGTTAACACATAACCAGAAATCGTGTTAATGAGGGTAACTAAAAAAGTGAAAAAGACAATTTTTATATTTTTAATTTTTGTTAGAAAAATTTTTAAATTCGTTTTAATCATCAATAAATTTTAAATAAAAAAAGGATACAAATACGAAAAAGTCGACAATAGTAGAAAAAAGTCGTCTTTTCATAGTAGAAAAAGTCGAAAAGTTGACTTTTTGTTATAACTATATAACCCTAGTGGCATGTATTTCATACCTCACATACTTGGATGAGCTGTCGAGAATGAATCTTAGATACATCTACAAATTCACCGATTGGAGGACCTGTTATTTGATCCTTTTCAGAATAAAATATCTAAAGTAAATGTAATAAATATAGAAGTTCAAATACGTGGGAATAGCGGAAATTTTAAATTGAGTTTTGAAGATTTTCCACGAATGCCAACATGGCTCTTCAATATCATGTGGGAAATAGCTTTCAAATGATATGTAATATAATTTTATGATTCATAAGCAAATAATCTTATATTGCTGAATAACTTCTTTGATTTAACAAATAAATAGTACATTTACATAAGTTGTTAAACAAATTGCAGCGAACATTGAACAAGCATTTAGTAATTCATGAAGTGTTTGAAATATTTAACTAAAATCAAATTTAATACCATCATATGCAATTGCTACTAATTATATTTAAAAATGTTTCTATATTTGCATAGAAGCTGTATTCACAAGTGAATACATTTCACAAATACATACATAATTCATATCTACATATGATTATGTACTATGTATAAAAACATATGGGTAAATCTATGATCAACCGCAGGAGAGCCGTATTTTTTTTCTTATCCAATTTTAGTGACATATATTATAAAATCCAAAAAAATCCTAGCTAATGGCATTCTCCGTTTCCAAGACAAGACGACATGAAAATAGACAAAGTCAACAAACATGTATAAAATATTAATTCAGCTTTGCCCAATCTTGCATAAAATATATTTCTTATATAGGTTTCTGTAGGGGGGAGAGGGGTCGATAGGGTCAATTGTGGATCAATGCTCACAAAAGTGGGTACAAAGATTTAGGTTAATATAAAACTTTTATATCCAATTCATCACGATATTAATTATTATAAGACAATTATGAATGTTCAAGTCATTTTCTAAGGGGGGCCTTACATGGGGACTAGGGACAAATATTGCTCGATTTGCGCCATTCTTTACAGTACAATTATAGAGTACTTAGAACTAAATTTGTGCAATATTTTATCAAGTTAGCCGCATAATCAACATATTTATGACTGCTCAAACAGTATTCCGAGGGGTCATTTGTATAGGGGCTAGATGAAGTCATGTCCATTTTCAATACCAAACAAACCTTATCAACAGAGATTATTAATTTCAGCCAGATAGCTTTAGACGGACCGACATAGCTACATCATCTTAGAATTTCATAAGGACCAAGTATATGTATGATTTTGAGGGTCTTCGATGAATATTTCGATGTGTTAATACAGTCTCCATAAAGAGAATAACAAAGAAAAATTGCTATTTATTTTAAGATAGAAATTCGCTTGTGTGGCATGACAGTTAAGCTGAAGGATATTTCCATTTTTATAGAAAATATAAGTAAAAATCCATGTAGACATGCAAAATAATATGATATTTTTAAGGAACATTTTATGGTACTAATATAAATATGATGGTTAATTATTAAAATAATTTTTTTTTTTTTTTTTTTTTTCAATTTAATTTTTTTATTTATTGTATCTTCATTACTTAATGAACTAACAACAAGTATTTCAAATCTTATATCTAATAATTATAATTAATTAGTCCAGCCAGTGCCGGACGAAAAATTGTTTATTGATTGTTGCTTTTATTAAATAGGCATTCTTCCTTCTAGTCTTAGGTCAGCTGTGTCCCTCCTTCTTAATCGAGAGTGGCCACGGTTATCTAATATGTTGCGGGCCAGTGGGTTTGGGTGAATTTCAAGTTTTTTTAAATATCTTTCCACATTTTTCGTGATCTCAGTTTTTACAAGGGGCACGTTTAGATCTTTGTGTATATTCGCGTTTTTGATATACCAGGGGGCATCTGTAATCATTCTTAAAAACTTGTTTTGGCGTCTTTGGATCTTTTCTACATTTGACGCTGAGGCCGTGCCCCATAGCTGTATGCCATAACACCATATCGGTTTTATGATCATGTTATAAAGTAGAAGTTTGCAATCTAGACTAAGCGTAGAGTTTCTGCCAATGAGCCAATTAATTTGAATTGATTTCAATTTCATTTGAGTCAATTTTGCATCTATATGACTTTTCCATGTAAGACGACGATCGAGATGTATTCCGAGGTATTTAACTTCCGATTGTTGGATTATTGTTTGGTTATTGATATGAATGGGGGGGCATGATTCTCTACGTAATGTAAATGTTATATGTGTACATTTTTGCTCGTTGACTTTAATTTTCCATTGTTTTAACCATTTTTCTAATTCAAATATGTGATTTTGTAAGTAACGAGACGCTTCTTCAGGGTTTTCATGAATGCTTAGAATAGCAGTATCATCTGCAAATGTTGATGTATGCGTGCGATTGTTAGTTGGCATATCAGACGAATATATCAAATATAAAAAGGGTCCCAGGATACTGCCTTGGGGAACTCCAGCTTCAATGGGTTGGGGACTACTTAAAAAGTCTCCTTCTTTAACCTTAAATGTTCGACCAGTTAAATAGCTTTTCAATAGCTTATGTGTGTTTGCGGGTAAATTTTGACTCAGTTTGTATATTAAACCATCATGCCATACTTTATCAAACGCTTGAGAAATGTCGATAAAGAGAGCGGAACAATATTTCTTTTCCTCAAACGCTTTTCTTACAATATTTACAAGTCTATGGGTTTGTTCGATAGTACTGTGTTTTCTTCTAAATCCAAATTGATGATTCGGTATACAATTGTTTTCAATTAACATCGGGTACAACTTGTTCATGAGTATCTTCTCAAATAGCTTTGATATATTAGACAATAGGCTGATTGGTCTATATGATTCTACTTTTGTGTGATCTTTTCCCGGCTTAGGTATCATGGTAACCAGTGAAACCTTCCATTCTGGAGGATAATATTCAAGGCGTAATATAGCATTAAAAATAAAAAGAATTATTTTTATTGCTATCCGGGGTAGCTCCATAAGCATCTTGTTACTGATTTTGTCAATACCAGGTGCTTTCTTGGAGTTTAAATCAACAATAGCCTTTTCGATCTCTCGAATCTCAAAACGTAGGGGTACGGCTGCTCCAAAATGGGGTACAACAGGTGGCAACTCAATAGTTTCATTTGATGTGTTCGGGGTAAATACTTGCTTCAAATGATTAACAAACAGATTCCCTTTTTCAGGGAACCAATTTTCCTAATCCAAATAATGAATTTGTTTGCAAAAAAAATGATTTTTGTTTATATATTTAATTCTTAGCTACTTTTACTGTATTACATTGTAATAGAATTACATTAGATTTTGTAGGGAAAAATGTTACCCTTGAAGTTCTGTCCTTACTAAATATAGTTTTGAATTTTCGTTTATCTATTTAAGATTTCATTGTAAAATATCTGAAGAGGCAGCACGACGTGTTATTAATAAAAACTTGTATAATTCGAAAAAATTCCAGACTGATTATTTATCTGTCATAAGAAAGCCGACAACTATAATCAGGAAGAGTTTAAGAAAAAGAATTTCGACGAAATTGAGTTCCATTTTAATATTTCACTTCCATACAAAGATTCCTAATTGTGAACAATAATAATGATACAAATTTTGGGGATATGTATTTTGAAATATCTTTTAAGGATATGTTTTAAATTTATTAAACTTGTTACTTCGGAAAAGGTGATGTACTCAGAAGGCTGAAGTTGGTACGATTTATAAAAACCGGACAACTAATTCCAAAGATATGCCTAAAAATATATTTGAATTTATCTGATTATTCTTTGAAATATTATTAAATGTTTCTTATCTCAAGATAGGATCCCACTCTGAATTGTTTATGTGTTGTTAACCTTACAATGACTTATAATTGAGGAAAATCTTTAGATGATGGGGTTTTTGGGATATCCTTTTTTTAAGGACAATTTTTTGGTTTAATATCCTTTGTTCAAAAGAAAAGGATATATACTGAAACTAGGTTAGATCAATATTTTAAATATTGAAAAAGCCATTCTAAAGTTGTATACAATTGGAGCTGCACAATGTTACACTATTCTTTTATAAAATTTGAACTTTGAATCTCGATCCAAACCGTAGCAAATTTAAAAACTTTAAGGAACTTACAATTTGTTTAACCACAGACAATACGTGTTAAGTTACGATACCTTGTCCAAAAATGTTGATTCCTCCCAGTAATATTTTAATTCTTGTAAAATATAATTATTTTATACAATATTTCACTATCCACTGCATCTTAGCATCTTCAGGAATAATGAGTAACAATAAAAAAATAACAAAAACATGTCAATATGCCTTTAAATTGAATATTGGACTATTGACCAACGCCCCCCCCCCCCCTTTCACCACCTTATTATACCCTTCGCCATCGATAAGTTTGTCATTCCGTTTGTAATTTCCACAATATAGTTTTCGACCCTATAAAGTATGTATATTCTGGATCCTTATAGATAGCGGAGTCGATTTAGCCATGTCCGTCTGTCTGTTGAAATCAATTTTCTGAAGACCCCAGATATCTTCGGGATCCAAATCTTCAATAATTCTGTCAGACATGCTTTCGAGAAGTTTCCTATTTAAAATCAGCACAATCCGTATATAAATAACGTAGATATGAGCAAAAATCCGAGACAATCTCTATTTTTGGCATATTTCTGATCCATATCTCGATTACTAAGTCGTAAATATAAACAATTTGGATATCTAAAAATAGATAATGATATCTAATGATATCAAAGTCCATTGCAACGGTGTATATAAGGCTATAGTAAGTTGGACCTACAATGGGTCAAAATCGGGAAAAATATTTTTTACCCCGAATTTTTTTTCACAAAAAACATTTTTTTGTCATACGTTTTATCTTAATAATAAATAAAAAAAATAATTTTTAATTTAAAAAAATTTTTTTTAAAAAATTGGAGAAACTTACAAAACCTTTTAAAAAACAATTTCAAAATAAAAAATTTTTAAAAATTAAAAAAAAAATAAATTTTAATTTATAAGATTTGGCACAGCCGAATATAGCTCTCTTACTTGTTCTTAATCAATTTTTAATTTTATAAAAGTTTTATAAAGCAAAATTTCCATACAAAATTTATTTTATAAACCTGTAATTAATTTAAAAAATTCATTATGAATAAGATATTACATTTTGGAAGCCGGAGTCAGAATGTTAATGACTTTTTTACCAACAAATTCGAAAATTAATGTTTTCTATGCTGTTTGATATGGAGTCACCCATATGCTGATATGTATGTATGTAGTATATGTGTATGTGTGGAAAAATACAAGTGTTGAAGTAATTTTCTTACATGACGATACATGTAAATTTAATGACTTTTGCGAAAAAGTGGCAAAAACTTGACACAGATGACAAAAAATTCTGTGCAGGAAATTTACGTGAGTATGAAAAAAGTGCATACACAAGTTAAAAAAATAAGATAAAACAGTAGAATGTCGATTAACTGCATGAATGTGACAGCTTATTCGGAAATAGCTAAGATCCAGATAATATAATTCCTATAAATCCTTTATATATAGTAATTGTCACTAATGTTTAATCACTTGGCTAACTCAAATTAATATTTTTTAGGTCATCTAAAACATATATGCTCTTTGTGGTGCAGATAGCAGTCAATTGGTTACCTTATACATCCCAGGTAATCTAGCGTGAAGGCTATTGTCACTTAAGTGTCTTTAAGTAATCTAGAGTGTAGTTACTTTAAACGTTTACTTTGTACTGCACTTTTTTGTGAGTAATTCGTATAAGCTGGTTTTATACAAATTGTGTTGATATAATTCCCACACAGTTTATTTTCATTTTGCTTAATTACACTGACATCACATGTAACCTAGTGTGAAGTTAATTGCAACTTTAGTGTATCTAAGTAATCAAAAGTGTAGTAACTATATACGTTTATTTTGTACTGTACTTTAGGAAGTAGCTATTTTACCCACCTGAAGTAACCTAGTGGAGAGTGGTAGGAGGAAGGTTTGCTTATAAGGAATCGGTTATTGGAGACGTGTTTTTAACTAACTAACTAACGTAACTAGTTTTGTAACTAATTAATTAACCAGTTAGATAACTACTTATTCACTTTATGTAACTTGCATGAGAATCCAATGCGTTGACTACTTTGGAACAGCTATTAGGCAATTTCATTGCTACATGCACATGTTAAAATAACTAGTCACGTATCTAGTTACGTAACTAGTTGTCACTATAAATGATAGGTAAAATAACTAGCTTGGAACAGTTTCCTAGAACTGATGGGTTCTGACAAAAGTCTACTGTGACTAAAACATTTATATATAAGTATATATCATTAAAAATAGCATAACTGAGATTCTTATGTAAAGAGGTTTTCAAAATTTACCCAAAAAAACAGCAAACAAAACTGCATTCATTCATGTACAAATCTTCATTCATAATCGTTATTACTTTTTGAGAACCGAAAAAAGAAACATCAGACTTTAAAACAGAGTAAAATTATGTACAAGTATAATTAACAACTCATAAACACTCATGGCATAAAAGGAGCTTTTTATTGCCAGTAAAACATAAATTCGGCAATAAAAAACATAAAAAAACTGCAACTACAAATTGTTTCTTACTGCTAAATTGTTAATTGTTTGCTCTTTTATGTTTCTGCACAGGAAACAGTGTCAAAAAGAGCAATCTCTATTAAAAAAAGCCAAAAAGTTAAGAAAAAAAAAAAAAAAAAATAAATAAATAAATGCAAAAATCTGCATTTTAATTATAACTATTTTATTTTATGATGATGCAAAACAATTATGAAATTACTTATGTGCACATACATATGTATGTTAATTAAGTAGTTAAAAAAAAACATTGACATTTGGCTAACAAGTAAAATAAACATTTATTGATGATGACATAAATATATATGTTTCGGTTTTAACAAAGCTTTTACTCTGTGCAAAATGAAGATATTTCAATCACATATAATAGTTATGTGTGATTTCGGTTTGAACTGTTAGAAAATTAAAAAGCAAATGTAATTACAACAAAGCACTCCTTTGAAAAATCGGAATGCGATGCAAATCAGTGATATTTTGTCAAACTCAGTCGGAATATCACACCTAAGGACTGAGATCGTAAAATTCTTAACACAAGTTTTTCATTAAAACTTTTAACCCAAGTATTATTTGATTTTTGTTTTGATCAAGTTACCTTTGTAAAGCATGTCAGTTATTATGTTTAATGTCAATTATATTCATTTGTTGTTAATCTGATTAAAATGAGTAACCAGAAAAAAGTGCGTACTAAAATTATTAAATATTTTCAACAAAACCCAACTTGGTCCTACAAAAAGTTGGTCAAACAATCAAAGGTCAGCTATCAAACTTTTTCCAATGTTATTAAACAGTACCGGGAGAACTTGTCCGTTGATATAAAACCTGGTTCAGGTAGAAAGAATGGTCCACATGATGTTTCTAAAGCCAAAAAAATAGACAGCATTTTCAAAAGAGTTCCCAACACATCCGGTAGGAAAGCAGCCCGGTGAGGTCAGTACTCGGACTATTTGGTATGAAAAGTTAAAGCCAATACAGGTTTAAAATTATACAGGGCTCAAAAAGTTCCTAACTAAAAATTTAGAGACCAAAGACAGAGCACGGAAATTGAAGTCAAATTGTATACAAAACAAGTAAGAAAGTATGGTCAAGCCCGACCATATAATACCCTACACTACGTAAATGAGCAAAATCATTATTCTTTCAAAATTTCAATAATTTATATTCTTGAGTGATTTTCGGAAATGGGCCTTATATGGGAGCTATCACCAATTATGGACCGATCACCATGAAATTTGGTCATGTGACTAATGTCTATATGAAAGTTATTTATGTTGCATTTTATGTGTATACCAACATTTTAAGGAGATTTATGCTCGTTAAAGTGATTATCGGAAGCAGGTCTTATATGGGAGCTATGACTAATTATATACCGATCATAACAAAATTTGGTGACATAAATTCGGTATATATAAAACTTATTTGGAGAAAAATTTGTGTAGATACCTATATAAATTAAACATTTATGACCGATAAAGTGCAATTTCGGGAGGTAATTTGTATGGGGGCTAGGTGAAATAATGGACCGATTTCAGTCATTTTCAACAGGCTTGGTCCTGGGGCAGAAAAAATGTTATGTACTAAATTTTATCGAAATATCTTCAAAATTGCGACCTGTACTCTGCGCACAAGGTTTACATGGGCAACCAGCCAGCCAGCCAGCCAGACGGACGGACATCGTTTAATCGACTCTGAGTCGAAGGGTATACTTTAAGGTGGGTGTTAGACTAATATTTTTGGGCGTTACAAACATCTGCACAAATCCATTATACCCTCCCCACTAAAAATATCCCAAAAAGTTCTTGGTGTGGCAAGCAATATGCAGTTGCGCAAAAGAAACCAAATATTTGTTACAAAGGTCTTTTTAAATACCGAAATTTAGATCAAGGAATGTTCACAAAGGAGGATGCTTCCATTCATAAGACTTCTTAGTGTGTCCACTTATTTTTGGCCTGATTTGGCATCTGTCACTATAGTAAACAAGCCCTTGAGTGGTACAAGAACAATAATGTGGTATTTGTACCAAGAGAGGCAATTCCTCCGAACTGCCTGCAGCTGAGTTGTGAATAGATATTGGGCTCTTGTTAAAAGAGAATTGAAGAGCACAAAAAGGTGTTCAAAAGTGTGGTAGATTTTAAACGGAGATGGACAACCTGTTCGAACAAAGTGACAGAAATCACTATAAAAACCGTAATGGAAGGGTTTCCGAAAAAGGTTCCAAATTGCATCACTAGTCATTAAAACTATAAAAATATTCTTTTTTGAAAATTTTTATAATAATTTCAATCAAATAAAGAAAAATCAGAACTGTAAGTTTAGTGGTTTCATTTTAATTAACATATATGTATGTTAAGAATTTTTCGATCTCACTCCTTACTAGTTTTTGATTTTTTAAATTGAAAATCGTTTACTTTTGAAAAAAAAAATTCGAGTTCATTTGGTTCAAAAGTACGCACTGTATTTTTAAAAAAGCGGCGAAGGTACCCTGCTTTGAGCACCCGTAGGGACGTGCCTGGCGCATTTTTAGGGTCCGTTTTAATAACTATTACTCCTTGGCTACGTTCATGTCAAATTTTATCCCGATCGGACCAGCCGTTTAGAAATGCTAGAATTATTTCCAAAAAAAATTTATTCTGCCCCACAGTGTGGCATTATAAGAGAAAATGGTATAAATTGCACCAGAATGTGGTAAATTGGCCAAATAACTTTGACAGAGCTTTAGGGTGAGTATGTTTTGCAGACATTGTATAACACAAATTCAAAATAGTCTTGATTTTGAGAATAAAAACCATTTTATGAAAGCGAATCTGATCGGTTTTAAATTTTTCTTAAATTTGTTGGTTTTTTGGAAACTCTACTCTAAAGGCAGATATTACAAAAGTAAGTATTAATTTGATTTAAATATTTAAAATTAAAAAATAGCAAATAATTCATATTTTTGGAAAAAAAAGATAATTCATATATAATATAAATATATTTCAGAACAAAAGTAGTATGAGTATTAATATTTATGGGTGAATTACAAAGGATTTATTAAAAAAATTCGACATTTGTAAATCCCTAAATATTTCAGGATCTGGATTGGCGTCCCTAATTATAACTGATTGCATTCATGAAATCATGTCATAATCACGATTTTTCCAAAAAGTAATATTTAAGTATGATTTTAGTTAAAAATTTACTAAAAAAATCAGAAGTAATTAAATCAAATCATCTCACTTATACAACAACTTTATAAATTAAAAAAATAAAATCACCATCAATCTGACCAAGTTTTTAAAAACAACTTATAAACAAATTCATCAAATTTAATTTATGCCCCCTTATTAAACAAATGCTTGGAGTCATTAAAATTAATTATTATCGTCCATCTTCACCGGAAGTGTTTATTTAAATTAATGAATGAAATCTCCAAAAATTCATTACTTTTTTTGTTCCTGTTTTTGTGTTGTTGTTTTATTTTATTTTTAGAACTTAACTTGAATTTGTTTTCCTCTCTTACGGGGGGAACCAAGTAACAAAACTCTTCATATTTCAATTCATTCATTCATACATTTGTACTCGTCGCAAAACAGTATGATTGTGTTAACAAAAGTTTATGAAACATAACATTTTGTCAACATTTTTGGCAATTAAATTATACATGTGTACATTTGTTGAACACTCATATATATGAACAACAAGAACAACAACAACATCAGCAGCAGCAACAGGAACAACAACATGAAGTAGAAACTTGACAATCATTTATTTCATTCATTCATTCACTTACTCAGGCATTCAGTCATTCATTCATTCCGTCTTTTATTCATTTGTATCTTTTCAACAAAACTCTGACATTTTCTTCTCGTATGTGTGAGTGTGTGTGATTGTTTGTGATGTTACAACAACGACATCCATACAAAAACAACAACGACAACTACGAACTGATGTAAACTGCATGTGGTGATTATTTGTTGTTGTTTTTTTTTGTTGCTGTTTTTAGTTTTGGCCAAAATGTTGACGTTATTAGTTTGATGTTGGTTGCTCCGTTTAAAATTAATTCCATAAATATGAATGAGTGAGTGTCTCTTTGTGTGATTCTGAGCTTGTTCATACTTATTTTCTTGTTTGTTTATGACTTATTTGTATGTCTGAATTGCATTCCGAAATTAAATGGATGAATGAATGAAGAATGAATTATATGTTAGCACAGCTTAGTACATCAAAATAGCACACTATGTATTTAAGGAGGTTTAACTGAAAATAAATTTATTATTTTCAGAAGATAACTCCTTTTGCAGCTCAATGCATATCATCCAGCGTTTTCTAATGTTTTAATTCATTTTATGCAAGATCAATATCGACTCGTGAACTTGAAGAATTTTATCACCTACGTTTTTCAGTTATAATATCAATATATCCAAACGGCTGACCTTAATATACCCTACACCACCATAGTGGAGAGGGTATATTGCTTTAGTTTTGATGTTTATAACGCCCAAATATATTAGCCCCACCTTAAAGTATACGCTAATAAATCGAAAATCACTTTCTTAGTCGATTTAACAATGTCCGTCCGTGTGATGTTCCTCGACGTAGCGACGAAGTCAATACGCTGGTTGAAATCAGTCCATTAATTCATCTAGTCCCCACACAAATTTTCTTCAGAAATACAAGGTGGCGCAAAAGTAAACTTCCGATGTTATTTGGCTGTAATTAAAAAGAAAAAATGAAAAACTTTGATTCTTCTTGTGGCTTATTTTTATTTGGTTTTTAATTTTTTTTTTTACATCATGTCGAGAATATGATGTCATGTAAATGGCCGCCGCCACAGTTGATTGTCATTTGAGCTCTTTTTATGGCATTTTCCATCACTTTGGCCAAAACTTCCGGCGATAGGTCCTCACATTCATGACGGATATTGTCTTTAAGAGCTGCAAGAGTCTCAGGCTTGTTGACATAAACCCGCGACTTCAAAAAGCTCCACAAAAAGAAGTCTGGAGCGGTCAAATCAGGCGATCTTGCTGGCCAGTGCAAATCGCCAAAACGGGAGATTAGCCGCCCGGGAAATGCATCTTTCAGCATATCGGTTGTGGCACGTGCAGTGTGTGCCGTTGCACCGTCCTGTTGGAACCACATGTTTTCCAATCCCAATTCATCAAGTTGCGGCAAAAAGAACTCGTTGATCATTGCTCTGTAGCGCTCACCATTCACAGTAACCGTTTGGCCCGCGACGTCTTCGAAGAGAAAAGGTTCGATGACTCCTCCAGCGAAAACAGCACACCATACAGTGACCTTGAGCGGGTGTAATGGCTCTTCGTGGGTTACACGCAGATTTTTAGTGCCCCAGAAGCGTAAATTTTGCTTATTTACATACCCGCTAAGATGGAAATGGGCCGCATCACTCATGATTATTTTTGATGAAAAATCATCTTCCTCTTGGTGGTGATTAAGGATGGCTTGAGCCTATGTTAGCAGCTAACAGCAGATGCACCGTCTGGACTTTGTACGGAAACATCTTCAAATCTTGTACCAAAATTCGCTGTAAAGACCGTCGACTGATACCCATTTGCGAGGCACGTCATCTGGTCGATGTCAACGGCGCTTCCATGACATCCCCGGCTACAGCAGCAATATTCTCTGCAGAACGGCTACTCCGGGGTCTGCCACGCCTGGCAGCATCTCGTGTTGTGCCAGTCTCTTCGAGGCGAGCGGCTAAACGTCGCAGTGTTTCACCAGTAGGCGTTGGACGGCCAGGAAATCTGCGACGAAATTCACGTTGTGCCAAAGTCACCGACCGATTATTGGTCAAATAAATAGTCAGCAATATTCCGCGTTCTGGAGCAGTGTAGCGTAACATTGTTTATTAACGTGTATTTCGCATGTGTTTACTACACATATGGCAAAACAGAACTGACATTAAGGGCCAATCGCAAAATTTGTAGCATTTTCTGATAGGAGGATTACTTTTGCGCCAGCTTGTATATCGTTTCGTCATAAATGCCTGATTTATATAGTAATCTGCTTAAATTTCTTCACAAATAAGTTTTCTATAAAAAGAAAATCACATTTAACATTTTTTTGAGGATCAATACATAATTGACCAAAGCTACTTCCGAAAATCACTTTAACGAACATAATTCTCATAAAAATTTTAGTATCTAAATAGATATTAACAAAAATTTGTTTCATATAGAAAGAATTTCTGCAGCCTAATTTCATGACGATCGGTGCATAAGTGGTCATAGCTTTCATACAACGCTCTTAAAAATCTTGGTATTCAAATAAAATTTATACAGAAAAAAAACACACGATCTAATTTCAGAACGATCGGTCCATAATTGGTAATAAAGGCCAACTTCCGAAAATCACTTTAACGAGCATAAATCTCATAAAAATATAGGAATCCGAATAAAATTTAACAATAAGATTTGTGTCTTGGAATGGTAGAACATTTTTTCGCCATCAAGGGTTACTCAAGCTTTCTACATCGTTTGGGGGTATGTGAGGCTAGATAAGTAAAGAGTGAAGCTGATACAAACATGTACATGATATCTTTCTAGCTTAAATGGTGTTTTTATTTTATAGTAAGAATCGGATAATATCTGTCAGATTTCGCACATACACAAAACACCTGACAAACTTTCAGTAGTAGAACTTTCTAGAAGCAGCAATACAAGAAGTTAATACAGTAGATTTTCTAATTGATAAATGACATGTGGTCTAGTAAACAACGATAATAAAGTATTGGCTGTGTCAAATCTTGTATACCCACTATCAATATGTGATAATAAAATATTTTTCTGATACATATTTCGGTAGACTTCATCCGGATATTAATTATTATAAGACACTTATGAATAAATGTTCAAGTCATTTTCTGAGGGGGACTAGAACTTCACAGTATAATATAGAGTACTTAGAACTAATTTGTGCAAAAATATTATCAAGATTGCCACATAATCAACATATTTATGACTGCTCAAACAGTAATCGCCGGGGACCTTTGTATGGCGGCTAGCTGAAATAATAGCTTATTATCAATACCAAATAAACTATATCAATAAGCTTTATTTGTGGAAAGTTTCAGCCACTTAGCTCCTTTCGTTTAGGCCCTATCGTTTTTTAAACAGACAGACAGACGGACATAGCTTGTTACCAGTATTGGCTTATCTTTCAGCAACTCACAACAAATGCAAATTTCATCAGCTCCTCCTCTGCTAACGGTAGCCAAACTGCCAACACAACATGATCAATCATCTACATCATCGACGGCCTCATCACCGTCCAACAATAGTGGTAGTGGTGGTGGCATGATGCCCATGACCAGTGCCGAGTTTCAAGCGAAAATCAATGCTGAAATGCATAAACATTTGGTGGCAGCTGATTTGAAATTCAAATTGGAAACCACCTTAAATGAAGCCAAACAAAGACGCATGACCATGTTGAATATCAGTGCTGGTGGTATGGTGGGCCCCGACTCCTTGCATCAAATGGCTATGCATCCGGGACATCCGGCAAATAATATTTTCATTACAAATGCCACGCAACATCATCTGCAGCAACAACACCAGCAGCACCAACAACAGCAGCAGCAGCAACAACAACAAGCACCCCAGCATACATTAAATGGACCCCCACAAAATCAACAATTTTAAAATCCCGATTTTATGAAAATGTACTTCGATGACTATGATGAATCGAATTCAGTATAATTTCCCACAGGTGCTCTATTGGGTTAAGGTCTGAAGACTGCAGTGGTGAAAGACCCATGGAGATATATTTGAATCTTAACTGTGCTATTAACATAAACATACCTGTATATATCTTAATTTTGTTACCATGATTGTGAGCGAGACTGGCACTGTAAATTGAAAAAAAATAATAATAATAATAATAAACAGAACGAATACAAGGAATTATTATGTTGTTCCATGTTTTGTCATATTTACCAACATTTCTGAATGGTTGTCATAATTACAATGAGATGATACTCTGAGAATTACCGCATGCGACACTTATTTTAACAACTATAAACAAACAAGACCCAAAGAGAAGAGGTCACAAAAATAAAAGAACAAAAATCATAAATATTTACTCTAAATACCGTAATGACCAAGCTGAAGCGCGCATATTTTTACCAAAAAATTGTTCTAAAATTTTAGTTAAAAGAAGCTTTCCTCATAAATATCATTGATTTGGTTTATTGATTTAAAAACTTCAAGATTTGTGTAAATTAATGTTAAGTTATCATACAATAGTGGAATATATCACACGATGTGTTTTACATTGCAAAATAAGCTTTTGCGATTTTTGTAGTTGGGATGCCAAGCTTGAGTGTCTGTAATTCTCATTCACTCTAATGTTTTATTTGAATAATATCTCCAGCTTTTCTAAAGATTTACGGTTTTATGTCTGGCCGGAAGCAATGATTCGGTGCAAAAAGGATTTTCTTTTATAGCGTTCAAGCATAATTTCGTACATGCATAATCTTGTTTCAAGGTCTCTCGGCTTCAATTCGTATGGTACTCAATTTCCCTGCTTTTTGATGAATTCTGCTGCTCGTAAACGTTTTGAGATTGCTGCTTGAGTAGCTCCCAATGATTTTGCAAACTCTTGTTGAGTTTGACAAGAATATTCATGGAGTAATGCCTCCAATGCTTGGTCTTCAAACTTTTTTGGTTGGTGATCTTTGTTTCCTTGTCAAAATCACCACTTCCATATCTCACTCGTTGAAACCGATGGAACACATACACCATAAGCTTTGGTGAGCAATCGGTTTTAAATAACTGAAAATCAATATTTTATTTTTTCTTTTACTGCAGATATGCAATGCAAGAAATCTTTACTAAGCGAAGCTGGTTTTTTATAGACCCCAGAGGAGAAAACCTTTGTTTCAAACTTCCAACCCTTTCTATTCTTTTGCAGATGACAGCAACATTTGCTATTCATATTCATTCAGTTATAGACCAAGCCTGTCGGAGATTGGGGCAATGAGGCAAAACATGAATGATTCCCTTAATCGGGACCTTGTGACAATCTCTGAATGGGGTCATGCGAATAGAGTCGCTTTCAATGCCCGCAAGACTCAGTGTTGCATGTTGACACAAAAACGAACGACAAACAATGTTGCTTCATCTGTATTTATGGAAGGTGTAAATATTGTGGAATCAGACGCTCTTGATGTTCTGGGCATGAAAATACAATGTGATGTCCGCTGGTCTAAACACAATTTTCAAGTGTCGAAAAAAGCATTCAAGTGTCTCGGATTTCTGAAACGGTGTAGGAATTACTTCACTCCATTATTTACACCACATATATCCAACCGAAAATGGAATATAACTCCCATGTATGGGCCGGTGCTTCAAAGTCTATTTCGGAGCTGCTCGTCCGCGTACAAGAGAGGGCGAACGTGATTATTGGTGACAGTAGGGTATCCAACTCTATTGATTCGCTGGAGCACCGTCGCAATGTGGGCTGCGTTTCAGTGTTCTATCGGTACTACAATGGAATGTGTTCTGATGAAATTAGGGTACTTGTTCCTGATACCCGCAGATTTTTACGTAATAACGTTTTTCGTCAAGAACACATCCTTTTGTGGTCGATTGGCCAGTGGACCGCACAACACATTACAGGGAAAATTCGTTCTTTAGCCGTACTGTACGTATGTGGAACAAACTTCCCGCTGAAGTGTTTCCTGCCATTGCCAATGTGGGAAAGTTCAAGTCGAATATCCACAAACACTACTCCCTCTTTCCTCTCTCCCATAACCTATTTTCCTAGTTCCAACACAATGCTTTCCATGAATAGGGGTCATCCCCTGAGTGCTGGTCCAAGAAGAAAACAAAAATGTCATCGGGACTTATTTCATAATGGAATAAGTCCAAACGCATTAGGAGTATGGCAAATTGTGTGGGAGTTCTTTAATGTTGTTCCTGGGGAGTTATTTCATGGAATGGAACTCTGATTTAAATTTTGAAGTTTTGCGACCGCTTTCCTATAACAGCAGTTCCACCATAACATAATATTTTATATTGTTGCGGGGAAACGATTAAAAAAAAATAAAAAAGCGACACTTTTTATTCGATAAAATTTTCATTTGATTTTAAATTACATTCGATTTCTATCCGAATTTCATTTTATACAAATTTTTTGCAATCGATAAACATAAAGATAAATACATTGTTTGCATTTCATGTTTCTTCAAATCGTTTGCCATTATAAGGACAGGACAGGACCTTGTTAAGTTTGGCGCCGTTTGTTTAAATCTCCTCGAACATAACATGATTAACAGACATAAATCTAATTCAATCAGATTTAAGCATAATTTATAATATTGAAACGAAGAAAACAGAAACAAAAGAATCAAGAAAATATATATGACAAAATAATGTGTTAAGCAGACGTCAACACCTTAGACACAACAATAACAACAACAACCAGCTAAATTCAAAACAACAACAGCAGTCGATAAACAGTAAACTGTATATTTATGCTGCAACTGTTTAGAAAGATTCGTCTTCCTTTAGTGGCTGCCACATTTTAAACACAAATACTTACATACTACCACTCATAACTAGAGTTGTCCTCGCAAAATGTTGTTGTTGTGTCTTCCATACCCCATACCATGATAAGGGCTTCGAACAACATACAACCTTTGGCTTAACTCTGTTTTAGGTTCTTTTCTTTTCTTGTCTTTTTGTTTTTGTGTTTGTGTCTCGTTCATAACGTTGATTTTGTTTTGTTGATCTGATCGAACATCAAAATAAATCAACTTAAAATTAACCTGACTTATGCTCAGTCATATTCATAGCGGGATATTGAATGAAGAACTAACAAAATATATCAGTTGAAGAAAACAGAAACTGAAGATGTTCATGGTGATGCGTGGTGGTGTAAGGTTGTGGTAGTGATGGAAATGCGACCCAAGATCACGAGGAGCTAAAGTTAAAGACAACAGTCTACACAACATGATTTTAAAAGACTTACTTGTTGCTTTATTTTCCCGTACAAATACTTAAAACTTGTGAGATGATCTCGACGAGTCCGAGTAGAAGAAGAAGAAGGAATGAGTATGAGTATGCATATGAGCAGATTCTGAAGGAGTTGATTCTTTAAATATTGAACATAATTACAATTTGTTTATGTTTAATTTCTGTAAATGAATTTGTTCAGTTTAGGGTTTATATTCAAAGCAATATTTGACTTGCAATTTTTAGAGTTAATCACTACAATTAGCTAACCGTTTCAGTACTACACTCCGCATTCTTCAATAACAGCCTCCTTGAATATATGAGGCTGTTATGAACAAATGCACAGTATTCAAATTTATTTACTTTGTCGAGTTTTTTGTTATCATTAGGATTACACGTGATGATTTACTAATTTTCACTTTAAAAATACGGTCCATTAAAGCGGCTAATGCTCCATTATCTTATCTGAATTGAATAAATATGACGGGACCATGGAAAATATCTGTTCATCAGTTAATCTAATCTATTTGCAATACTTACTACATACTAATTGCGCAATTAGTAAATGAACCAATGCATATTTCGTTAGTTGAAGGTCACCATCATAACACTCTCGGCCTTTTATCGACTCATGCTATTACTCCATGGGGCAGTTAAAGCTAGTCTAAAATCTGACTCTTTTTAAGGAGGGTAAAACATTAACACAAGAGGCAGATCATCGTTTGAAAAGCTGAATAAAGTTTGGCGCTCTGCATTCATTTCTAAGCGCACCAAACTGAAAATATTTGACGCTAGTGTAAAATCCGTTGTTCTGTATGGGTCCGAAACATGGCACTCTGTCACTAAGGAAATAAATGTACACCAAGTGTTCCTTAATCAGTGTCTGATGCAAATCTTACGCGTATTCTGGCCCAACGTCACATTATGGGCAACATCTGAACAACTGCCAATAAAATTCGACGACATAAATGGAATTTAATTGGGTACACGTTGAGGAAGCCCCCAGACAATAACACTCGAACGGCGCTTGACTGAAAACCGTAGGGTAGCCGAAGAAAAAGAAGACCTGATAATACATGAAGGACATTGGATGAAGCTGAGGAGTTAGCAGCAAGGCGTACAACGCGTTGAATTAAGGCTTTATCATTAGATAAACCAAATTTTAACTTGTATGTTCCACCTAGGAATTGTGGGAATTAAATAATATTAACAAAACATTCACTGATCCGGTTGACAAAGCTAACATTTTATATGAAATATAAGAAATATATTGTTACGTTTTTACCTTTTAAAAACGGGCTTTATTTCCTTTAAATAAACCGGATACTTTTGATTGCAAATAAAATCAGTTTAGTAGCTTAAAATTTGTAACAACTCTATATTTATTTAAATTGCACAACAACTACTAGTCACTCAGTGTTTTTATAAACGTATATCAATTCCCAGAAATACACACACAAACTTTATAATGTACAAACACACATGTACACGACAATTGATGTTAACTCTAACAGCGCCAATGATCAACTCAACTCACTAATGCCAGCTCTGCCACTAATTATACATGCGCCATCTATCGGGAATCTTCTACAATGCTCTTAACGGACATACTAGTACATTCGAATTCCAGAGCCTTCGATGTCATTGCCAGCAGCCCAAACATTTAGTGTTGCCATACTTACAAACAATGTCAATAACTGCATGCTACTGATGGACGTGCCTTCAAACATGATGAATGCTGCAGGCAGTCGTTACAGACCGTTGAATTCAAATCGTCATTGCACATTTGTAACAATATTCATTCATACGCGTTAAAATCGGGCATAATCCAATAGAACTTGAAATTGTAAAAAATACTTAACACAAAAAACTAAATTCCACTCAAAACAATTTTTTTATTCGAAAGATTAATACATTGCATTATCATTTGAAAATTATTTCGCATTCTGGTCGCCCAATTTTGGGAACTTTGTGACTTCAAGTGGCTCTACAGGAAATAGTCGAGAGGTGTCAAATCGCACGAATTTGGAGGCCAATCGACAGGTCCATTTCTCGAAATCAAGTTATTGCCATATGACACGTAGCGCAATACACATCTCGCACGGATCAATGTCATCTATATTTTCAAACAAAAAAAACATCATGGTGCGATAATGCTGCCGCCTGCGTGTAAACCGCACCAAGCGGTGCATTTTTCTGGATGAAATGGAGTCTGTATGATCGGTTGTGGATTGGTCTCATTTGATATGCTGCAATCTGTTAAGCCAAAAATGTGTCTCATCGCTGACCACAATTTTGCGATAAAACTGTATTATATAAGTTACTTGAATCGACTGATTTTCAAAATAAATTTGGATAATTTGGTAGCGTTGTTCAAGCGTCAGTCTATTCATGATGATTTGCTAGAGTATACTGAACATAAATGCCAAAAAGTGAGGGCATTATGACATTTCGTTTGACAGTTTCGTAAGTTCTGTCATACTTTAAAAAAACTCCTTTTGTTGAATAGGTTTAAACAAAAGTCTCCTGGTGTAGATGGCATAGCAGCACTAGGCACTAAACAGTGTTCCTCTATGCTAGCTCTTTCAATACATTATCTCAGGCCATCAAATTCCCTTTATGCTAAAATGTTTTTAATGGAACTCTAATTCATAAAGAGAGAAAAGCTAATAATAGGGTGTGGCGTGGTGAACAAGGTAATAACTTCTCTCCTTATATATCGAACTTTCTCAGAGATCGTACGACATTCTGTTGATGGGATCTTATCAAACGAGTTCAAAATAAAGGCTACATTCTTCTTCGTACTCTAAATCATAATTTTTAATTTTAATTTTTCTGTTTTTTTTTAGATAACTGCAACAGTAGGCATTCACATTGATTCAATTATGGCAGAGTCTTGCAAAATATGAATGATTCAATCAATCTGGATATTGTGACAATCTCTTTACTGTTCGATTTCAATGATTACAAGATTCAATGATATATTTTGACACACCAGCGGGTGTTGAATCTCATGATTTTATCGTCATAAGAGTTCATTTCGATATCGGCTGAACTAAACTCATTTTTCTTCAATTTATTGGTTTTTTTGAAGCAGTGTAGAAAATACTTCAATTCATCTTACTATTATCACTATTACACCATATTGTATATCTGTCCATACTGCAAAGCCTATTTTGGAACCGTAGACAGAGAAGGCGTGATTGGTGGCAGTTGACTTTCCAACTCCATTTATTCGCTGGAGCAATATGAGTTATATTTACTGTTCAATCGTTACTAAATTGTTTCCGATACCCACAGATTTTTACGTCTTTCGTGAAGAACCCGTCCATTAATAGACGATTAGTTACCGGTCCTCAAAACACACTCTCCGTATGTGAAAAAAGTTCTTGCTTACATCTTTCTTTTCACTTTCAATGTAGAAATTTCAAATCGAATTTCAATAAACACAACTATCTCTATACGCCTTTCCATAAAATTCTTTCCTAATTCCAATATAATGCACTGCTGGAGAAAATTTAAACAGTGTATGAAAAAAAACAATTCCATATACTAAAAGGTGTTGTAATTCTCAATTACGTTGCGAATATAATAAAGTCTAAAAGATATGATTAGTACAAGAAAAAATTTTAGTAGCGAACTTTTTATACATTGCAGCATTACCAGATGAGGATAGGTTAGGTTAGGTTTTCAGGCAGCCGCGAAGTGAAGAAGAAGTGCAGTTCACGTGGGTCCTGGCGTAGGAGGTCCCTTTGTGTTACCTGAAAGTATAGAGGCAAAAAGAGAAGGACAGAGTAGATATGAAAAGAGAGAAGGAGACAGTCAAGATTTGGTTAAGATTGAAGAGTGAGAGAAGGGATACGAGAGAGAAAGAGAAAGGAGAGTAGATTATTATTTGATCACTCCATGGAGATCCCCATATTTGGTCTAGTTAGCCAATTACTATTCCTTACAAAGGCATTAATGCACTCAAGCCTCAAATTCGAGAGCTCAGAGAGACTAGTTAGGGAATGATGTCCCAGAAACCTTAAGTGTAGATTTGCCAATGCCGGACAGTGACAAAGAAGATGAAAAATTGTCTCATCCTCCTCCTCGTTTTGACAACTTCTGCAGAAGTCGTTGTAAGGCAAGCCAAGTCTCCTCGCGTGGTGGCCAAAACTGCAGTGACCGGTAATCTCAATTGTGAGCGTGTCAAGCCAAAAAGATATGTTGTTCGTCCACGATTCAGTCGGGGCCATATCATTCTGGTAATAGTACATGTGGGTTCACAAACCCATCTTGCCTGAGCAAGCTTATAGCAGAAGTTACTAAGCACCATGGCGCCCTTTTTCGCCAATTCATCAGCAACACAATTGCCTATAGTATCTCCGTGTCCACGTACCCACTTGAGTACGACTGTTGAAAGTCTCGCCATCCTGTTTATGGACGCCCGGCATTCCTGGACCAAATTAGGTGTTGTATATACACCACTTAGAGATTTTATTGCGGCCTGACTGTCATTATATATACGAATATCCCTACCTGATATCTTGTTATAACTGAGCCAGTTAGCCGCCCTTTTTATGGCTGATATTTCAGCCTGGATAATGCTACATTCATTTGGAAATCTAAAAGATAACCTAGTTGTGAATTCCTGAATGTAGACACCTACGCCAACTCGATCTTCTCTCCTACAGCCGTCTGTATAGACTGAGAGACCCGTTGTGTCGTGTAGAGGTCCGTCCATTGCTTCCGTATTATGCGGAATTGAGAAACCAAAATTTCTCACCAGATGAGGATGAAATTATATCTTTCTATCTGAAGTCAGACTTTAGCTTATCATATTGAGAGTAAACGAATTTATCTCATCGGATTGCCTCTCTAGTATTTAGGATTATTTTCATTAGATATTCCTAGACAAAACAGCAATGGTTAAGATTGTAACATACTGCTTCTTTAATGAAACCACAAAGTTTGCAAAGGTTATAACGTTGACGTTTCCAAAAAGACAGGGAAGACGTTTCGAGTAAAGTGAAAGGTTCTTTATTTATCTTGTGTTAAAGTAAATGAATGTTTGGCTTTCGGTTTTTAACTGATGGAGATTGTATTTATAAACTATTACTAGCCAGTAAACCTTAGAAGTAGAAGAATTTATCTCATCGCATGGCATCTATAGTTCTTATCAAAGTAGTAGCTAGGGAATATGGTAATGTACAACATTACGTATTTGAATATTTGTCCACAATTCTGAAATTTTCAATTACAAAAATATAACTATTTCACCTACTGCTACTTTAAGGTTGTTTATTCAGATTCAAATTAAGATTCAAATTAAGATCATTATTATACTATCACCAAACTTTATACAAGGTGGCGCTAAAGTAATCCTCCTATCAGAAAATGCTATAAATTTTGCGATTGGCCCCTAATGTCAGTTCTGTTTTGACATTTGTGTAATAAACACATGCGAAATACACGTTAATAAACAATGTTACGCTACACTACTCCAGAACGCGGAATATTGCTGACTATTTATTTGACCAATAGCATTTTCGGATAGGAGGATTACTTTTGCGCCACCTTATATTCCTATATCGTCTGGTTTTTAGCACTACAAATGGTGGTTTAACTAATAATCATAATCTTATTCTTCCCAAATATATATTTATATTGTTACGTTTTAACATTTTTAAAACGTTGGTTTATTTCCTTTAAATAAACCGGATACTTTTGATTGCAAATAAAAGCAGTTTTAGTAGTTTAAAATTTGTAACAACTCTTTATTTATTTAAAATGTGCAACGACATTAGTTCAAATAGTCACTCAGTGTGTTTATACACGTTTATCAATTCCCTGAAATGCACATACACTTTGTAATGTACAAACTTAAATGTACAAGACAGTTGATGTTAACTCTAACAGCGCCAATAATCAACTCACTCACTACTGCAATCTCTGCCACTATTTATACACACGCCATCTTTCGTGAATCTTCTACAATGCTCTTAACGGACTAACTAGTGTGTTCGAATTCTAGAGCTTTCGTTGTCAATGTTAGCGGCTTAAATATTTAGTGCTGCCATACTTATAAACAATGCTAATAACCGCATTCTATCTACATTGTTGATAAGTAGAAGCTTCCACTGATGGACATGTTTATAAACATGATGAATCGCTATTACAAATTCGTAACAATATATATTACATACATCATGTTAAATTAACTACATATTAACGCGATCCTTATGAATTGCATCTTTAAAGTAACTGAAAATAAGTGTCTACAAGGAGATGTCTGTTAGAAAGTTATAGAATTACGTTTAAAGTGAGTATGAGTATGAGATACAGTGGTTATACTTGGAGTAACTTGTCTCATCAAGTGCATGCAAATCACAAGCTGAGATCGCGATTAAAACATAGACCAGTATGTTCTACTATGTTGGTTATTGGTTGTTTAGTTAAAAATAAATACAAAAAAAAAAAAAAAATCTCAAGAAAAAAACCAAAACATTGACCATGTTTGTATAAATGAATGGATTTATTTCAGTTGCTTAACGAAAACAGAAGGGGGCCTCTACTGATGCTGATGTTGTTTGTTGTTGCTGATGTTAAGGCTGTTGTTGGTTGCCGGTGCTGAAGCTGCTGCTGCGACTGGCTGCCACAGACGACAACTTCAATTGATTAAAAATTTTAATTATGGCCAAAGAAAAACCAAATGCAGCCAAAGGAACAAAGGAGTTTAAGTTAAATATTTATTTTTATATTTTATTTGTACGAGGTTTTCTTTTAGCTCATGACTTCGGTATTTGTAAGTATTGGAAATGTTGGTGTGTGTATTTACGCCCACCTGAAGTACAAAAATTGTATTCTTTTTTTTCAAAAATTAAGACAGCCAACATGATTTATGATTTTCAATATGAAATACACTAAACTACATTAAAAGTTTTAATGTCTGTATGAACATTTTCCACCAAAGAAAAAAAAAATAAATAAAATACAAGAAAAAAACATAGAAATATAATTTTAACAATAATTTTTTAGTTTCTGTAAACTTTCTAATCTTAACAAATTTGTCCAGCTATAAATCTTTCAAAATGAAACAACAAAAACTTCCCAAACACTCAAACGTCAATCAAATTTACACATACACATATAAACACTTTCGGGAAAAGATCCTAGAAATTAAGAAATCTCACGCTTTTAATGAATTTTAAAGTAACAGCATTTAAGTAATACGAAAACACTCTTTTAAAATTAAATACTCATATCACAACAATTTCCAATTGAAATTTCAGGCATGTGTTGGTATCATCACTTTGTAAAGACAAGTATGACGATGATTGTTGATCTCTGATGACAACTGCTAAAAGTCATTGAAAAATCTATCAAAAATTGACAGTAATATGTCAAACAATTTACATACTCATACATATACATACACATACACACAACACAATCTCACAAACATACAATTTAGATACATGTTCTTTCAAGTGTTCATTCTTGTAATTGTCCCATAAAAAATGACATCTTGTTGCATGTTCTTTTAAAAGGGGAAAATAATCTAAATTTAGTTTAAATATTTATGCATCGATTGAATATTTTGAGGAGTAACACAGACACATTAATTTTATTACCAGATGTTTGAAAATGAAAGATCTCTAGAAGACAAAATATTCAATAAGAATGTGTGAATGGATTTATTTTGGGGAATATTTTAGGGTAGATCTTATATAAAGTGAGGTAAATGTGTAAAAGAGTGGTGTCAAAAAATTACTTTTTTATAATTTTCATTTGATTCGCTAAATAAAAAAGCAAAATTATTTTATGTCATCTTTAAATTATGAACTCAGACTTTGACAAAATTCACAGAACAAAATTACAATAAATGAATTTTCATATTTGGTCAATTCACAAGGTCTCTTATCAGTCATATTGTCATAATGTTCTAATATATCACGACTCGGCGGATAGGCTTAACCGACTCTTAAGCATTCGGCTTTGGTCTCTGCTGGTTCGTTACGATAACACAATAAACATAGCATGGAAAGTAGTATTATTTAGTTAAATTTTTTGCTTAAAAAGCAATAAAAACCATTGTGAAATATTAGGACATTATGACAATATGACTGATAAGAGACCTTGTGAATTGACCAATTAAATACCAAATTAGTCCATACAATTACATATATGTATTTTTAATAGAAAAGGCATCAACAACCGATATTGTAAATACAACAAAATAATTTTGTTTATAAAAATTGTTAAAAATTAACAAATATTTCTTGTTTTATTGAACAGCTAATTGGTTAACAATCATCTATTACATTTTAACAATGTGTTTTTCATATTAAAAAATTTATATTGTTAGTAGTTAATTACATTTTCTACGATGTATTTATAATAACTTAATTGTATACTAATTAATTGACCTTTATATACTAACAAGAAAACAATATAAGTTTTGTTTTAACTAGTTTATTTTATTAAAGTCTAATTTGTAACAAATGCGATTGAGAAAAGGATTTGTCTTCGAGCACAGTACATACACTAGTCCGTCCGATTTTTATTATTGGAGTTTTTGTGTATTTGATGGCCGGATTATTTGAGATTGAGACTTATAAAGGATGATTCATCATAATTTTGAAAGTGAACTTAAAGGTGGTCCATTCGGAAGGTCCAATTTTGGGCGACTTGTTCGAGCATGGCGACTGGTATCTCGCGAATAACACGAGTAATGTTGGCTTCCAAAGCTTCAATCGTTGCCGGCTAATTCATGAAGACCTCAGACTTTACATATCTCCAGAGAATGTAGTCCAAAGGTGTGATTTCACACGATCTGGGTGGCCATACGCGCTGTATGGCTCGTAGTTCCGTATTTTTGAAACCAGACCTCACCGAGACCATGTGCTTGAATAACGGTTACCATTGACGGTAACATTCTGATTTTTCTCATTTTTTATGAAATATGGACCAATGATTGCACCAGCCCATACCGTTGTTTTTAATGGATGGTACTTGGTACTTTTCGGGTTGCTTATCATCCACTAATGTAAAGTGGGACTCAAATTTGTGAATGGTGTTGGCAATAGTGCTTTCAGTAGGTCGATTATGCGCACCGTAAGTACCTCGAAAACCAGTTCTTAAGAACGCAGATTTTCGTAATACAGCTGAACAATTTGGAGACGCTGTTGTGGTGTGAGTCTTTCCATGATGACTTGCCAAATGCTACTGAATAAAAATCACAAAGCAGTTTGATATGAGTCACGAGTGATCTGTAAATAAAAAGCATCTCTTTTCTATTCTATATTCATATAAATTTTCAGCAAATGAATTGTTGATAAAAAACTTTAAGAAATTGTTAACAATTTTATTTAATCACTTAAAAACTTTTGTCTTTTTTTTCCAGCCATAAAAGGCAATTGTTACTGCACATCGGCGAGACCCTGCCCTCAGACAGAACATGGACAAAAAATTAGCTTTTTAATCAATGTCCCTCATTGTGATTACGCTTGCAGTACTTCAAAAAGAAAAATTCAATTCAATATGTACAGATATACATACCAAATACATTGTGAATCAACTTCTTGTAGATAGAGTGTGATCTTCCTTCATTTTTTAAGGATATCCACCCAATATATTCAAAATTGCTCGTAAAGATCACAAGTGTACCCACACTCTTCAGGCCATATTAATTCTTACAATATCTATAAACAAAGACAACTTTCGCAATAAATTGTAGGTGTGTAGAGCACATTGTACATCAGTTAACGACAGGGATCCTCAAAAGGCATTATAAAATGGTAGCTCCCAAATCAGTGGTTTTTACCAAGGTTGGCTACCGATTCGAAACGGTTAAATGGTAACGTTGATTTTGATTATTGCAGTTATTTCTGGAATGGTATCTTAGCGGTAGTTGAGCTCAAAGGTTATTTTAGGGGTAGGTTAGGTTCCATGGGCAAACACTCTTCAAGCAGCTCACTTGGATCCATTCAAAACTGATTCCATTGTGATACCCAAGGAGTAAACAGCTGGGTATTTATCATACGTCCGTTGTTTCCAGGCTAAACCAACTAGATTCCATGATGAAGGAGTAGATTCGTCTACGACTCATCCTTTACCAGACCACCAAAAACCGGCCATCATTCAGTTTCACAGCAGAGTTGAGAGCCATTTATATCACTATCAAATCAACTGGTAACAAGTTTAAAATAGTGAAAAGTGCTTTAAAGGGGGTAGTCCTGATAACTCGTTCAACGGCTTTTCGGTGAGTAGCATTATCCAAGGCTTGCCACCACACCAATACTCCATAGAACAAGATGGGTTTAACAACTGCTTTAAAGATGCAATTGATACCCTTCTGCATAATACCCCAGTTAGTACCAATTTCCCTTTTACAGCCATAGGTGGTAACATAAGCCTTATTAATCCTGTGTTGAATATTCAAATTCCAGAACAATCTTTTATCCAGAATGTTGCCAAGGTACTTTGAATTATTTCTGATCTTAAGATTAATTCCATTCAGTCTAGGTTTCCAAAGTCATCGATCTTATTCCTTCTAGTGAAGAGAACCAATTCCGAGATAGTAAAGATGAAAACACGTATTGCCGACAAATTCTTTACCACAAATTTGTGTGCAAACTGAAGTTATAAAAGGCATCAACGCTACCAAACCTTCCAAGGCCATAGGTCAAGACTGATTACATATGGTGATGTTGAAGCAGATTGGCGAGCGGGTATACGAGTACTTGGCAACAGTTTTTAACCTGTCAGTGAGAAGCCAGCACCTGGAGTGATTATGTGGTCAAACGTACAGGCTGATTTCCCTCCATTCACCTCCAACGAAGCCATACTATGATATTTTCCTGTCCAATAGACCGGCCGACTACCAGCAGCATGTATTCTGTAATTTGCACAGCGCCACCATTCGGATTTAGAAGACTTTGTGAACGGAATATTCTTTTGGAACTTGATCTGATGAAGGCCTTCAGCAATTTGGGTCACGTCATACTCTTCCAGGATATCCAGCAGTTCACGAAGCCCAACAATACGAGATGTATGGAGAATTATCAGAGTGGTCGGCAGACGTTCGTGAAGTTTAGAGACGAACGGTCAAAATCCTTTAGAGTTAAAAAAAATCTACAAACTTATTGGTAGTTAACTGAGTTATACTCAGTGGAGAAATAAATATTCATAGCTGTCAAAATACAGCCTAAGGACCGTCACACGCTCTCTTCTAACAATCTCCGAATGATATTTTCATGAGGAACGTTATGTTGACGCAACATTGAAGAAGGCTATTATGTCTTCAAATGGGATTGTTCAACTTCGCTATTGTGCAGTATCCTTTTGATAGTAGCTCGAACTAGTCAGCTGCTGATGCTGATGTGTTTGGTATCTTTGACATTCATAGAGAGGACATAAATTCCTTTTGGAGCCCGAGCTTCCTTAAAAATAATGGTAAATATAAGGGCACTTATTTCTCAAATGAATTTAACCTTTGGATAAGTACATAAAGAATTTAAACAAGATTTTTAAGAAAATAACTGCCAGACTATGTAAAAGAATAAGGAACAAAATTTGTTTTGAACAAACCCAGAAACATGTGTATATGTGAATAGAATAGAGTCTAAATGTATCACTTATCAGCTTATGTACAAATTCAACGACGAGTTGTGTATTAAGTTCTAACATTTACATTACCAAGTCTCTTTACGGTAGCCTGACTATACACGAATATGTTGATATCGCTTGAGTATTTTGTCCACATTGAAATCAGCCTAGCTGCATTAAACATCTCAACTATTTTTGCTTGGAAAAAGCTGCAAAAGTTCTTCAGTTTAGATACACATATGTCCAATCTTCAAATTCTTACAGAAAATTATTATTTCCTCTGATATTTTCTTTCTTAAAGCCATCTCTAGATACGACAATCGCTTCAATATTATGATTATAGGACTACCAGTTACAAACAGTTATTACGTAATGATGTTTGTTACTTTTATTTGAAATATTACTAACTCAAATTACACAAATCACTTGCTTATACAAATTTCCTGCTCAAATGACTCTATCAAAATAAGAAACCGACTGACTCCATTGAAATAGATAATAATAATTTTCACTCTTTATTTTCAAGTGAATATATCAACAAACTATGTATTTATTTCAACCCCCTTTACTGGGAACATGGGCTGTTATCATTAATGACATAAACATTTCCATTTAGTTTAACAAGCCTCATAAATTCCACGATAAATGGCACATTTAGAGGTGAACACAAAAACACTTGAAAACTATGATGAAGAAAACAAAATAAAACAAAACAAAGAAAAGGTAGCACCCAAAAACCAACAATTAACCAAAATAAATAATTATGTTATAAAAACGCTTTAAATTTGAAAATTAGTCATAAATTTATCAAAAAACATAGAGAAAATTTCCCTCAATAAAAAACTAATAAGGGATCCAAATACATGAAAAATAAAAATAAAATTCAAAAACATGAAAATTATAAATAAACTTCCACGAACAGCAGATAAAAATCGTATTAAAATAAAATATACTTGTAAATGCGTTAAAATTGCTTAAAAGATATAAAAAAAAAACATATTTAAAGATGTTGTTGGATTTTTGAATTTTTTTGAAAAAAAAACAGAAGCTGTTTTTTATAATAATGTAAAAAATTATGATCTAATTCGAAAGAAACCACCCAAAAATATTTGTGGTATTTTTTCGATTTAGAAACAGAAATATAAATATCAAGATGGTTGTTGCTGTTTGTGTTTAAAAAGATTAATTAAGTTACACTTTTATGTTTTATGACTTTTATGATTTGACATTAATAACATGATGTCTGTCTGTGTTCATGTTCATGTGTGAGTTTTTTTTAAATTTATTTCTCAAAATTAAAATAGTTTAAATATGATTTTATTAAAATATAAGACAATGCAGACATGTTTACATATTTCATAGAAGCAACTTCTTCGACTTTGTGGTACACTATATGAAACTATTGATTGTGGTTAATCAAGATAATGGAAAGTTTCAAAGGTAATACAAGGTGGCGCAAAAGTAATCCTCCTATCAGAAAATGCTATAAATTTTGCGATTGGCCCCTAATGTCAGTTCTGTTTAGACATTTGTGTAGTAAACACATGCGAAATACACGTTAATAAACAATGTTATACTACACTGCTCCAGAACGCGGAATATTGCTGACTATTTATTTTACCAATAATCGGTCGGTGACTTTGGCACAACGTGAATTTCGTCGCAGATTTCCTGGCCGTCCAACGCCTACTGGTGAAACACTGCGATGTTTAGCCGCTCGCCTCGAAGAGACTGGCACAACACGAGATGCTGCCAGGCGTGGGAGACCCCGGAGTTGCCGTTCTGCAGAGAATATTGCTGCTGTAGCCGAGGATGTCATGGAAGCGCCGTCGACATCGACCAGACGACGTGCCACGCAAATGGGTATCAGTCGACGGTCTTTACAGCGAATTTTGGTACAAGATTTGAAGATGTTTCCGTACAAAGTCCAGACGGTGCATCAGCTGTTAGCTGCTGACCGCCAATCGCGTCTTACATACGCTCAAGCCATCCTTAATCACCACCACGAGGAAAATGATTTTTCATCAAAAATAATCATTAGTGATGAGGCCCATTTCCATCTTAGCGGGAACGTAAATAAGCAAAATTTACGCTTCTGGGGCACTGAAAATCCGCGTGTAACCCACGAAGAGCCATTACACCCGCTCAAAGTCACTGTATGGTGTGCTGTTTTCGCTGGAGGAGTCATCGGACCTTTTTTCTTCGAAGACGTCGCGGGCCAAACGGTTACTGTGAATGGTGAGCGCTACAGAGCAATGATCAACGAGTTCTTTTTGCCGCAACTTGATGAATTGGGATTGGAAAACATGTGGTTCCAATAGGACGGTGCAACGGCACACAAAATCGCCTGATTTGACCGCTCCAGACTTCTTTTTGTGGGGCTTTTTGAAGTCGCAGGTTTATGTCAACAAGCCTCAGACTCTTGCAGCTGTTAATGACAATATCCGTCAAGAATGTGAGGACCTATCGCCGGAAGTTTTGGCCAAAGTGATGGAAAATGCCATAAAAAGGGCTCAAATGACAATAAACTGTGGCGGCGGCCATTTACATGACATCATATTCTCGACTTGATAAAAATAATCCACAAGAAGAATAAAAGTTTTTCATTTTTTTTTTAATTACAGCCAAAAAACATCGGAAGTTTACTTTTGCGCCACCTTGTATTATGATATAAAGATTTATCATAACAATTATTGTGACAAACATGTACTCGTTTACTGTAACCATATATATGATTGATACAATCATGTGAATTGTCAGTTAACCATATTATGGTTACCACAATCATGTGTATAGTTACTTCGACTATAATATTGTCAAAAAAAAACTTTTTGAAATGTGGAAATGGTTACTGTAAACATGCACAACTATATTTTTTCTCTGCGTGTAACAATTCTCTAAATCAATTGAAGATTTCGTAAAATTCCGCCAGAAAGATTGGTGGATATTTTCCCAGGGAATGGTACTTTGAAAATTTTGTTTAAAAATCTGATCATCTACCGCACTGAACTTTCTTGATATATAGAGCTACAACCACTTACTACTTGGTAATCATTTTATACGTATTTCAGTCGGAGTAATAGTGCTTCCTTTGAAAAGTAATATATCAGTTAGAATCCAATTCACATATTCTATTAATTCTACTGTACATTTATACATTGGAATGATTATAAAAACTTTTATACTTTGTGCAATTTTTTCATATGACATTTCTGTTGTAATCCATTGCTTTTTATTTAATAATTCAAATTTCAAAATTTAACGATTGTACAAACACTGATGGTTTTCATGCAAAGAAATCTATTTTAGCATATTTTCAAATCCTAAAATCATGCACTATAATAATAGTCTAACGGATCAGAAATTCTTTAATAAATTTATGAATTTCGCAAAACATAATTCCACTTGCATTAGATCATCCTGAATTTTGGCTGCGAACGTAAAACTTTTCAAAACTATTAATCATTTAATTCCGTAAACTATCCTTGTAATTCTAAACAAGCAATAAATTGATTTAAAAGATCAATGAAACTTTGGTTTGTACGAGTACATATGTCAAAATTTTAATTAAAAAAAATAAACAAATTCTATTCCATTGAAATCTATCAAGATGTCCAACTTAGTCATGATATTGTTGCATAGGATTGAAACGTTTTCACCGAAATCGTTAACTATTTGTCTGTTTATTTGTTAAAAAAAAAGTTTTTCTCTACAAACGTGGCATAGCTAATTTTGTATGACGTTTTCTATAATTGTTGCGTGTAGTTGTGTGCGACTGTGCGCATTTAATTTCCTATCACTTTAAATGCCTAGAAACGCTTCCAAGTTCTAAGCACAGAAAAAGTCGTGACTTAAGACGCACGCTTAACGTACAGCTCTGATGTGCTCAAATTATTTTCAAATAACACACATTTAAATCACGCTGACATGTCAGTGTACGTTAGAGTGTGAAGATTTATGTGATATTTAAAAAATGTGACATGGGCTTCATATGGTTTTTTTCTTTTTTCTTTGTTGGTTCATTCTATTTCTTTTATTGTTTATTTGGTTTGTTTGTGTTCCTGCTTCTTTTATTTGTATTTTTTAGATTTGGGGAAAAAAGATTGATTGAACGCCTTAAAACAAAAGGTGGCACCTAAACTAATTTAAACAGACAGTAGGGTAGAATAATAAAAACAACAAAAGGAGAAGATACTTGTATTCTATAGTAGGTGCCCTATAGTAGGAATTTAAATCATGTTCATTTATAATTAACATGAGTATTTTAATGTAACTCTAAAAAAGGAAGAGATTTAAACAACTTGGTACATCTAAAATGACAATATCCCAACAATTGTGTGAACTCGTTCTTTTTTCTTAAACGTTTGAGTTTGGATGTACCGGTGGTTGGCCGTTAGCATCCATAGTCTGGTATTGGGATTGCCTATTGGATCATCCAGACGTGCTTTTCTCATTGCAACAGAAAGCTACATGATTAGTTATTTAGGTCGCGCCAATTGCCCACTAAGTTTTTACAGGGATCACTGGCTACTCGGAATTTATCGGTCACTTGAAACACAAAACAACGATAGCAGTCAAGCAGTCCATAAGGCATTCTATGCCCACATCAAACTATTTAATTCGAAAAGTGCCCATCAATCTTTCTGGCGGAATTTTACGAAATCTTCATTTGATTTATAGAATTGTTACACGCAGAGAAAAATATAGTTGTGCATGTTTACAGTAACCATTTCCACATTTCAAAAAGTTTTTTTTTGACAATATTATAGTCGAAGTAACTATATACATGATTGTGGTAACCATAATATGGTTAACTGACGATTTACATGATTGTATCAATCATATATATGGTTACAGTAAACAAGTACATGTTTGTGACAACCATTGTTATGATAAATCTTCATATTATAATACAAGGTGGCGCAAAAGTAAACTTCCGATGTTTTTTGACTGTAATTAAAAAAAAAAAAATTAAAACCTTTGATTCTTCTTGTGGATTATTTTTATCAAGTCGAGAATATGATGTCATGTAAATGGCCGCCGCCACAGTTGATTGTCATTTGAGCCCTTCTTATGGCATTTTCCATCACTTTGGCCAAAACTTCCGGCGATAGGTCCTCACATTCTTGACGGATATTGTCTTTAACAGCTGCAATAGTCTGAGGCTTGTTGACATAAACCCGCGACTTTAAAAAGCCCCACAAAAAGAAGTCTGGAGCGGTCAAATCAGGCGATCTTGCTGGCCAGTGCAAATCGCCAAAACGGGAGATTAGGCGCCCGGGAAATGCATCCTTCAGCATATCGGTTGTGGCACATGCAGTGTGTGCCGTTGCACCGTCCTATTGGAACCACATGTTTTCCAATCCCAATTCATCAAGTTGCGGCAAAAAGAACTCGTTGATCATTGCTCTGTAGCGCTCACCATTCACAGTAACCATTTGGCCCGCGACGCTTCGAAGAAAAAAGGTCGGATGACTCCTCCAGCGAAAACAGCACATCATACAGTGACTTTGAGCGGGTGTAATGGCTCTTCGTGGGTTACACGCGGATTTTCAGTGCCCCAGAAGCGTAAATGTTGCTTATTTACGTACCCGCTAAGATGGAAATGGGCCTCATCACTCATGATTATTTTTGATGAAAAATCATCTTCCTCTTGGTGGTGATTAAGGATGGCTTGAGCGTGTGTTAGACGCGATTGGCGGTCAGCAGCTAACAGCTGATGCACCGTCTGGACTTTGTACGGAAACATCTTCAAATCTTGTACCAAAATTCGCTGTAAAGAGACCGTCGACTGATACCCATTTGCGTGGCACGTCGACTGGTCGATGTCGACGGCGCTTTCATGACATCCTCGGCTACAGCAGCAATATTCTCTGCAGAACGGCTACTCCGGGGTCTGCCACGCCTGGCAGCATCTCGTGTTATGCCAGTCTCTTCGAGACGAGCGGCTAAACGTCGCAGTGTTTCACCAGTAGGCGTTGGACGGCCAGGAAATCTGCTACGAAATTCACGTTGTGCCTAAGTCACCGACCGATTATTGGTTAAATAAATAGTCAGCAATATTCCGCGTTCTGGAGCAGTGTTTACTACACAAAAGTCAAAACTGAACTGACATTAGGGGCCAATCGCAAAATTTATAGCATTTTCTGATAGGAGGATTACTTTTGCGCCACCTTGTTTAAGATTATTTAGTTTTTCGGTTAACCATACTCATTTCTAATTTCTATGAAAATATAAATGTAATTATAAAATAACAATTAAATCTATACGACAACAATATATTGTTACAAAGAATATAGTATAGTTGTCGTAACCATTCCGAACCATGTTTTTTCTCTGCGTGTTGATACCAAATCATGACAGTGTGACCAACACAAAAGGATATCCGATGCTTTGGTACACTTGTATATATAAGTACCAACCTGACATGAAATCATCGACGTCACCACATAAGTATTGAGGATCTTAATCGCAAAACAACTAGCGATAATCGACATTATTCAAACAAGTTTCTAGATTTTACTAGCAATTATGTTTATAACGTAAATCTACATGCGGAAGTAATGCTGAAATGAGATCATTCTGGATTATCTTAGACAACGCCAACTATTTGCTTAAATATTTATTTTTAATATTCCTATATGGTCGAGAGGATATTAACCATACTTTTCAATTTTAAAAACTAAAGGCTTACAGCAGGTCACAGAGATATTTGGCTTTGCCGATGGCTTTTTAATTGTTCGCTATTTAGAACACATGGAAGGAAATAAAGTCTTAAAGTTGTCACAAAACTAATGCTTATCAGCTTTTGTGTCATTGTCCCACAATAAAGGTAAGGTTATACAATAAGCTTCTGCATCGGGAATGGATATTAAATGGTGTATACATTAATTATTTTGACAAACTAGTTAGGCCCAGATCCTAATTAGGTCCTGTTACAATGAGAGTGAAAGTATGGAACTAGAAAAATAGGTGTAACATAAGGAAAAGTCAAAAAATCATTTAGTTAGCTGGATTTATATTAAATAACAAACTTATTTGTTCATTTATTGTTCCCTCTCATACCAATTATATTATTATTGCAATTCAAACATTAACTTGATATAATAAAAATATAAAACGAATTACAATTCTTAAGAAAACTAAATTGCAAATAAGTACAAATCACCACCAAATATCCTCAAATGACTGCCATTAAGTTAGACGAATACTAAATGAAAATACATGGCTTTTTCTCTTCGACATCATCTCCACCTTCCTCTCATTAAGACTTCAGCAGCCAACAAATTCAGGGAATTGCACAGAGCTTATTTGTTTGTATAATTTATTGTTTGTCTTCCTTTCTCGAAATGTTATTACACATTGAAATTTGCAATCCTTGCAACATTTTGTTGGTTGTCTTCATTTTCTAAGACATTAAATCATTCCTTGTTACAGTTGTTGTTAGTGTATGTTTTAATATTGCTATTGTTACGGGCAACAGCAAAAAAAACGTAAAACTCCTTTAAGATGTTGATTTAATAGTGTTTGCTTGGTTGGTTGGTGATGGGGGAGGGAAACAGGGTGCAAGTGGGGTTCTGTCAGCCAGACATAAAGATAGACAATTATTTCATTTGGTTATTTGGTATTGTATATGTGTAGGTTTACTAAACACTCATACAAAAATATCTACTTACATTCATTTTATAAGCTGCATAAAGATGGATGATGTTGACTTATTGAACATAAGTACAAATTGTCTTTGTTGTCATTTTGACTTAAAATTCTGGTAAATTGCAACTAATTCTTGTTGGTTTATTTTAGAAAAATTGTTTATTATATTAAATGTTTCTTTTGTTGTTAGAGAGTTTAATGCTAGTGATATTTTGAACAGAGTATTTTTTTTTTGAAGAAATGGGACATACTAACAATACATGCATATGTATATAGGCCTCTAAGGAGGAATTAATTGAGAAAGAACTCAGACGACGTTTGTTTTAAGAGTCTGGATCGTTTTGAATTATCAAAGGTCACGATTAACGATTAGGGTGCACTAAGAAAACATTGCGAAGTATTTATCTGAGACCCAACAAAGTATATATATTTTAAGTCGATTGAGCTATGTCGGACTGTCTGTGTAAAACACTCTCACTTCCAAAATACACAAGCCAAATTAGTATGATACACTGTCCCATGATGTTTGGTATTGCAAATCAACAAAATCGGTTTAGTAAAACCAGATCTATGGACCAAAATGTGAGACAACCTCCAAAAAAATTTTATAATTTTCAAGAATTTTGTGGTATTATGTTTAAATATACTGCAGATAATAACATAAAGGTCTACATAATTAATTTTAACAACAAAAGGACAAACTATGGTGAAAATGGAAAAAATTTGTCCATAATTTCACCTAGCTCCCATACAAAATTCATGCGGGAATATGACTAATACAAAATTATAAAAAATTCACCAAAATTCAACGAAATTTCTATTAAAAGAAATCATAAGCCAACATTTTTTTAGGATCGGTCCATACTTTACCCCAGCCCCCATATAAAGTCTCTAATATATATCGTTATCAAGTTGAAAGTTAACATAAATAAGCCCATAAAATGCTCGGTCCAAAAATCGTGTCATATATATAAAAACCGAAGTTCTGAATTTTATGAATATTATCCCATAAATGGTCACAGATCCCATGTAATAACCAATTCTTACCAAAATTTTATAGAGATCACTTATATGTATTTGTATGCAATTGATCATAGTCCCCATAAAGGGTTTATGGGGGTTATGATCAATACTCTCTATCTAGTACTGATTTTTTTGATGATCAGTCCATAATTGGTCTTAGCTCCCATATAATAACCACTTCCAATTTAACATAGATTATAGCCATAGCTCTCATATAATATACACTTCCAAGAATCACTGTAATAGCGTCTTTCTAACAAGATATTAAACACACGTTGTCCAATCCACAATAAGCCTCAATAACAACCACTGAAATTGGATGTTCTAGTATTTATTCCAATGTAGTTTCTCTATATGTTAGTACTCCAACAACATTCAAAATATTTAACGTAAAACGTTATTGTCTCACATTACGGTAAATATATATTGTTGGAGTTTCCTTGACCAACTGGAATTTCATAGAAAAATGTGCTATATCATTATTTCCATTCGAACTAGGATGAGAGTAATCTGTAGAACTTCTGAGAAAAAATACGAAACGCTGGAACATTAACTGTGTCAATGTCCCACGGGTAAAATATAGCGAGCTTCTCTAACCTCTACATTAAGTTATAGAAGAAGTGTCACACAAATCCTAGAACGAATGATATGTAGTACAAAATATCAATTAGCTACCAATAATACCAATGAACCCCTATAATCAAATATCTTATATGATTGTTTGCTTACACATACTGTGGCGGTCAGCTATTTATCGACTGAATTTTAAATGAAATTTAGTATTACTATTTTTAGTAGCTCAAAAATGTTTGAAAAAATCGGCACAATATACTATATATGGACAAAGATATATAGAAATATATAGACCCGCCTCAGATAACATCCGTTGTTAATAACATGATAGGGCCGAAACAAGTGAAACTAAAAAAAAGAAATTAGGTCTGAATATTTAAAAAAAAATGTTTGTCACAGAATGTTTTCGTACACAGAAAAAAATAAAAATGAGTTTCAATTACGAAATTGATTATATTAATTAAAAAAATATTTGATTTTGCTTCAATCATCAAAATGATACTATTAATTAATTTGAAATTAAATATTTTAATTGAAAATAATCCAATTAAAACAGTATTAAATACAGTAATTGAATTCCTTTACAAATTTCAATTAAATTTTTAATTAAATCAATTAAGTATGCAATTGAAATTTTGCACTAAATCCAATAAAATATTAATTAATACAATTGTGCAATTAATTGGCAATTTTTTAATTTTATTTATTTTTTATTTGATTTATTTTATATACACATATATTAACATTTAAAAGATCAAAATTAATTTACGTGTAATGTATGTAATGTATGTAATGTATGTAATGTATGTAATGTATGTAATGTATGTAATGTATGTAATGTATGTAATGTATGTAATGTATGTAATGTATGTAATGTATGTAATGTATGTAATGTATGTAATGTATGTAATGTATGTAATGTATGTAATGTATGTAATGTATGTAATGTATGTAATGTATGTAATGTATGTAATGTATGTAATGTATGTAATCTATGTAATGTATGTAATGTATGTAATGTATGTAATGTATGTAATGTATGTAATGTATGTAATGTATGTAATGTATGTAATGTATGTAATGTATGTAATGTATGTAATGTAATGCACAATATCTATTGTATTTTATGAGTTGTATATATTAAGTGTACGTTACATAAATTAAATCTTATTTTGTACTTATAATCTATATATGTATCTATCCATAAAATCTGTCGTCTCCCAGGCAATTAGCATTGACACCGATTTGACTAGAAATGTGAAGCCAATATTAGAATTACATTTTATACAAAATTTAATTTTAATTTAAGGTACTCACCTCTAAACATTATATTGGAACGCAATTGCTCCACAAGTCCTTAAAAAACCAACGCGTTACAAGCAATTAACACGAGCATCGATTTGTCTAGAAAATGTGAAATAATACTAGTAATATACAATATTGAAAAATATAACCATTATATTATATGTATACTCACCTCTAGAAATTATATTGGAACTCAATTGGAATTCTATATCCGTTCATTGTTTAGTTTTTCATTCCATAAACATATATTTTATCCGTTTTTGTTTTCCAAAATAAAATTTTTTCAGGAAATTTTTTGCTTTTTATTTTATATTTTTCAAAAACTGTCAAATTTATATTTTGTTTTAGTTTCGTTTGTTTCTCCAGAAAATATTTTTATATTTGGTTATAAAAAGTATTGAATCAATTAAAATTTTAATTCTATTAAAATTTTAAATTAATACAATTCTTTATTAAATAAAAAGTATCAATAATTTTTTCTGTGTAGTGAATTTGTATGAATTGACACAGCTGAATAACACACTTGTTTTATGGAATATAGCAAACAAATTAGCTGACCGCCACTGTATATGTTTGTTTATTTGTGACTTATAGGAGCCTAAACAACTGGATTGATCCCCTTGATATTTTTACTGTATGTTCCTCTATATCTGGAAGGAACAATAGGTTTCTTTTTATTTTGAAACTTCAAATGGGCATGGCACTTCTCATACAAAATAAATAGTGGTTATGAAAGCCACAAAACTTCGCGGAATTTACTTCGGTACAATTGTGAGCATCTTAGCTGAAAATGAATGCAATTGGTTAAATGGGCGTGGCATCACCCATACTAAGTAAATAGTTATTTTTGAATATTTGGAGAACAATAATTTTAAGTCTTTAAGATTAGTATGGATGTATTTCGTACCACTATTCGAAGTTTTGCTAAAAATGGCCAAGATCGGATGGATGTAGGACCTATTTTACAAAGAAAATTGTAATTTCGAGAGTCTTTTAGCTTCGTCTGAAATACAATGTTTGGCTGAAATTGGGATCGTCTTAATATCAATTGTAAAACGTTGTGTAAATTATGTTTATGCCAGTGACCTGTTATGCCAAAAATTAAGGGGATCGGAGGGACATGCCCCTCCCATACAAAGTAAATATTTATTATTGAATATCTGGAGAACTATAATAGTGACATTCTTAATAATTTGCGTGAGTTACTTTATTGTCATTGTAAGTAGTTGCGAATAACAACATCTAGGAACATGTTCCCTCCCATTCAAAGGTAATATTCATTATCGAATATATTGAGAACTACTGTATATTAATTCCTGTTGTTCCTATACGGAGCATAGGGCCGTAACTAGTTCGTTCATTTTGATATGTCGCATGCAATGGGTTTAGTTTCCATCCAGCGTTTACGAACTCTCGTCAATTCCACATAAATCTGCCGTTTCCATGTATGAGCAGGTCGACCTCTACGTCTGCTTCCCTGGGGATTCCATTCGAATGCCTGCTTAGGAATATCATTATCATCTTTACGAAATGTGTGTCCACTTCCATTTGCGTTTACATAATTCTGTTTGTATTGGAATTAGTTGAATTTTTTCCCAAAGACGAGAATTGGAGATCGTATTTGGCCAATATGTTTTAAGAAGTCTGCGAAGACAGTTGTTGGTAAAAACTTGCATATATTGAACATCAGAGCTGGCGGCATTTCATGTTTCACATCCATATAAGTAGTACAACTGACTTTACGTTGGAATTAAAGATATGGAGCTTCGTTCTTTGAGAAATATTGGACGATTTCCACACGTTAGTCCACATTCCAAATGCTTGCCTTGCTTTTTTTACGCGTGCCGAAATATCTACACTGGAGCCACCCTGCCTGTCAATTATGCTTCCAAGGTAGCAAAAGGATTCCACCTCCGCAAGTTGTGTGCCACCAATGCAAACAGGGGTATTATTTTCCGTAAAAATGCGCATTATTTTCGTTTTACCGATGTTTATTTTCAGACCAGCAGTGAGGGCATGATCGACAATGTTGCGCAACTTATGTTCCATACTAGCATGTGAATGTGTGAGGAAACAAATATCATCAGCATAGTCAAGGTCTTCAAGTCTATATACAGAGTTAACTATAGACAGAGCTTTAATATTTCGCTTAAATTGCTTTGTTGCCAGTATCCCTCGTTTGTCTTAAAGTGAGTGGGATCGAAACAGGTTGGGTGACCCGTTCCACATACGGTTAATTGCTATTAATGGATATCTGGAGATTTACAATAGTGTGATTCTCAATATTTAAAGAACTGATATACATAAATAGTAATCTAACTTTTTATAAATAGGCTGGATTGAAAATTGCCCACTGTAAAAACATACTAAATTATAGCAAATTTTTAACCTTTATATGCTCGGCATTGTAAGCTTACGTTGACGGTAGGAAGTCTACATTAGTAGCAAAGTACTTGTATGGAAAACTATGTCAACGCATTTTTAGATACAAAAATTAGGTGAAAATGCTTAAATTTCATTAATGGTACCGCATTTTTCCACAGAAACAGCAGAACTTCCGAGTGCCATTTCAATAGCCAGGCGTGTTGGGCCATGTCCTAATACCCTTGGATTTTCAGAGCGCTATTCAATTGCTGACATGAAGAGCTGTCATGCAAGGCTTCCCGGTCTGCTTTTATTTCATTTCATTCAGCACAAATGTTTTGTTTTGACGAACAAACGCAAGAGCGATATTTATGGACATCAAATGCCTACCCAGATTCAATGATTTGAAAAAATTTTCACATATTATGGATCTTCCGGTGTTTTCCCAATGGTAGACCTGTCTTTGCACGACACACTCTTCTAGATTGGTTGCACGACTTGCATTTGAGCTCGTTCCTGTATAAATCTCACTGTTGAGAGGACAGAATGACTTTGCATCACATGCGAACCAGGCTTTTATGTCATACTTTGCAGGCTTGGATGGAATGTATTGCGTAAATCTTGGATGGAATGTACTGGGTAAATCATGTTCTTCCGCGATGTACAAATAGTTGTTCGTCAACTGTTATTTCTCCCGATGATTCATAGTTACGCCGAATATTGCTTTTCATTAGAGCCCATAATGCAGAAATTTGAGCAGCCTAGTACCCAGCTCTAGTACGCTCCCTATCAAATCGAATGAACTGCAAATTTTCCTTGAACCGAGATTTCGGCATTACTGCACGGTAATAACAAACTCCTTCCTTACATCACAATTCATCTGTAACTTCATCGTCTGATTTATCAACGCCTGCCAAAAATAAAAGCCCAATAAATGCTCTCAATTCAATATTTTTCAATTTATTCCACACCCTCTTCTTTGCAGTGCGGTTTTGTTCATTCCACTTTTGAAACGTGTTCTCGGCCTTTGCGTTGGAATCAATCAGACCTTGTTCGTGTATCGATGGGGTGAAAACGAAATAAAAAACAGCTGGCTCGATGAGCCCTTTGGTAGCAAGAGATGGGCCAACAGCAGTGCCACGAAACACATTATGAGCACCCATTAGAATTGCTTGATTAGGCAGATTGGAAAGTCAGGTAATATTATCTTTTGAAAACAATGCGCCAAGACGCCGTTCGAAAAACTGTCTCCTCCTCGAAATTCAAATCTTGCTCATAATCTGGTTCGAACAATACGCCTTCTATCTGCTCATCGGATCGAATATTGTCTTCTTCAAGTATCATTTAGTTTTCGACTTACACAAATGTGCACAAGAAAGCAAAGCGTGAAAAATACTATATGACATGTTCGACATGACGCATATAAAATACACTTTATATGGTGTCACATTTGTAGACGCTCCACCAGGAGATGGTCATTTTCAAAAGTAGGGTCTCGGGGGAGCTGTAAATTATTTACGTGTTGTCAAAACTGCTTAGAATTGGTTTTTAGGAAGCTAATTAATAATTCGGACCCTTTTGTTGTGAAATTTTTTTTTGTTAATTTTTTTCTGCAAAAATGCTACAAATGTAGACTACCGAGAACATGCAGGTTAAAATCGCAGGATTTATTTTAAGTGTTCAATGGAAAATGCATGGTATACAATTAAAAACTAAACTATTAATAATATTCATTTAATTTTTTATAAAATCCATTCACATTTTGTATTTTACTACGATGGGATAGCGAAGCTAGTTTTATATAAATAAAATTGTCAAATAAAAGTGTTAATTTTGTAAGATCCTTAAATTTTTTTTATTTCTTTTCAGCTCTAAATAGCAACAAAAAATATTAATAGCAGCTAAATGTCACATTTTCTACGATCGATTTATTTGTTATCTGCCACTTAACGCTGACAGAGAGATAGATGGTGATGTCATTATTGATGGATTCATGTCATATGAATACTTAACAAAAATTGACACTTCGTCTCTCTGTTATGACACTTAAAATAAACAATTAAAATTCGTGTAAAAACTATTTTACTTTTGTTTTAACGAGTAGTCATTGTAGACAAATTACATGTGGTATTAATTGTAAAAACGTGACTTTTTATTCTCATACATATGTATAAGTACTACTAGTATTCACTTTGAAAATAATCAAATTAATGTTAAATAAACTCGTACAAATACAAAAAGAACTCTTTGTTTGTCAATAGCATCGATGTCACACATCAATGGTTAGACAAATAAATATTTATTCAATACTAAAACAATTGACATACATGTATTGTGTGATTGAAGACGTTAATTGCCTTCTGATGTTAGTGTAAAAATAAAACTTCTTTTCAAGAATTTTACAACTTCCTCCAATAAATGTTGATCGATTGGGTATATTTATATGCTTGAGAGTGTGATGGAATTCATGTTTTTGTGATATTTGAAGATTTTCCAACACATGCCAAATCAAGTTGCTACAACAAGTTTAATGTTTTTCATTAAAATTGCCCACTAATGTTTAATGTAAGTGTTGCCAGTTATGCAAATTTTGATTACACTGTGCAACAAGAAATTGTCTAACGAATGAAACTATCAGGAAATAATAGAAAACTATTAGTAAACCAATCAAACAGGTTTTTGAAAACTTAGATTGGTTTTATTTACTAACCATAATCTTCCGATTATCATCTTCAATAAAGGTTTTTCTTTATGATCCTATCAACAACTATAATTTGCATATTATGTTTAGTTTATTTTATTTTTATACCAATAATCATAGGTTCACACCTCGAAACTAACAATTTTTTCCATGATGAAATAATAATGCAAACGAATTTTCTATATAATGGATGAATCTTTTGGCATTATTAACTCACCGTTGAAAAAAATGTTAGTTACGAGTTATCAACCTATAACCATCAATATATAAAAATCTAGCTAAATTTGTCTCCATCTGGCCACCCTTAACAACACCTTGCTTTAAAAAATATTTCCCTTCTGAGAAATAGAAAATAAGCGGTAATGGTTTGAACGAGTTTCCTATGTATTTTGTGTTCCTTTATTTTTTTTTTCTTTTGATATTGTGCTGTTCTAATGTTGCTCTTTGCAATTTTTTTTTTTGTTCTCCTTTTTTCTTGGCCATGTTTTGTATAAATGTTGAAAGCATGTAAGAACATGCATTTTTTAATGCATGTTGTTTTTCCCGTTTGTGTTAAATGATGATTTAACACATGTTTTGCAACGCGATCCTTTTTGCAAAACAGGCCACTGTCCACTATACTTTCACACTCGCAAAACACTCACACATTCAAAAGAAAAGTATTCTTTTAAATACTTTACATGTATTCTAGGCTCATCCATTACAGTTACAGTATCTGGTCATATTATTAGAAACAAAATACAAAATAATAAAATATACATATAAGTAATAGATAAACTGATTAGATGAATGATCATATTCCAGTTACACGAAAATATTTCAACCTCTACCTATATCGAAGCTTCTCAGATCACTGTAACATTTTTCAGACAAAAATTCTGGGAATTGAGGAATTTAAGGGCGTAAACATCTACTCATCGATCCATGACTCTGGAAAAAAACAGCTCATTAGTTAATAAAAAAATTGGTTATCATTATCACTATTAACCTGTCCACTGTTTTTTTTTAGATTCAACTATTCGAAAATATACTTGTTTACTGTAACCATATATATGATTGATACAATCATGTGCATCATAAATTAACCATATTATTGTTACCACAATCATATATAAGTTACTGTGACAATAATATTGTTAAAAATGTTGAAATGGTTACAGTAAACATGCACATGTAGCATTTACCCTTTTGAATTAGGAAGTACTAACTCCAAAAGGGAACAGAAACAAGGTTCAAAGTGTTGTTGTGGGAACAGCATCTTTATTCTGGGGGTTCTGATGAAGGTCAAGTCCAATTAATTGTCTTACTTCAACATGGATCATGGGGGACATCAGAGTTGTTGGGGTCTCTATGAATGTCCATCAGAGCCATCAAGTACTTAGTTCGATTAAAGAGAGCCTGCCTATTGTCGCAGTCCGAGCCCCCGATTAAACTGGGCAAAAACAGAAGAGATGTTCAACCGTTTCCTCCTCGTCTTCATCATGGCAACTTCTACAGAAGTCATTGTATGGAGTGTTCAGTCTCCTAGCATGCACACCAATCAAACACTACCCACCAAGCACTGATATCAGTGCTGGCAGACGAACTCGTGGCCCGTCAAAAACGGGTCATGTGAGCCTCGATATCGAGCAATTTGCCAGATTAGACCATCTGAGCTGAGCAGACTCAAATAAGTTACGCTCTATGAGTGATTTAGAGAAGGATATCGGTAAACCGACCATAATCGACCATCGATCTCATCAACTTGTAGACATGAGCCTCTTTTGGCCAGATCATTCACAATAGCATTGCCAAGTACACCAGAGTGACCCGGCACCCAGAATAACTCCATCTCGTTAAGAGATACCCGGCATTCATGTACCAATCTGGATGTCGAGTAGACATCAGATATGGATTTGATAGCAGGTTTACTGTCAGTACAGATTCGGATATTCTTCACACCAAATAACCTATAGTACTTCATCCAGTGTACCGCCCTTTTGATCGCTGAAATTTCAGCTTGAATTACACTACATTGATTCTGTAGCCTGAAACACACCCCCTTCCGAAGATGGGGAATATAGAAGCCGCCACCCACCCCAGCCGCAGACTTTGAGCCATCTGTATAGTTGAAAAACGTGTCCCTAGATGAAGGTAACTCGCCCACCAACGATATAGAGAAGCTTCTGTCTATAAAGGGTAAGGGAGTGCAGTAGTCAATGTTAACATGGAGATAAGGTACACTTCCCAAAATAGACGCATGGCCGGTACCAGACCTCCATGCTCCTAGAGTGCTTAGTCTAACCGCCGAATTTATGGCCAATTGTTTGGCCATGAGATCAGCCGAAAGCCAGTGCATCGTAACGAACCGTAATCACTAGTGCAGCAATTCGCAGGATTCTCTCAATCATCCCACAGTAGGTGCATTTACTTAGAGCCTTCCACCATACTAGCGCTCCATACATTAGTATGGGCTTTACCACCATATAAAAAAGCCATTTCACATTTCTAGAGCTTATTCCTCAGGTTTTCCCAATGACCCTTCTGCAGGCATAAATAGCGACAGCCGCGCATGGATATTAGGGATCCAGGATAGGTTAGAGTCTAGAATAATTCCTAGATACTTAACACTACCCGGAAGCTTAAGTTTGACTCCGTTAAGGCGTGATAATGGGAACGAGGGGATTATATACCGTCTTGAAAAAAACACAAGCTCCGTTTTCCCATGATTTACACCAAGTCCACTAGCAGTGCTCCACTGGCTTAGTGTACTAAGTAAAGTTTGTAGGCATTGTGATAATGTGTCAAGATGTTTTCCAGAAACGGCTACAGCAACATCATCAGCAAATCCAACAGTTTTGTACATCATGGAGTCTAATTTCATGATTCGTATATTAATGGCAAGATTCTACAAGAGTGGCGATAAAACCGCTCCCTGTGGAGTGCCTCGGTTCGTTAATCTAAAGATAGTAACAGTCCCCATAGAAGAAATGATGACTCTATTGGTCAGAAGTCTACCTATGAAGCAGATAATAGACTGATCTATATCCAAACCGTCTAGAGCCGAAAGAATCGTCTCTGGCGTCACATTGTTAAAGACCCCTTCGATATCCAAGAAGGCCACCAATGCATATTCTTTGTGCTCGAGTGATTTCTCTACAAAACCCGTAGAGCCGTATCAACAGATTTGTCCTTCAAGTACAAAATGTTTAAACCATTGTGAATTATTATAACATTACGACAATATGGCATGATACCTTGTGAATCCACTCTCCTATCAGTAATATTGTCATAATGTCCTAATATATCACGACTCGGCGGCTCGGCTTAACCGACTCTTAGGCATTCGGCGTTGGTCTCTGCTGGTTCGTTACGATAACACAATAAACATAGCATAGAAAGTAGTATTATTTTAGGACATTTTCTGCTTGGACATTATGACAATATGACATGATAAGAGACCTAGTGAATTGACCAATTATATGTATAAAAATACGTCGTACGGGTTCTTTTACATGGCCAAATGTACTTGAACTTAAAACCTGTCTGTAATACAAAACAGTTAGCCATGAATCGGTGGTCTTAGTACTGTGGGGTCATAGATGACTGGGAACACCGGCCAGGCGAATATTCTGGGATGTGTATTTAACATATTGCGACTCTCGACTATCTCATACCTTTACTTAACAGATGTGTCAATTTGGAATACGCTCCAGATGTATACAGATTGATCTAAATTTGCGTCTTCGGTGGGTAGTAGCTTTTATATTACACGTTTTTGGAAGGGGGTCTGAATAGGAAATTTCTGAAATACAGTTAGAAATTTCTGGAATACAACTGGAAACGGTATAGTTACTCGATGTCGAATCCTACATGGCCCCTGTATGACTGTCATATGTCAATCTCTTTAATAGGGCTCTCATAGAAACAACTTTGTGTTCTACTAGCCGTATTATCAGGGCATTGTTTAATCCCAAACCTTCTTAGATCTATCGATGGTGGGTATTAGGAGGATGAATTCGTTTATTCGTACAACGGGTTGGACATTTGAGCGGAACATGATCCTTTTTTTGGTATCACATGGAGAACAAATAATGGGCTCAAGAGAGTTGGCTAACTCTTTATAACCTTACCTGTCTTAAGGTTATAAAAGGTTAGTAAAATAGTTTCATGTATTTATGAAAACAACTGTCTGAGGTAGAATTCAATTGTGTTTGGAGTTTTAGTGAACATGACAATTGGCTTTATTGGAGATGAGGACTTTACATTAAAGATCCTCTCTCTAATAATAATTTTTAAAAACCATTATTATCATATATTTGACCACCTACTGTAGACATATAAGAAGCAATAAAAACAAGTTATGCATATTTTTTTTTTTTAGAAAAATTATGTATTTGAAATTGTTTGCCATTTTACCACGCCTTGGTCTATACTCTTCATTCAGTCGGACAAACTTGTATGCAAAGAGACCGAGTAAGTGTTACAACTTCAACATAATGTTGTATGTAGAGACGAAAAAATAAACTTTGTCCATTTTCTTTTTATATGTTTTCATATGAAAAAAAGGACACTTTTCCTTAGCACAAACAACAGCCATTAGACAACAACACTACATATGAACTTGTAAGAGTATTTATACATGTTTGTTAACTACTACTACAACAACTACTTCTACTAAAAATGATGTATTTTATGTCCATTATTGTATTTCTCGTAAAACATTGTGTGTAAAGCAGAGCTGTAAAGGAATTTCAATATGGCGCCAAGGGATTCTAAAAGGACCTTTAAGCATGTGGGAAAGCTTAGAAAATACTCTTTCTCAACTCTGTAGACATATATGATTTTTTTTATTCTTGAGGTTTTCCTTTACTTCCAAGTACAAGTATTTAGTACATTGAAAAGTTAAGGTGTTCTAAGTTGTGTGTAATAATGAAAAACTTCTTAAAACATGATTTCTTTAGTGTACAATTCAGTTAGGTTTTATCTTTAAGTAGTTTTCCTTCGTTTATTTTAATATTTTTGCTAAGCAACAAATTTGTTCTTGTTTATAACTTTTATGGTTTAATAAATTATAATAAAAGACAATTTTTTTTTTTTGTTTTGTTTGTTTTGTAAGATTTTATTATTAGTTTTTAATACTGTATAGAAAACACAAAGTACACAAGTAATTTTACACAAATTCACACTTATTTACAAGATATTCAAGAATTTATTAATTTATATTTTGTGTCTTGTTTACAAAAGTGTTGTTAACATAAATTTAATAAGTTTTGAATTACGTCAGACACTCTTAAATTTATTTTTTATGAATTCTAAACATTTAGCAAAGTTGTAGAGCAAATTTAAAGAATATTATATTAAGATACATACAATGAAAAAAATGTCAGAACTTTCAAGATTTCTAATTTATTATTCCAGTCCAGAGACCAAACTTACTTTCTTCAGTTCAATCTGGCCACAAACTGATTGGCGGCTCTTTCATTTATGTTGCACTAAAACTAGTTTATTCTAAATTAAATTCAGATATTTGCTTTAAGCAAA